>CM053034.1:98244125-98734125 GCA_028564925.1 Lithobates sylvaticus | reverse complement strand
TGTAAACAAACCGGCGTCAAGATGACGCCGGTTCCTCTCCCCTCTGTGTACAGATCTGTACAGTGGAGGGGAGATGGATGCCAGCACATACTCTGCCATACCCAGCCATACTCTGCAATACTCGGCCATACCCAGCCATACTCTGCAATACTCGGCCATACCCAGCCATACTCTGCAATACTCGGCCATACCCAGCCATACTCTGCAATACTCGGCCATACCCAGCCATACTCTGCAATACTCGGCCATACCCAGCCATACTCTGCAATACTCGGCCATACCCAGCCATACTCTGCAATACTCGGTAATACCCAGCCATACTCTGCAATACTCGGTAATACCCAGCCATACTCTGCAATACTCGGTAATACCCAGCCATACTCTGCAATACTCGGTAATACCCAGCCATACTCTGCAATACTCGGTAATACCCAGCCATACTCTGCAATACTCGGTAATACCCAGCCATACTCTGCAATACTCGGTAATACCCAGCCATACTCTGCAATACTCGGTAATACCCAGCCATACTCTGCAATACTCGGTAATACCCAGCCATACTCTGCAATACTCGGTAATACCCAGCCATACTCTGCAATACTCGGTAATACCCAGCCATACTCTGCAATACTCGGTAATACCCAGCCATACTCTGCAATACTCGGTAATACCCAGCCATACTCTGCAATACTCGGTAATACCCAGCCATACTCTGCAATACTCGGTAATACCCAGCCATACTCTGCAATACTCGGTAATACCCAGCCATACTCTGCAATACTCGGTAATACCCAGCCATACTCTGCAATACTCGGTAATACCCAGCCATACTCTGCAATACTCGGTAATACCCAGCCATACTCTGCAATACTCGGTAATACCCAGCCATACTCTGCAATACTCGGTAATACCCAGCCATACTCTGCAATACTCGGTAATACCCAGCCATACTCTGCAATACTCGGTAATACCCAGCCATACTCGGCGATACCCGGCCGTACCCAGCCATGCTCAGCCGTACCCAGCCATACTCAGCCAATATTACAGTTGAGGAGATGACGTGGATATTACAGTGGGTGAGATTATGGATATTACAGTGGGGGCTTTATGGTGGTGGAATTTTCACAGGTTTTTGCAAATTCAATTATTATTTGCTGATCTGAAAAATGATCCGATCCGTGACTCTGATCCAAGCAACGATCCGATCCGTGAGTTTGGGGGGGGGGGGACAGATGTACAGAGGGGGAACAGATATATGTGTGTGGGGGGGGAACAGACGTGTAGTGGGGTACAGAGGGGGAACAGATATAAGTGTGGGGGGGGACAGATGTGTAGTGGGGTACAGAGGGGAAACAGATATATGTGTTGGGGGGGGAACAGACGTGCAGGGGGGTACAGAGGGGAAACAGATATATGTGTTGGGGGGAACAGACGTGCAGGGGGGTGCAGAGGGGAAATAGACGTGCAGGGGGGAACGCGCCCCTTGCTTACAGTAATACTAGACCCGCCCCTAAGAATATAAAAAAAAAAAAAAAAAAAAAAATCACAGTTACTTTTCTGAGTAACTAATTACTTTTCCAATGTAGTAACTGAGTTACTAACTCAATTACTTTTTTGGGAGAAGTAATTTGTAATGTAACTAATTACTTTTTTAAAGTAAGATGACCAACACTGGTCAGGAACAATTATTAATAGAGGCAACTTATATCCTCTACCCATTTGTAACACCAACTCCAGTTTAAGAATAAAAGCTTTACAGAATATAAAGACTGCCTGGTGTTTGTGAAACTTTGCATGGGAAGGATAAACAGGGGCTATTAACATAAAAGGTAAGGAACAACTTTGCAGCTACCAAGGGAGTAGTGCGCTATATTATATTTTCCATACCATTTTATAATTGTTCAGTATTACAAGTGCTATGGAACAGTTTTTGAGATGTTCTAATAAACATTAAACAGAAGGAGGAGATCTGGCACAGACAACTGGAGATCAAGACTAGTGGTAAAAATAGTGGAAGAACAGTACTAGCAAAGAAAAAAAAAAAAAAAAAAAACAGACATTGCTTTAAATACATTTAGTAATAAATCACATTTTTGAAAAAAGTGGTAGGAACAGAACCAATTACAGTTCAGAACTGGGAACTCAAACTGCCATATTTGAGATAAACGAAAAAAGGGGAGTTGTGGGATTTTAAATGAGGCATGGATATGTATTTGGAATAATTTAGGATACCTAGAAATAAATTCATTGTCACAATCCCTATATGGGAAGATCTGTGTATCCATAGAAAGTTGCTAATCAATCCAGTAAATTCAATTCAATTTAAGAGTATTATGTAATGTATCATAATATAAAATACATAAATCATGCATTACATAGCATAATAAAAAATAGTAATAATCATATTGATATATTTAATATTTATAATGGAAAAGACATAAAATTAGTACAAACAAACAATCACAATTAAAAAATTTAACAGATACACAGATCAAGTGAACATGGTTATCCTAGGATATAAATATAATTGATAAAATTCATATTTTGGGTAAAATTGACTTGGCATCCCTGAGTGTGGACTCTACGAGTTTCATGGCGTTTAAAGCCAATCATCAGGAGTGGAATGCATCAATATTGGCTACAAAAAGGGCCACCATCCCATTCCCATTTGGGGATTATTGGGCTATCCATATGGGCGCTGCCAGTGGTAATGTAAATACTCTTCTAACCTGCTCTCTTTTTGAAATTATGATATATCATTGGAGACTTTACTGACCTATTTATTCTTTTTTTGTAACCAATATTGATGCATTCCACTCCTGATGATTGGCTTTAAACGCCATGAAAAGCGTAGAGTCCATACTCAGGGATGCCAAGTCAAGTTTACCCTAATATGAATTTTATCAATTATATTTTTATCCTAGGATAACCATGATCACTTGATCTGTGTATCCATTCAATTTTTTTTTTTAATTGTGATTGCTTGTACCAATTACCGGTATGTCTTTTCCATTTACATATTAAATAGGTCAACATGATTACTACTACTTTTCATTATGCTATGGTATGCATGTATTTTATGATACATTACTCATTAATTGAATTGTATTTAATATATTGGATTGATTAGCAATTCCTTATGGTTACACAGATCTTCCCATTCAGGGACTGCGACAATGAATTTACTTCTAGATATCCCAGATTACTCCAAAAGTTCATACTCAGGGTC
The DNA here is from genome assembly GCA_028564925.1 of Lithobates sylvaticus. Lineage (NCBI taxonomy): Eukaryota > Metazoa > Chordata > Amphibia > Anura > Ranidae > Lithobates > Lithobates sylvaticus. The sequence goes on along the minus strand of CM053034.1, from coordinate 98,730,896 downwards.
GATAAGTCAAGTTTACCCAATCATTAACTCCTTAATTATATTTATACCCCAGGATAACCATGTTCACTTGATCTGTGTATCCATTCAATTGTGATTGTTTGTACTAATTGTCTTTTCCATTATAAATATTAAATATATCAATATGATTATTACTATTTTTTATTATGCTATGCATGATTTATGTATTATATATGATACATTACATAATACTCATTAAATTGAATTTACTGGATTGATTAGAAACTTTCTATGGATACACAGCTCTTCCCATATAGGGATTGTGACAATGAATGTATTTCTAGGTATCCTAAATTATTCCAAATACATCATTTAAAGTCCCACAACTCCCCTTTTTTCGTTTTTCTGTATATATAGGAATGGAGGCATGTTGTTTATGTTATGTTGGGGTCTAAACAGGTCACATGCTGTTTGCCATATTTGAGATGTCAAAGTGCCTTTCAATATAACCCAGAATATGTGCTGTAAAGTAATTAAATTTGCAAGTTTCCTTATTTAGTTCAAATAGTACATAAAAACGAATGCGAGAATTGGCACACTTGCTCTCATATAGCATTGCTGGTATATGTATGAATGTCTGGGCGCATGCCACTGCAATGACAGCTACTTCCACCATTGCTGCCACTGTGACAATGGCTTTATAAAAGCAAACTTACCTCCCCAAATGCTCCTCTTCCAATTACTTTTAAAATTTCAAAGTCTTCTCTTTTAAGCCTCATCTGCTTGACTTTTGAGGCAAATGGTTCAGCTGATGAGAGAAAAGAAAAGTTAGTTAGTCTTCTGCATATCCGTTTTCTAACACATTCTCTGGTTTCTTCCATTTCTTCCAGTTACCATCAGAATTCCACCTTGTAGTGCCATGTACAGAACAAGCACAGCCTTCCTATTCTAATCCAATCTATACACATGGACAAAAAAGAAAACCACAAACTGCCCAATCTCCAAGACTGCAGAAAATATATAAATGCAATGAGTTTTCTCTCAACTTGAAAGGCTATTTCCTTTTCTCTAATCCTTACAATAAGATGGAATATCACTAACTGATGCGATTGTTATTGTTTCTTCATTGTGCTCATTACTGCAAATTCCATAGCCCACACAGTAGTTCCAAGCAACATTTAAATCTGTCCCCACATTTGCAGAAATCACAAAGGGCACTGCAAATGTAACGCAAATGTGCTCTAAATATGTAAAAATGATCTCGCTCTCAAAATATATATATATATATACACACACACACACATATATACATATATATGTGTGTGTGTGTGTGTGTGTGTGTGTGTGTGTGTGTGTGTGTGTGTGTGTGTGTGTGTGTGTGTGTGTGTGTGTGTGTGTGTGTGTGTATATATATATATATATATATATATATATATATATATATATATATATATATATATATATATATATATATATATATATATATATATATATATATATATATATACACACACACACACACACACACACACATACACCATCATTACATAGTAAGAGGGGGAGAGAAAAAATAAATAATAAAAAAAATTCGGTATTATACTAGTGCATAAATAAGTACTATGCTACAAAAAAAAAATGGATATATATTTATTTATTTATATAGTGTAATACACACTTTTGCTCCAAAATGCTATGAGTCCATGCACACAGGAGTTTAGAGGCACAAACATGTTAAAGCAATGTGCATTAATACATTCCAATGGCCAGAATAAATTTATATTCTGGCCGATGGAATGCATGAAAGCCAAATGAGTGAATACAAATAAAATGAGTCAACACAAATGCTCCTGCAAAAACCTGGCTTTTAGCACATTTTTTTTTTCAGCTGCTTTTTTCCTGCAAGGAGAAAAGGCGTCTGAAAGAATACAGTGTGTGCATGCAGCCTAACTACTTAAAGCGGAGTTCCAGGCTTTTTAGGTTTAAGTGTAGTTGCTGACTTTTAACCACTTGCTTACTGTGCACTTAAACACCCTTCCTGCCCAGACCAATTTTCAGCTTTCAGTGCTCTTTCACTTTCAGTGACAATTGCGCGGTCATGCAATGCTGTAACCAAATTAATTTTTTATCATATTGTTCGCACAAATAGAGCTTTAGTTTGGTGGTATTTATTCGCGACTCCGTTTTTTATTTTTTGCGATATAAGCGAAAACATAGCGAAAATTTTGAAAAAAAACAATACTTTCTCCTTTCTTTTTTAAAAGAAATCCAATAAAATCAAATTTTGTCATAAATTCAAGCCAAAATTTATTCTGCTACATGTTTTTTGTAAAAAAAATTCCGTTAAGTGTATAATAATTGGTTCGCGTGATCACGGACATATGTACGCAAATGATCATGTAAAAGGGGTGTGCAGGTGATCACGGACATATGTGTGCAGATAATCATTGGCACATGTTATTTTACTGGGACATATGTGAGGGACATGTGTTTTTATTATTTGGGGACATGCGTGTTTTACTGTGGGGACATGTGTGTTTTACTATGGGGACCCCAGACTGGTGATCAGTGAGTAAAAAAACATCTAATACTCACTGATTACCAGCCGGCTGCAGCGATCCGCTCTCCTCTCCTCACCGACGACTTCCGTGTGAGGAGAGGAGGGCCGATTGCCTAGCAACCGGCTGTTTGTTTACATCACATGATGGCCGTGATTCGACACGGCCGTCATGTGATCAGGAGGGCCAATCACCGAGCCCTCCTTCCGATCCGAGATGCGCCGTGTCCGGGTGACACGGCCGCATCGGGATCGCGCCGCTGCGCGGGCACGCACGCGATCCCTCTACTTCTGAAGGACGTTCCGGAACGTCCACTCAGAAGTAGACGGCTCCCACCCGGCCGTATATCTACATTGGCCGGGTGGGAAGTAGTTAATAAACAGACACTTACCTGTTCCACGGTCCAGCGATGCAGCCCAACTGAGTGTCGCTCCTCTCCCCCTCCTCTCAGCCGGCGCCTCCATTGCCACTCTGGGCACCCGGCCGTGACAGCTTTTGGCTTTTACAGCCGGGCACACACGAGACGCGATGTGCTACCGGAATGGACAGGCCATCTCCTGGGACCAGTCACGTGTCCCAGGAGATCACCTAGAGGGAGGGGCTGTTTAAGGCAAAAGGAGGAGTCGCCTTGGCAGTGTGGCATGTAAGAGGGTGAGGAGTGCTTAAAGCGCAAGTTCCATTGTTGGGTGGAACTCCGCTTTAAAGTGGATGTAAACCCGATTCATGAAGTGTGAGCTGGGCACATATCTGCAGTGTTTTGTTAAATCTCTTCAAAGCAATATGTCCCATAGCTGTCTCCCGCCCCATTCTGCTCTTATCAGCCTGATAACTTCTGACAAGTTCTCCTTCACATATCATAAAAGCAGCCAGAGTTTTGTGTTGGGGAAGATGCTATAAAATAGATTAGCAGAGCCCTGAACGATTCAACAAACTGCCTATGAGAGGGGGTGTGTGCCTTTAATCCAATAAGCCGTCTTGGCTCCATGTGCAGGCTTCACTGCAGTGCTAACCAGGAAGAGAAAATCGAACAGGATGTGCACTTTATAAACAGTATATAAAGCTGAAGACTGCAGATATACATGTAAGGGAGTAGGGAGATTTGTTTCATCTGTGTATCATCTGAGGCGGTTCACTTCACTTCACTGGGTATATGTGAGGGTTTGCATCCACTTTAAGAATACATTTTGTTGTTGCTTTACAAAAAAAAGAAAAAAAAAAGAAGCTAAAAAGTGTTTGAGAAGGTAAAAGTGAAAAACAAAAAACCCAATGGGGTGCACAGGCTCTGCTGCTAAAATCACTACTGAAATATATGAACTTAGCTGCTGGATAATGCAAGCATCCACACAAAAACGAAAAGATCAGTGAACTTAAAATACATGTGGATTAGTCAATTAAGTGTTTAGATTCCCAAGTGACAATTATAAAGCGCTCTAACTCGTAGCCGACAAAACTAAACCTGGTTAACCACTTCAATACTGGGCACTTGTGCCCCCTTCCTGCCCAGGTTAATTTTAAGCATCAGCGCTGTCGCACTTTGAATGACATGTCCGCAATGACAATTGCGGACATGTACCCATATTCAATTTTTATATTTTTTTTGCGACAGATAGAACTTTCTTTTGGTGGTATTTTTTTTTGCTCAACAAACAAAAAAAACAAACACGCACACACCTTTCTTCATTTTTGTTATAAAATTTTGCAAATAAGTACGTTTTCTTGTTCACTAATGAGGAGGCACTAAAAAGCTGCACTGGTAATCAGTGATTATTGGTGTAAACAATGTACTGCCAGCCTTGATTATAGTCACTCCTTTCCTCACACAGAAGCACCAGCAAGTCTGTTTACATGTGACAGCTGTGACTGGACGCAGCCGATCACATGGTAAAGGGCCGCTGTGATGTCCCTTTACCGCGATAGGTGATCAGCTGTGTCCAAAGAACACAGCAGCCACAGAGCGCGCTCAATAAGCAACCTAGGTGTGTGCATATTGTGCATTGAACTGGAGAACCATGCTGTAGCCGTCTTTCAAATATAGTGTGGGCGGGAAGGGGTTAAAGTATCTAAAGCCAAATCCTTTTTTTGGTTTGTCTTTTTGGATAGTGTGATGGGTGTTTACACCGATTTTTACCCCCTTTGTCCCAGTTTCACTAGAACTGAAAAGCAAAATTCAAATCCAAACATTTTTTTCAGTCATCACCAGAAAAATATTAGATGAAAAATCTCGACAATGGAGACACATTAAGGTAACAGTTGAAGAGGGAATTTCCATCACTTTGCAGAGATTTCATCTCACTTTCTGTTGGGTCTTGACAGTCAGTGAAGGGAAGTCTCCCCAATGGCACTCATATGGCAAGAAACCTTATAGAGCAGCGACCCTTGGCACCCCAGATGTTTTGAAACTACATTGCCCATGATGCTCATCTACACTGCAGAGTGCATGAGCATTATGGGAAATGTAGTTCCAAAACATCTGGGGTGCCAAGGTTTAATCATACACTATTCTGCTTTCTGTTTTGCAAGACTACATAACAGTTTCACTTTACTGCCCTTTTATACAATACAAGGTTATGGATCAAATACACAAAATACAGTGCTGAAAACAAATAAACCAGTGCTAACAAAATCCACTCTTCAAATGAATGTGCATTTGCAAAGGATTTAAGAGTCCACCGTGAAAAAAGGGAGTTTAAAAATTCAACAAATTACCAAAAACAATACAAAGTCCAATGGAGTGCTGTCTAAAATTTTCCTCTACCAAGTAATTTCTTCCCAGGTGCTTGAGTAAGTTGCATCAAAAAGTGCTCCCTCCACCACAATCAAGGGTTGCACCTACCAGACCCATATTCCCAATCTCTGCTCTAGATATCGAATGGAAAAGGGTAAGTCACATCTCTGCAAAACCCTATAAAAAAAAAAAAAAAAAAAAAAAAAAAAAAGTGGTGTATGACAGCCTCAGCCTGGGCTCCAGACAAGCCATGCCCCAATGCATTTCACTCTGCCCATTGAGCTTAGTTTTAAAGTCATGATCCCCATGCCCAATCTCCGTGAGTGGAGTGAAATGCATTGGGGCATTGGCCTGGCTGGAGCCTGGGCTGAGGCTGCCATACACCTTACAGGGTTTTGCAGAAATGTGCAACATTTTTTTTATTTTATTCCTCTATTGGAAAAAACGAAGAGACATTTTACAATTAACAGTAAATAAACGTGCTCATAAAAAAAAATCTAAAATAAAACACTTTAGCTTAATAAAAATAAGTGCTAAACCAAAGCAGCTCTTGAATAAATGCATTAAAAATGGAGCTCCGGGCTCCTTCAGGGGAAAAAAAAAAAAAAAAAAAGGAAAAGTCAGCAACTACAAATACTGTAGCTGCTGACTTAATATTAGGCTCTTACCTGTCCAGGAATCCAGCAGTGTCCTCACCCGAACCGATTTCGGCTATCAGGTGCTGGCGCCACCATCATGTCTAAGGGAAACCGGCAGTGAATCCTTCCAGATGGTTTCCTACTGCGCTCGCACAAAGCGCAGTGTGCTGGCTGCACTGGAAGGAGGTGGTGGCCGAACAGCCAAAAGTGGGAGTGGGTACTTGTCAAAGTCAGCTCCCTTCTCCCTTTTGGGTGGAGCTCCACTTTAAAGTAATATTAAAGCTTTGTATTTTTAAACAAACATGTTATACTTGCCTACTCTGTGCAATGGTTTTGCACAGAGCACCCCCAATCCTCCTCTTCTCGTTTCCACCGCCGGCGATGTCTGCTCCTCCCCTCTGCTGAGTGCCCCCATAAGAAGCCGCTTGCTATAGGGGCTATCATGCATGCTTGCGTCAAGGCGAGAATGCATTAAGGAAAAAACCTTTAACAATACAAGAATAGAGACACATCCATTTTTAGGATGAAACCCACTCATAAGCCTGACTTCGGTCATGCAGGAGTGGTCCTCAAAACCAAACAAATTTAAATCTTTGTACAGACTGCAACTACAGAGAGCCTCCATTTTTACAAAGTGAAAAACTACTCTAAACCATTTCACTGCATCCTCCATGGTCTGAAATAACTTGGTGGCTACTCTAGCAAGACACTGTGCAAACAGTAGCAAAAAGTCAGAGCACAATTACATGTTACATTAGAATGAATACAGACTTATCTTACAGAGTGCCCGTCGATCATATTGACACAATGAGTGACCTCAGGCAGCACAACCTGGATAACTTACAAAGGCACCAGAATAGCAAGTCGCATCATGCAATAGTACTGTATCTCTTTTGAATACCAGACAATTTTTTTCTTCTGCACAGTAACAGTATCCACAGAAATATATAAAAAATATATACAAGAATAGTTTGTCATTTTGAGAACTGCAGCAGAACAGTGTTTGTTTTTTTAAGCTCCTGCCTGTGTGATGGGGCCGACATACATTGAAAGAGGTATGATGAACATAATGTAAATATGTCCAACATGATTAGCTTCTTCTGTCCCATCACTGGATGGCTACATATGCAAAATGTTTCCATCACGTGACCCAATTGCATGTCTGTACTCTATTCAAACTGAAATAGGTCTGACTTTGGCAATAACCAAATTTACATTATAGTTATTACAGAGGCAATAAACACAAACTGTGAAACCTTAAACCAAAGCCTACAGTTCTCAAACAAGCTGCATTCTTTTCACAATTTTAGAATAGAGCTCAAGAGTTAAAGGGCATGGTAAGACCAATCCAGGTTTTTCTAGGTTTGGAATGGGGGTGGATTAGAACTCCCACTGGGGTTTATGGCTATCTGGGGCTCCATTAGAGAAATCTACCTTTACTTTCTATTCTGCTGACAATTGTTTTATCATAATGAAAGCGAGGGAAAAACCTGCAACAGGGAAACCCACTAAAATAAAAATTAACAGGATTTCTGGCCTTCCCCCAAGAAAAGGTTTTTGCTGGACATACAATTTCACAAAAAAACCCATCTTTCTTACCCTTATTTAGGGTGCAATATATAACAGTCTCAGTCTGCAACTCCTGCCCCATCCCTCCCCCCCCCCCCGCCCCCCTTAGAGAATGCAGGGGGTTGTACTCCTGCTGGGTCCAGTCATTTTTTGAATTCTGCATGGCTCCGCCCCTACACATGCATCATCCAACCACAGAAATGTATGAATAAAAAAAAAAAAAAAAAAAAAAAAATACAAAGTCCCATCGGTCACTGCGGCAGAGGGACTCTTCATTCTTAATGAAGCACAATTGTGGTGACTTCACCCAACTTGTAGCTCATGGATACCTCCTCCAGGCTTGTAACTGAAAGCCCGTACCTCAGTATGGATCTGGCGCTGGAGAAATGGTATTCAGGAGCCAGAGCAGTGCAACAGCGATCCACTGATGGTTACAAAGCTATAAAGGCCCCATTGCAAAAATGGATGCATTTCCATTCTTTGCAAATAGGTGGATTATGCCTTTGTATTAAGGTAGATTTAAACTTTAATTGAATAATAAATTTAGTTGATTGAACAAAAGTACCGTATGAAAACAATGACATTTTTCAAATAAAATGCTGGTTATCTTTTTGTAATCCTTTATTACACCTTTCTGTTGCTAACCACCTTCAGGGTGAATGCACATTTGCTGCTGTAACTGGGGTTTTACAATGCAGTACTATGCACACTGCAGCACAGCTCTAGTGCAATAGGACACACAGGAACAATTGTTTCCAATGTGTCCCATTCACACCAGGACTATGGTGCAATAAAATGCAATTCACTGCGTCGAATCGCATAGCAATGTGTGGCAGCGCAATCGCATTGTGGTACTTTGCCATGAATAAAGTGCACATTTTGTACACAGCAATAAAATATAAAAAAGTTACGTACCGGTAACGTCTTTTTCCAGGAGTCTTTCGTGCGAGACTTTTACACAGCCTGGCCACATACAAAGGCCCAAAATTGAACTAGCACCTTCAGGCGTTCTACAAGCATAAATTACACATCTCATTTCTCAACCACCTATTACAATTTTGAAGGCCCTGGAGCACCAGGACAATGGAATTGCCCACAAAATGACCCCATTTTGGAAAGCAAACACCCCAACGTATAATCTATGAGGCATAATGAGTCTTTTGAACGGTTCATTTTTTTCCAGAAGTTTTTGGAAAATGTGGAAAAAAAAAACAATGAACACTTTTTTTTAACACAAAAAAGTTGTACATGAGATATTTCCAATTCATAGCAAAAATGACACCCCAAAAATACATTCTGCTACTCCAGAGTATGGCGATACCACATGTGTGAGCCTTTTTACACAGCCTGGCCACACAGAGGCCCAACATACAAGTAGCACCATCAGGCATTCTAGGAGCATAAATTACATATATAATATCCTGGCAACCTATCATTTTTGAAGGCCCTTCATATTTCTAACACATAGCATGTACAGCCCTCAAAAATTCCACTCGCCTGCTCGCATTTTGCGAGTGGAATTTAGGGCAGGGCGAGTGAGGAGCAGGGGTGGACAAGGCTGACAGCTTCCAGGCGCCGCGGAACACAACCCGGCTCTGTAACACACAGCCTGCATCTCTGTGACACACAAGAGGAGGAGAGAGGGAGGGGAATGCAGCAGCCTCCGCTCAAAGCGGCCCCTAGTTCAGTCCGGTCCTGCCGCTCTGTGTCCTCCAGCCGATCAGCTGCAGTGAGGCTACATTTGTGGCCACAGTGAGGCTACATTTGTGGGCACAGTGAGGCTACATTTGTGGGCACAGTGAGGCTGCATTTGTGGGCACAGTGAGGCTGCATTTATTGGCACAGTGAGCTGCATTTATGGGCACAGTGAGCTACATTTGATGGGCACAGTGAGGCTGCATTTGATGGGCACAGTGAGCTGCATTTGATGGGCACAATGAGGCTGCATTCATTGACACAGTAAAGCTGCATTTGATGGGCACAGTGAGGCTGCATTTGATGGGCACAGTGAGGCTGCATTTGATGGGCACAGTGAGGCTGCACTGATGGGTACTGATATGCTCTATGTTAATATTGTTAAAGTTGTTGTTATTATTTATTATTTGGAACTTAATTCTGCATAAAACATTTAACAATGTCATTTTATGAGATAATTTATGAGGCCGTGTTTAGGGGCGGGGCAGGGGAGGGGTTGGGTGGGGCAACTGGTGGCGAGTAACTTTTAAGGCCTGGCTAGTGGCTCAGGACTTAAAATTTTGAGCCCTGAGCATGTACATACCAAGAATTACAAATCAAAAATGAATTCAATTGCGGAAAAAGGTAAAATAAATAAAATTTAAAAAAAAACGCATTACCTGTGCTTTTGGAAGTGTCCACAGAGGAGAGCACTGGTCAAGGCAGAAGGCAGGGATGTGCTTAGCGACAGCAATAGTAATTATCCAGGCAGCAGGCAGGAATATTGTCTATAGTCAGCACAAGGATATTGTCAGCACAGCCCATAGAAATTGTCCAGGCAGAGACAGCCAGCACAGTCATATTATTGGTCCTGGTACACTGTTACCTGCAGATACTCATTGTACCGCTCTCCAGCCCTTCATAAAACATACTGCCTCTTGCTACAGCTAATTTGCATAGTCCAGGTAGCAGGCAGAGGCATGATGGCAGTAAGTCAGCAGCAGGCTGAGGGCGGCAATCAGGTAAGACCTGTGCACAGGGTTAGAGGCTTCGCCCACCTAAATCTCTATGAAGCCTCCAGACTGCCAGACCCTAATCCGGAAATTCCAAAACCCGGAGAAAACAAAAAAGTTTTCTCCATCCGGAAAACAATTCTGGAGCCCCTCACATATGCGAGGCCCCCTGTACTACAGTAGCAGGGCAACAGATCAGTCCAAGCGGTAGGCAAAAGCATAGTCCAAACAGGCCAGGGTCAGTTCACGTGGAAGGCAGTGACATGGTTATTTGGAGAAGCATTGAATATGGTCAGCACAGATTATGGAAATGGTTAAAAATATGTGCTAATAATTTTAGGAATGTATGAAAGTTGGAAGCATTCACCAAGGCAAAGGCCAGGTTGGGAGGGACTGGAGACAATGGTAGCTGGCAACTCTTCGAAATCCTCTTTTGCTGCACACGCAACTTTTTTTGCCGTCTCCGGACTGCTTCCGATGGTGGAATGTTGTACGGGAAGTGGCGCTCATGAAGTCGGCTAACAGCATCAGAGCTAAAGGTCTTCTTGGGAGGGTCTATGTTGATAGATGAGGGACGTGACAACTTCTATGAATTTTAGGAAGGGGGCGGGGGCTTTCGGTGGATTTTCCTACTTTCAGTTATGGCCGTTTATCTGTTCAGCATCATCCTTAATCCCTCTACCCCTCCAGTCTGTGGCTATATCAAACTATAATGGTGATCTTTTTTATCCCCTTTCTAGTATATGGATGCACTTGCTCCTGATGAGTGGATAGAAGTCCACGAAACGTTGTCGAGCTTATTTTGATGCATCCATCTCATATGTATGATTCTAGATGGTTTTTATTGCGCTACCACCCGTATATAATGTAATGCCTACTCCATTTGAGGGACTGATGTAAAATATTTACTTTGTGTCATGTTGGTGACTATCCTCAATATATAGGTTGATACTTTGTATTTTATATGCCAATGCGTTATTATGCATTTATATGGGTTGATCCATGCCCTATCTTTGGTCTAATAAAGAATATAATTTTTTACATATGTATATGGTTGTGTCTGGCTCTACCTCACGCACCTCATCTAAAGTCCCACCCTTCCCCCCTCTTTTAAGCAACTAGGGATGGAGGCGTAATATTCCCCGTTGCGTCTCATTTAAAGTCCCAAAATATTTCATTATATTCCTTTTTTCTTTGATACTTTTTTTTTTCTTTCCGTGGATTTGGTGTAGACTACCTAGGAATTATAAATGGCCACATTGATGAGATAAAATTGCTACCTTCTTGTACCAGAATTGGGACCTCCTTATTGACAAATAGGGCTGAATCATTTGATCATTGAAATCCCCCCCCCCCTCGGGCCCCCCCCCTCACCCCCCCCCCCCCCCCCCCCATGTAGAGATTGTATAATCTTGGACACATGTTGGCTTTTCAAATGGGACCTCGTCTTTTAACCTCAATTTTAGTGTCGTCATGGATGGTGGACATCATGTGCACGTCCCTTTTATCCTTCCACCTCAAGGCCAGCAGTTCGTTGCATCTCAATGTTGCTCTTTACCCCCTTTTCAGCTTTTTTGTTCACTAGAGATTGTGGGAAGCCCTGCCTATTCTTTCTGGAGGTTCCGCAGGCCATGGTTTTTGCGATAGTTTTGCGAAGTTGTCAAGGTATATGTGATATCCTTTGTTCAGAAGTGGGTATGCCAGATCCCTTACAATCTTTCCAGTTGTGCCAACGTAGGCCGGGCACTCAGGGGGCTGGAGCAGGGAATCTTCATATATGCAGATATCCTGTGACTCACAGAGCTTCTAAAATTTTACTCCGTATCTGGCCATTTTGCTAGGAATGTATTGCTTTATTCCTACCCAGCCTGAAAAGGGTACCAGGGACTCATCTACACATATTCTGATCAGGGACATAAACTTTATTTTCCCAACAATTTGCAGAACTCCCTCAGTGGGCGAATTTTATATAACTTGTCGTAATTTGGATGATTACAGGAAGGGGAACTGGGTGTTGTCGCTGACATGAAGAGAGCGCATCATCATCATCATCTCGTATCGGGACCTGGACATGACTTTTTTTTTTAAGCCCCATGTTTATGGTGAGGCCCATAAACAATTTGAACTCTTCCAAATTCAGATCTCTCCACTCAAACGGATGGGCATATGATGATTGGGGGTTGGTAATATACTGCTGGGCGTAGAAACTGGTCTGGTCCACAATGAATTGCAGCAAAGTGCCAGGCAAAAACTGATAAACAATCGATCTCTGAAATTTTGGGTGTAGGCCTGCACACCTGGCTGTGCAAGGGGGAATAATTGGTGATCCCGAGTCGGAGGGCAGCCATCTTGGGTTGGCAAGACCATCTGGCATGTATGTAGAGGCCCTGGCTCTTGGAGGACGCAACACTCCAGTAGTGATGTGGCAGAACTGGGCCAGGGCATTTATTCCTGGGGCCTATCGCCCGCGGCAGCACTGGTACTCGGCATGTGTTCCCAGGGCCCATCGCTGGCAGCAGCACTGGTAACTGGGCCTGGGAATTTGTTCTTGGAGCCTATTGCTGATGGCAGCGCTGGGCCACCGACAGTACAGGGCTACACGCACACGATGCCTGCTCAGAACGAGAGCCGCGTCGCCCAGCCGTCATTTGGCGGTGGGCAGGCAGCAAGCGGTTAAGAGGAAGAACTTAATGAATGAGTGACTTGTATAGCGCTACCAATGCGAACTGAATCGCCTCAGAGTGCTTTGCTGCCGGAGTCCATCTGCGGTATAGAGCGGTCTTTTACCCCTTCCGATCCCGACCCGCTTACAAGCACATACACTTTTTTAGCCAATTTTTAGAGACAGGGTCTAATTAACCTACCAGCATGTCTTTGAAGTGTGGGAGGAAACCGGAGTACTCGGAGGAAACTCACGCAGGCAGAGAACATGCAAAATCCAGGCAGATGGTGTCATGGTCGGGATTTGAAACAGTGACCCTATTGCTGCTAGGTGAAAATGCTAACCACTACACCACTGTGCTGCCCTTCTCTATATGAAGTGGCATGTTTGGGGTGCAAACCCAGAAACTGTGCTGGGAGGCAAAAATGTTAACCCATTAGCCATTGTCCTGCCACTTTAAGCCATCTGGTCATGAAGTGATAACAGCTTCTACTCCTGGATTCCCAGGGTGGCACGGATGGCTCCCAAGAGATCCTCCACTTGCTCCAGGGAAGGCTTGTAGCGAGAGGGTCTAAAGGACTTACTGTTCAACCCCTTTACCTCCAACTGGGTGCCTGAAGAAGCGCTAACTGGCTCCTCTACGTTCCCTTGAAAAGAAGAAGGATTTCCTCACCTGGTCTTGCCATCGTTTGATGGCTTCCACCCAAGCTTCCAGCACAGGGAACACCCTTTTTAAAAAAAAAAAAAAAAAAAAAAAAAAACAAAAACATACTGATGTGGCATTGTTAAACTAGGCTCTTGCCTATTTTCAGGATACTCTGCTGTTTACTATTCAAGTCCCAAGAAGGCGATACCCTGTCCAAGACTGAACCTATGGTTTGAGTGCTGCTAGTCCGGAGTGCTAGCCACTAAGCCACTGTTGATACAACGTTTAGAATTTTTCAGGAAGGGTAGAAAGGCTGACTCTTTTCCGTGCAGTTTAGTAAACTGGTGATGAGAGGCCAGTGACCCCCCGCCCCCCAGAAGAAATGATTGGAGAAGACCACTACCTGCTATGGGAGGAAGGCCCTCAATCGTTTTTCGGACTGTTTGGGAGGATGAACCCCCGATTTTTGACCAAGACCTCTTTGGAAAGTTGGTATTTGGGACCCCGAATTCTGAGGGCGAGACTTATTCCTTGCTTGCTTCCCCGTCAACACCAGATAGGAAAAGACTCTCACCCATCAGCCATCCGATCGAAATGGTTTCCAGACTAGGACCTAACCAAAACAAGCCCTTCATGAGAATCCTGCAGAGCTTAGCCTCGGGGCGCACTGTCCTACAGCCAAGCTTTAACTGAGATGACTAGTGCTGAGGATCTGGCAGATATATGCAGTGAATCAGACGAAGCATCCGCGCTATATGCCACCCCCACAAGAGCATGGGAAAGGATGACAAGATTGTCTCCGTCCCCACCCCAAAGTACAGTCCTTCAAGAGCGGATCCATCCTTTTGTTCATGGGATCTCTCCTAAGTAAGGTCTGTATGCCTGGAAACCTGATAGAAGGCTGCGTCCAGTCTGGGTACCCTACTGACAGACGTCCTCCGTGAAAAGAAAACCTAGGCTTCAGAGCCTTAATGCACAAGGGGCATGCTGAGCATTGCAGTTCTCCAACTTACCATTAAAACCAAATGCAAGGCCATACTCCTAAGCAGAATGTCACCAGGAGTGTCCCTAGGACCAAACACCACCAAGGTCCCAGTACCACCTCCCAACTAGACATGTGCACAATAGAAAAATTTGTTTAGTTTAGTTTCGTTTCTGTTAGTTTCCATCGATTCGTAATTTCGTAAGTCGTCGGTGTTCGTATTCGGACTCGTATTTTCGTAAGAGACATTTTTTTCGTTGATTCGTTTTTCCGTTCAATTTTCGTTTATTCGAAATTCGTATTTTCGTTGATTTAAAGCTTCGAGCTATATTTTCGTTGATTTAAAAAGATTCGTATTTCCGTTAATCTAATTTTCGTTGATTCGAAATTTGTATTTTCGTAGATTTAGTTACATTCGTACTTTCGTAAGATTGATTTATTCATACTTTCGTAACATTGTTTTCGTAGATTCGTAATCGGAGCATAATTCATAATTTTATGTAATGTGTATACGATTTACATTTTTAAGAAACAAAGAATTTCTCACAAGTCAGAACTTAACTAAAAAATCCACCAAAACTCTGGATGGAATATTTCTGAATCAGAACTAATATTCGTTCTTGCGAATTCTCGCAGAATTTTTGTTATTTCGTATTTTCGTTGTTTTGATTTCCTTTTTCAGAATATTCGTAATTTCGTTTTTTTTCGTTCATTTTGATTTGTTATTTTTTAATCTTTGTTCGGTATTTTCGTTGTTTCGGTTTTCGTTTTTTAGATTTTCATTCTTTCGTAGTTTCGTTGTTTCGAATTTAATTATTTCCTATTTTCGTTGTTTTTCATATTCGTTCTTTATGATAGTTCGTAATTCGTTAGAATTTTTAGTAAACCATTTGTACGATAATGAACGAATATAACGAATTTGAACGGAAAACAAATTCGTAACTTAACGAATTGTACATGTCTACTCCCAACCTCTCGACCACCAAAGGGGTCTACACCCGTGGAGCTATCAAGAAAAAGGGAATACCCATCCCAGGTTTCCTCTCACCTTAGTGGTTGGTCCTGGCATTACCAAGAGTAGTCTGGGCTGCCTCTGTCCCAGACATCTCCCGCTGAGGATCATAGTGGTCCCGCCTTCCTGACATATACAGTGTTTTCAGGCTCGCCCCAGCCAGAGCCTGGCCGCTCATACACTGCAGCTGGAACCAAAAGCCATGGCCCCGGCAGAAGTGCACGACCCCAACGGACATGACATCACTGAGTCTTTCGGTCCAGCTTTGAGCTCCCTCACTGGCCACACCAAAACGCAGGGAGGAACGATGCACTTCTGACAATGCCCCCCTGGATAGAACTAGAGCTGGGCCCTGAAGCATCTTCCCTACCCTCAGGAGAAGCTGGGGTGGCTAAGTGGCGAACCAAATGGTACCTTCCCTAAGGCCCAAGGTTCCACCAACGAAAAAAAAAAAATAGAGATAGGGAGAGCTTCTCTCCACAGTAAAAAACTGCTTCAACCTCCCCAGTTCATCAGCCCTGGTTCCCCCAGCGATGTCTGCACATTGGAGGAAACACCGAAAACTGAGGGCCAAGTGAAGGGAGGAGGCGAGGTCTCAAAAAAAGGTGGCTGTCCTGAAAGACGTTTTAGGAAAAAAAAAAAAAAAAAAAGTTGTCTGATGCGCTGAATCGCACACAACACTGCCCCCTACTGCAGCCAGCAACAGAGCTGCCGGTGCAGTGAATCACTCTGTAGTGCGAATTCACCCCCTTTTCACCACTTCCCCATGTACATGCCTTTGCTCCAGCGTCATCTGCACATCACTGCTTTGGACCAGCTGGTAACATGGATGGGTGAACATGGCCCTGCTGAATCAAACCTAAAAGGCTGTAATTAGCCAAGCTTATTCTCACTATTGGATTAGAAACATCGGCGAGACCATTGATTCAACACAGAACAAAGGCCCTTCTCTGCAATATGCAGACAGGATGCTTTGGCTGCTTTCTAATGAAAATTAACTATGTCTTTGCACACCTTTTGTTTTGATGCAAGCTAGAACTGCATATAATTGACACAACCAAGCAAAATTTCAGAAGCTAAAAATTTAAATTTTGCACTTGGATATATAAAGCCATTGTGGGACAGTTGGCTGAGAGAATTATTTATAGTGGCAAAATTTGACACACTGAACGAGGCATTTTCTTTGGTGATTCAAACAAAATGATTATGAATCACAGACCTTTCACGTGCCAGAATTAAATGCATCTAAAATTATCTGCACAGAATGCTAGTTTTAGACCACACCTAATACATAAACAGTTTCTTGCGCAAATTCAGTAACTGGATTTTGCATAGTCAGTGCAACCGCCTGGCCTTTGTTACACAAACTAAAATTAACCAGAATTAAAGGTTTAAGATGGTTTCATACAAAATTAATACAACAGATAGACAACATGGGTCTCAGCTGGAGGGAGGAAAGAAAAAAAAAAAAAAAAAAAAAAAAAAAAAAAAAAAACACAACACACACGACTGTCCATATCTTTTTTTTTTTCCCACAGGTAACTGTTCGTATCTTTTAATACTCAAATTAACTGTTTGGTGCATTAGGTCCATTTCACATGGGTGCCGCTGCAAAGCGGAATCCACTTGCTTAGTGGGGGAATCTCTACTGATCCCTAGATGACAGGTCTGTATCCGCGCCGATATGCAGAGAGGACACAGTTCCGTCCCGCTCTCCTCTATGGGGCAATCGGACGGTAACAGATTGCCTGCCCGTTTTCATCCGATCCAATCCGCCAGATAGATGGGGATTAGGACCACCATCCATCTGTTTTTGGCGGACAGTATTGGATGTGGGGTGTCAGCGGACATGTGTCTGCAAAAGGCGGACCTGATTGGAAAGGCTGTGTGAAAGGGGCCTTATGTGCAATATCCCAAACCTGCTTGATTAATATTTTATCTGACATCAGTGCCACAGTTATAGTGGACATCCAACTAGGTTCAACCCACACATCCATCAAATTTGTCATATGAATGCACCGAAATAACGTGCATCAAGAATTCAACAGACCCCAGAGCCAAGTTTTTAGAGTACAGAAGGGTTAGAACCGCTTCAAGCTTTTTTATTAACACCTGTACTCTGGGGAAGTTTGCCACTTTTCTTGTTCTTTTGACCACACAGTAGGTAAAGGAAATGTCTTCAAGGGAGGACACACGACAGTGGTGTTAGACGTTATCCAAGCCTAATAAACCAAAGTAATTTAATTGCTGTTGAATGATAGACACTGAAACAGGAAGTAGGGGAGAACTCTATCCAACTGGGACAAAACTAAAATAAAAAATTGTAAAGATTCTAACCGTTTCCCACTCTATCCAAAGTAAAGAATTTTTTTTTTAATTCTTTTATTTGGTTGTACAGCGGAAAATCAACAAACTGGTACAAATAACAGTACAACTTTTAACAGTCCAAACATATTTTTTACATAGTAAAGCACGGAAGTCATGTAACATTATATATTCTGAAACTCTGCCGAATCACTTCAGAAAATGGTGTCACCGTCATATCTGTGATTTGGGTAATCATTAGAGAGGTGGTCTGTAAGACGGTCTGGAGACTACCCGTGTCGTTCTGCCTGAGGGGAGAGGTCAGCACTATAGGACCCCTTGTTCCCTTGAAGCTGCAGACTTGTTTACCGGACAGTAAATTAGTAATTACAAGTGAGGTTATCGGCTATGTTTAGAGAAAAAGGCTAAGAAATAGAAGAAGGAAGTAGGGAAAAAGAGAGCGGGGAGGATGACATAAAGGGGAAGGGGGGGGGGGGGGGGGGGGGGGGGGGGTCATGCCCACATTGCCCAGACCGGTGCACGTAACCAATCAACTGGCTGTTGGTTGAATGAGTCAGGTGTTCATTCGGTTTCTGGAGTCATAGCATGGGTTATCTCCTGTATGTATTCCTGTGTACCGGTAAAGTATCTCCAGGGTCTCCATTTATCGCAGAATTGTTCTTCTGTGTTGTATAAGGTGGCCGTCAGTTCCTCCATCCTAAGGATGTGATTGACTTTCGAGTACCATAGGACCCTGGTCGGGGGTTGGGGCTGTCGCCAAAGTGCTGGAATACAGGCCCTAGCCGCATTCAGTAGTTGCATCGTCAACGTCTTTTTGTATTTTTGTATGGGTCTTTCTGATAGGTGGAGAAGGCACGCAGCAGGGTTGTCCCTTAGTTCTACAGATGTTAAACTTTTTATTGTCGCCGTCACCTCCTCCCAGAACGCCCCCAAAGCCGGGCAAGCCCAGAAGATGTGACCCATGGTTCCTATGCCTGTATTGCACCTCCAACATTTGTCTGAAATTGATCTGCTAATCTTGTTAAGTAAGTATGGGACCCTATACCAACGAGAGACTATCTTGTACCCCGATTCCTGGTATTGGTTTGCTATGGAGGCCTTGTGTGCCAAAATCAGGATTTTTTCTGTTTTCTGTGGAGTAAATTGGATATTTAGATCCTTTTCCCATTGATGAATGAATGCCGGTGTTAGCATCTCATCTAGGTTAAGTAACATGTTATACAGAAGGGAAAGGGTGTGCCGAACCGGTTCGCCTTTGTGGCAAATGGATTCGAAGGGAGTCAGATTACGTGGTGCGTAAGGACTCTTTTTCACTGCTTGCAGGAAGTGCCGGAGTTGGTATGTACTGAACACGTCAAGTGGTGGGTCTGTGAGGTCAGAGATATCCTGCGAGGTCGGAAGTTCCCCTGATGGCCAGATTTCCCCAAGGCGATGTCTCCCCACTGCCGTCAGCTGCCTCAGTCTTTTGTTGGTAAAGCCTGGGGCAAAGTCCGGGTTCCCGATTATTGGGGTCATCGGGGAGGGTATAGGCGCAATATGTGTGTCAAGAAACAGTCTCCGAACAGTCGACAGCGTGGCCCCTATCAGGGGGTGATCCATCATGTCTTTTGGGGGGGCTGCCACAAGCCATGGCGAAGATAACAATGGGACGGATGTGTCTTCCATCTCCATCTCAACCCACTGTTTGTGTTCCTTGTTGCAGTGCCAGTCGACTACTCTAGCTAGTAGTGAGGCCTTATAGTACCCACGCAGGTCCGGAAGGCCCACGCCTCCCTTTTCCTTAGGTCTGGATAATGTCTGCATTTTAGTTCTGGGCGGCTTACGTGCCCAAATAAAATTCCTAATGAGTGCCTTCAATTGGTTAAAAAATGTCACAGGGATTCGAATCGGTAGTGTTTGGAATATGTATAGAATCCTCGGAAGTGCTGTCATCTTAAAGGCGTTGCAACGCCCAAACCACGTTAGTGTCAGCGAGTGCCACTTCTCCAGTTCCACTTTCAATTTACGTAATAAGGGGGTATAGTTATGTAGATACAAATGCGCCAAGTCCGAAGTGATGTCAATACCAAGGTAGCGTATCGATTTGTCTGCCCAGTGAAAGGCGAAAGACGTGCGCAGGGAACGTGCTTCCGCCTCTGGGACTGAAATGTTCAGAATCGCGGATTTGGCGCAATTGACCTTGTAGTTTGAGAGGTTGCCGTATGTCCGAATGGCTTCTAGAATGTTGGGGAGGGAGATACAGGGGTTGGATACAAAAAAAATCAGGTCGTCGGCATACGCTGCGATCTTATGGTGCGCCGTTGGTTTTAGTATACCAGTAATATTTGGGTCGTTCCTAACATGGCACATAAACGGTTCCAATGTTAAGATGAAAATGAGGGGGGACAGGGGGCACCCCTGTCTCGTTCCATTGGCGATTGGGAAAAATTCGGAGCGCCAGTCATTTATTCGCACCGCCGCCGACGGATGTGAGTACAGCGCCGCGATCCATCCTCGCATATTAGGGCCTAGACCAATGTGCTCCAGGGTGGCCTGTATAAAATGCCAGGCCACCCTGTCGAAAGCCTTCTCTGCATCTGTAGAGAGAAGGAGAAAGGGCTTTCGCTGAGTTCTCGCCGCGTGAATTAAATTAAGGACCCGCGCCGTATTGTCCCTAGCCTCTCTCATCGGTACAAACCCCACCTGATCCAGGTGAATCAGGCCCGGGACATACGGTATTAGTCTGTTGGAAAGGACTTTCGCATAGAGTTTCAGGTCTATGTTTAAAAGCGCAATTGGGCGATAGTTCCCACACTGTGACAGGTCTTTCCCTTCCTTAGGTATTAACGATATATACGCCCTCAATGAATCTGCGGGCATGTTAGAGTTCCCTTTTAGGTTGTTATATGCACTCAGGAAGTGGGGTGTCAGAGACTCCGCGTAGGTACTATAGTAGGCCAGAGTGAAGCCATCTGGCCCCGGTGCCTTCCTTGGTTTAGTTTGAGCCACGGCTGTCATAAATTCTTCTGTCGTGATGTCGGACTCCAGTGAGTCACGTATTTCGGTGGGCAAGGTTGGCATACCGGAGGCCCTGATGTATTCACCTGCTGCTGCTTTTTTAGAGGCTAATGTCTCCCCTGTTTCCCCTTCATGGAGGTTGTAGAGTTTCCGATAGTAGTCATAGAATTCTCTAGCTATGTCACGTGATGTGTGTACCTTGGTGCCCAGTGTAGTCGTAATGTGAGGGATAAAGGTGCGCTTCCTCGGACCTCTTAAAGCTCTGGCCAGCATAGCGCCGGGTTTATTAGAGAATTCAAAGAAGGAGCGTCTTGCCCACGTCATGCTCCGTACTGTCTTTTGGTACAAGAGGTCTCTCAACTCTTTCCTGATTTTGACCAAGGATTCTAGGTGAGCTTCTGCTAGTGACCGCTTATGTAGCAGTTCGAGGGAGCGCACCTTGGTTATCAGCGCATCAATTTGCTTAGTTCTCTCTCGCTTTTTTTGGGAACCGATACGCATCAGCACTCCCCGCACCACACATTTATGTGCCTCCCAGATGGACATAGGGTTCAGGGGTGGGTTCGCGTTTTCCCTGAAATAATGGGTAATAGTGTCTGCTAGTTCCTTACGTACCTCGGGCAGTTGCAAGAGAGACTCATTGAGTTTCCATGTGGGTGGGGAACGGGAGTCCGATTCCAAATTCAGGGTCACGTGAATCGGGGCATGGTCCGAGAAGGAGATGTGGTCAATCTGGGAGGAGGTGACCAATGGCAGATCTCTATGCTGTATCTGGAAGTAGTCGATCCTGGAGTAAGTGCGGTGCACCGAGGAGAAGTAAGTATAGTCCTTCTCCTCTGGGTTCCCAACCCGCCAGGGATCGACCAAATTCAAACCCAGCAGCTCTGCTTTAAATTTTTTGAGGTGCGAGAATGAGAGGTGGGACGTCCCCTTTGAAACGTCCAGAAGAGGTTCCTGTGCGAAGTTAAAGTCTCCACCCATCAGAAATACACCTTCTCTAGCTTCTAGGATAATAGGGGCCAGGGATCTCATGAATGTAAGCTGGTCAGTGTTCGGGAAATATACGTTCATCAGGGTCACTGTGGTACTTCTAATTTTCCCTTTAACAAGTAAATAGCGGCCCTGTGGGTCAGCCCTCGTGTCCAGCAGGGTCCACGGGATTGACTTTGCAATCAGTATACTGACCCCCTTAGATTTGGAGATGGGCGAGGGAGCATGGTACACTGTGGGGAAGTGTTTATTGCTGAGCCTGGGCACTTCCTTTTGTTTAAAATATGTTTCCTGTAGGAACGCTATTTGGGTATGTGTTTTCCTGAGGTCAGATAGAAGTCTAGAACGCTTCTCTGGGGTGGACAGTCCCCGGGCGTTCAGAGATGTGAACTTGATTCCCTGTGGCGCGGAACCCATTGCAGTGTTTGTGGTGGGTGGCATGACGGTCGGGGGGGGGGTGGGGAGAGATAAGATAAGAAAGATATAAGAGAAGGCGAAACAGAAAAGCAAGTAGGAAGAAAGCTGGCACCAAAGATAAGTGGTTGCAAGAGCAACTACAGGGGTGCCCTACTCTGCTAATTGCAGCTCGCGCACACTTGCGCAACCTATGTGCGGAACGTGGAAGACTGGCAAAGTCAGAACTATAGGAGACGTGTGACCGGGCCAGGCTGCCCATCTCACTAGTGAAAACCGTTAAACTAGGACCTAGGTCAGCAACAATAACAGTGTTGAAGGGTTACCGCATGTCTTTTAACTGGCGTAAGCAACTGTGCGGGTTTGTATGTCATGTGTCATTTCTCACTAACTACCCGCTAGGGAACATAACTAGCTGTAGGGGTGAGCATAACTCAATGGCCTTTTCTAGCTTCGGGGCTCGGTAGGGGGAGTCCGTCTAGGTAGAAGGCCGTAAGGCAGTTTGTAAGTAAAACCCCCTTTAGCACATGACACAGTGTAGTCTGCGTTGATGCAGTAACCTCTGTTTAAAACAAAAACATTTCCAACACAATAGTTCTTACCCCTGACCCGTTAAACTTTAGGATAAAGTCCACCCATTCTAGGTAGAGAACCGCCACGTAGATGACTCATGGTTCAGGGGAGATGAAGTCATCTCGGGATTCTTGTCTTGGTCTGGACCGCGGGCGGCGTCGTCCAACTCGTTGAGGCCTTGGGAATGGTTGTCTTGTTCCGTCCATTGCTGTTGGGAAATCCAGCCAGTCCGGGACGGGGGTCTCTTGTGTCCCTAGGAATGTGAACAGTTCTGGGAGCTGATCCGGCCATCTCAAGGTGAAGGAATTATTCCCTTTTAGGACTATGAGGTGGAATGGATGCCCCCAGCGGTATGTGGCACCGACAGATCTTACCGCTTCTAATAATGGGCGTAACATACCCCGCATTCTCAGTGTAAGCTTTGAAAGGTCCGGGAACACCTGGACAGTCGCTCCATCAAAATCAATTGGGCCTTTGGACCATGCTTGCCGCATAATTTCTTCTTTGATGGAATAGAAATGTACCCTGGCCAGTACGTCTCTGGGGGCAGATGCGTCTCCGCCTCTGATGCCTTGCACCCTATGCACCCGGTCCAGTTCTAGTGTAGCCGTCGGGGGTTTGTCCAGCAGCCTGTTAAAAATGGCCGTGACGGTGGTCCTCAGGTCGCTACCTGCGGTAGCCTCAGGAAGGCCGCGCAGCCGGACATTGTTCCTGCGGCTGCGATTTTCTCCATCGTCCACAGAAAGTTGCAACATTATCAGGCGCCGTTTATAGTCTAGCTGGGTGTCTTCTAGCGCTAGTATTCTGGCTTCCATGGCACTAGAAGTAGTTTCTACTACAGTCACTCGTGAGTCCACCTCATCTATTTGTTGTTTCAGGTCATTGATCTCTTTAGAGAGGGTACTCACGATTGTTGCAGTGGACTCAGCGATGTCCTGCTTTGTGGGGAGAAGCGCCATGATCTCCCTCCATGCTTCAGCTGGTGGGTGTCCCTGTGTGCTCTGCATTGTCCCCTGTGACCCTTCCGCTTCTGGGATGTCTGGGGAGGGGATCGGGGAATCTGTCCTTGTTGTCGGCGACCTCGTCTCCTGCATCAACGGGAGCGATCCAAAGTAAAGAATTGGTTGGAATTTGCCATTTACATTACTCTGTTGGGAATGTCTTTTTTTCCTGTCTGTGCCTCTACTGGAGATGAATTCTTTTTGTCCTGGAAACTATTTGCACTGCCACAGAAAAGAATAGAAATTCAAATATAAAATTTGTCACAAGAAACAGGACGGATTGAAGGGAAATCCTTCAACAGAACACGCAATCTTTTGATAACAGTGGAGATTTCCCCTCCCTTCCTGTTGTGTGTCTGTGGGGGAAAGCAAAGAAAAATCTGTCAATGAACAGACAGACAACAAAAAGAAACTGACAGAGGGGGCATTGATGGACGTGTGATCCCCCTGCTCTCCATGGACCTGCTCTCGTGAAACTAACGGGGAATAAATGGGAAGAAAAATTGCACCAGTAGATCGCAGAAACAGGGGGGAACCTCAGGACAACTTAACCCACAGGGTCCCCCAATGTCAACCCGCAGCACAAACATCAGCCCTACATGGCACATCTTCGCCACACCACTTGGAACAACCGCCGCCATCTTGCTGGCAGGACGTCGGGACGACTCCAGCAGCTCTGCGGGAGAGTTCCTCCCCTTCCCCCTCACCCTATAATGGCCCTGGACTTGATTCACTCTCCCTTCGGGGGACTCTGCCGGAATTCTAGCACTGGGGACTCCCTCGCCTCCCCCCCTACATCCCAATCGGGCCGCTCAAAATCCCTGCCGTGGCCTATCTCTCCTGCATCTTAGACCCCATCTTCAGTCCCGAGCTCACCAAAGCCACAGAGAACACTTTGCTCCAATGAACCCAGCACCACTTGCCTAACTGCGATCCACCCAGAGGATTTTGCCCTCCCCTGCTCCCCCACTTGATCCCCATGTGCGCCCTGCACCACCAATACAGCTGGGAAGGCCAGAGAGTGGTTTGAACTGTGGGAATAAGCCCTCGCAGGCTCTAGCCCACCATCAGGCTCTGCCCAGAATACCATCCATTCTTACAGCAGATGAATTGGTCTCCTGGCGGGAACAAACTACACTCACTACCCACCAAAGATGACTTTAAGCTGCTGATCTCTGGAGCTCAAGGAAGCCTGCCGTAGTGGTGGATGATTTGCAATCCACTGAACTCCCTGTCCACAGAGTCCAATCCCAACAGACAGATGACCACTTTGTGCTCCGTGACATGCAACGCCACATGGAAGATCTGGACAATCCCAACCACAATAATATCAGGATCCGGGGCCTTCCGGAAGATCTGCGATCTGTCCTCCAGACTATCGTCAACAACTTACTGGGAGTCCCAGCTTTCACACACACATAGAAATGGACAGGGCCCACAGAGCTTTAAAGCCTAAAAGACCAAAACGTCCAAACCTAGAGATGTCATCTGCAGTGTACTCATTCACAAGGAGGACATTATGCGCAAAGCCCGGGTGATTAAACCTATCCTCGTGGATGGCACTCCAATCCAACCATTTCCTGATCTATCCTGGATAACCCTTCAGTAGTGTAGGCTACTTCAACGGCTCCTCAAATCCTTGCAGGATAACACCATCACATACCACTGGGGCTTCCCCTTTAGTCTGACGGCTACTCATGCTGGGAAGACGGCGACCCTTCGAGTACCTGTGGGCATTCGCTTCTTTTGTGAGATTCTGAAAATCCCCACTTCAGACCTCCGGGGTTGGGATATCACCCCCCTCCTCCTCCTCCCCCATCAACCGGCTAGCAAATGGTTCCTGTGAAGATGGGATGACCCCTCAACTCCCCCCATAAGAATCCCAAGCAACGCCAGCCTGAAGAACTGCCATGGCCAATAATGCCCTCTTTGATCTACTTTTACAGGTGACAGGCCTAACCCTGGAACAATTTTGTCTTTGCATGGTTAACCAAAGTTGAAGTTTATTAGCAATGACTTACTTTTTTTCTCCCCCAGTTGTTGTCCCCTCCCCGCAGGGGTCGGTCCTTGTCCCTCCTGGATGGCCTGTCTTCCGGCGGGCTCGCCGGCGTTTGGGCTGTATCACCAAGGAAGTTGCTCCCCTGCGCTTGGCGCAGACGACCCTGTGACCATCTCTCATCATACATGTCCCTGACTACATGTGCAAGTTGTCAATTGACTAGTATGGTCCTAGCTCTTTTATAGCCTTCATTCGCTTTGTTCTTTAGCAGGTCCCAGATCATAGGTACCAGTTGACGTTCGGTATTTGACACTACCTCCCCTTAATTTGTTTAGTGATTTAAAGTTCCTTTCTAGCTACCACTTACCCCCACCGCCCCGTTAGACGATGGCGGTAAGATGGAACTATTGGTCTATTGATGGCTCTTCATTATCTGTTTTGAGAATTGTGAATTATATTTATGCGTTTGTTTTTTCTCCTTTTACGGCTCTTCTCCCCCATGCTCCCATCTCTCTCCATATGCGATGGCTACCACCTCCGGTTTCAAGACTCATCTTTCTGGGCTTGATAAGTATACAACACTTCCACCACATTATTCACAATACTCCTTGCTCACACTCCACCCTCATCGTGGTACAGGTTTACTCGCATAATGTTAATGGTCTTAACTCAAATTTTAGGAGGCAGTTGGCACAAAGGAGCTTCAGAGATTCTGGAGCAGAGATAATATTTGTACAAGAAACCCATTTTAACCAAAAGAGGCACTCTGGCGTTTGCATCTAGATTTTTTCCTATGGGATACTTAGTTTCTAGCACTAAAAAGAAAGCAGGGATGGCCATCTGGATTAAAAAGGGTTCACATTCTCCTACTCTGCCCCCAAGGTCGGTTTTTGATCCTTGGTGGCAGATGACAGCAATCTGAAATAACTTTTTGCAACATTTATGCACCAAATGCGAATCAGATGTCCTTTGCAACTAGGGTGTACAACTGCCCATTTAGAACCACACACTCCTCAGTCATGGGAGGGGGCTTTAACCTCCCCAACTCTGGGTAGGACATCCCTTACCAAAAATAAAAAATCTCCACTCCTCTCCAGACAATCCCGACCATTTCGTGGGGATCACTCGCAAGTTCGCCCCCGTTTGATGCATGGCGTGTAGATTACCCAACAGAACCTCAATATTCCCATTACTCCCATCCATTTTGCACACGCGCACAGGGTTAAACTTCTTAATTAAATGCCCCCTCCCTGCGGGCACTTGCTAAAGTAGACATCTTGCCCATAGCTTGGTCGGACCACGCTCCGATGCTTCTGAAACTCAAAACTAGAAACTTCCAAGATCAAACAGTGCCACTGGCAGCTTAATGACTTCCTTTTGAAAGATGTCGCAATTGGGAAGGATTTAGAAAACACTTTAAAACTGTACTTTGTAGAGAATAGCGCGCCCCACAGATTTTTGCAAGAACCCTCTGGGAAGAACACAAGACAGTGATACGTGGACAATGTATAGCGTTCTCAACAGCCTGGAAGAAAAATAGGCAACAGACAGACTGCACAGTGACTACGGGACTTACAATCCAGACTTACAGCCTCAGCCTCAAGCTGCCTCTTAAGAGAAATTATTCGCCTATGGCAGTTCTCAAAAGTATAGATATAGGCAAGGTTGAAAAAGCCCTTCAGAAAACAAACGTCAGCTATACTATAAGGGCAATAAAGCCCACACCCCATTAGTACCTAACCTCCATGAACAAACCCATGCATCGGCTCCAGGCCCCTACGGACTCTGCTGGGACCCTCCATTCTCAACCCGATCGCATTGCCCAATTATTTTGCGACTATTTCTTGGATCTCTACAACAACCCCTCCATGCCGCACTTACCGATCCAAGAAAGTTTTACTGATGGGGTGACCACCTTACTGGCGGAGGCTCTACAGTCTCTCAACTCAACTCTCCGATCACTGAAGAGGCGATTTCCGAGACTTTGAAGCTCCTCCCAAATAGCAAGGCTACAGGCCCGACAGCCTTCTGTATGAATATTACAAAACCTGACTAGCCTACTTCCACATATGACTTGTTTATTTAAATGGATTCATGGGCAAGGATGAAATCCCACAGACAACCTGAAAGCTGATAAAGACCACACTGTGTGGGAATTATAGACCTATAAAACTTTATTGAATTCAGACCTGAACATTTTTATGAAACTATCCCGCCAAGTAAATGGGAGGTGCCTTCCCTCCTTGATCCATAAGGATCATGTGGCCCTTGTCCCAGGGCGTCAGGCAGGAGACAACACTAGAAGAGTCATCAATTTAATAGATATCATTAACAGGCAAAAAGATGAAGCGCTGTTGCTTAGCTTAGATGCTGAAAAAGCCTTCGCTGGCCTTTTACGTTTTCCACCATGGAATATCTGGGCTTTCAGGGGCCGTTCCTCAGGGCGATTAGGCACCTATATGCAACTCCATCCGCCTCTATTAAAACACCTTTTGCCGTGTCTACCTCCTTTCCCATTTCAAATGGGACTAGGCAAGGCTGTCTGCTCTGTTGCTCTTTGCCCTGTGTATCGAACCCTTGGCAGCCCAGATCCGGCAGGACCCCAACATTAGCGATGTAATGGTTAGGGAGGCGAATTTAAAGTTTCGTTGTTTGCCGACGACTTACTCCTAACTCGAACGCGACAGCATGTGACCCTCCCTAATCTCCATAAACTGTTGGAGGAATATGGGTCCTTATCAGGATACAAGGTGGTCAGCTTAGAAAACTTCAGAATGACCTCCTAAATTTCACATGGAATTACAAACACGAAA
This sequence comes from Lithobates sylvaticus, assembly GCA_028564925.1. Lineage (NCBI taxonomy): Eukaryota > Metazoa > Chordata > Amphibia > Anura > Ranidae > Lithobates > Lithobates sylvaticus. Next base: position 98,702,350 of record CM053034.1, on the reverse strand, counting down.
AGATAGGGGCTTGGCCTTTCCACACCTTCACCATTACTACCCAACAGAGCTATAGCATCCTGGGACACCCTTCCAGCCTATAACCGTTGGACCCAAATAAACAAATTATGGTTAGCTCCCATCCACCCTAACAATCTATTATGGAAAACCAAATGCCGATGCTCCCTCCACCTCCCTACTACACACTATGAACTATCTGGAGACAATTAAACCGCAACACTTGTATACAATCTGAGGCCTCCTTAGTTACATCTTTCCTCTACAACCCTAAATTACTCAACAGTTTAACTTTCCAGATGATCTCACCATGGTTGCAGAGGAACCTTTTTCATTATGGACACTTGGCGAGTCCAGAGACTAGGGTATTAATACCCTTCGATGAATTCAGAACCTAACATGAGCTTCCCTTTGGTGCCTTCTTTGGCTACCTCCAAATTTTGGCACTACGCACTTACCTTTACCCCTAGCCTCCAATTCTCTAAGCCATCCCCATTCAAATATTTAATCTCACCAGGCCCCTCACAGAAAGGGGGCTGACTTCAGACATGTATAAAAACTCTTATGATATGGTCTCTAAGGGGAAACAGATACATGCGTAGATGGGAGGAACACCTTGGAGAGGAATTGGCCCTTGAACAATGGTCCACTATAAGTCCTGGGCTGCCAAGAGATCTATGTGCATGCTCTATAAGGAGAACACATGTAAGGTGCTCTTCTTTTGGTACCCGACACCATCTCGCGTACACGCTATATACCCATCGACCTCGGATCACTGCTGGAGGGGTCTCCAGGACCGGGGAACGTTATTCCACGTCTACTAGAACTGCTCATCCTTCCAGCCTTACTGGCATCCAGTCCAAGGACTACTCCACCAGCTGTTTGAGGCAGATATCCCTCCAAGTTTTTTTTATTGGGCCTTCCTCCTCCTAAATTACCCAGTTTAGCCAAAAAAAACTGGTCACACATATACGAACATGTCGGCTCAACTAGTTGACCGGGTGGACCGACATACGGCAACATGGGAGCTCTGGTATCACTGGACACACCCCCACACACCCAGTAAGCACTCAGAAGGCAGGGACGAGCCCAGCTGATTGTAGCCTTCTTACACCTTCTACCCTCTTCCTCCCCCCTTTTTTTTTTGGAAAAGCAGGCCACGCAATTATACCGTAAATTACAGAATATGCTAATGGAATGTCTGACAAATGCTCTTACTGTTATTTCTCCAGCATTATGTTCTCCTGTTCTACTGAGCTGTAAGCTAGCTAGGCCATCAGACTTTGTCTTAACTACTTGCTGACCGGGCCATAGCCGAAAGACTGCTACAGGGCGGTCAGGTTTTTCTTGGAGGGCATCCATGGACGTCATCCCAGAATCTTGTTCTCACGCACCCCCTGGGGCGTGCTCCCGCAAACATCCGTGACCGCCATGTCTGGAAGACCCGACACATCACGGTAAACAGCCACTGGTAGTGGTCATTTACCACGTGATTGCTCCGTCAAATGACGGAGCGATCACTTGTAAAACAAACCTCTCTGTACCGATCGGTACAGTGCGAGGGGGAGAGATTGCAGCAGCGCTGTGGGCTGGATGTGTAGTGCCCACAGCTCTGCTCAGTGCCAATACTCTGCAAAAAATAACAGAAAAAACAGAAACAAAAGAATTTTTTTTTTTTTTTTTTTTTTTTTTACAGAATTTTCAGTCTTTTTTGATTTATAGCGCAAAAAATAAAAAACCTAGCAGTGATTAAATACCACTAAAAGAAAGCTTTTTTTGTGTGAAAAAAAAAAGACAAACATTTCATATGGGTACAGTGTTGCATGACATTGTCATTCAAAATGTGAGAGCACCGAAAGCTGAAAATTGGTCTGGTTAGAAAGGGGGTTAAAGGGGCCAGTGGTCAAGTGGTTAATCCTGATGTATGAAGGTCGCCTATGCGCTTTCCAGAGAAGTTTGTTATTAATATTTCCCTTCCTTTTTTGCTCCCTCAATTGTGTTATACACCTTTGTATTGTAAATCCTAAAACCCAACAAAAAAATTGTCAATTATAATAATAAGAAAAAAAAGGTTTGGCCAAAATACACTTTAAAAATGCAGTGAACTGTATTTTCGGACACAGAAGCAAATTAAGGGCATCTGAAACCTCACTTAAAAGTTAAAATACTAACCACTTCCAAAATACTCAAGTCGACCCTGTCCTATGTTTATTGGGGTATGTGAATTCCAATAATTTGGACCATGATCAGAAACTGGCATGAGAGCATGCTTTGTGGCACGAAAATAGATAGCTTCTCATTGGGTTTCATCAAACCCTCCTACCCATAGAGATTGGATACTGGAGATGAATAAACAAATAATGTTCGAGAAGTAGAATTTTAAAAAATCTGAAGAAAATGGATAGATGCACAGCGTTCTATGTCCTATAATAGAAGGTACATACTTGAGTGTGGATAGAGATTTTTTTTTTTATATATATATATATATATATATATATATATATATATATATATATATATATATATATATATATAAAAATAAAAGTGTGCCGCGCTTAGGAGAAAATATGGTTAGGTTGCAGCCACCCCAGGATAAAGAAAAGGATGCTAACTTACAGAGAGCACCAATGCTTCTAAGATATGTTTGATGGTACTGGGGTCAGGCGCTACCTATAACTTAAGTGGATGAGATGAGATGTGTCACTATATACACACACGTCTAAAAGAGGTGTGTAGATGTAATAATGTAATTGGACAGAGGCCTATACAATCCTCCGATACTGCTAACCAGGTCCACTGGTTGAATTTCCCAAAAATGTTTTACTAAGTAACACCTAGTGTTTATGCAATAGTGGTATAAAGTGTCACACATAAAAAAATAATACAAAGTGATAGTTAGAATACTATATATCAGATCTAACCTTAGTATCCTAAGAAAAAGTATATATACACACAGATTGTGAGCATACGCCACTATCACTTCAACAAGAGAAATTTAGTGAAAACATGTGTTTGTGCTTTTACATAAACTGCACCATGCAGAACATTCCAGTGAGCACAGTACTATGTATTATGCACAATTTAATAATTTAATAGTAAAATAGTGCTCCGTATACAGGGAGATACCATAGAAATGTGAATCACCATATAGCCACACGTCTCATCCCCACTAGAATATATGGGAAAAGCCGTGACAGCGGCTATATGCTTGTATATACCCGTGTAAGTAATTGGGTGTACTAAACCATATGTACTAGGTTAGTGTATAGAACAAATGTGTCAATATAAACATATATGGGTGAAAATGCAGTTAAACATAAAAAATTGTATATATATTATACAAAAAAGTGCATGACTGATTAACGTCCACAGAGGTGAAAAGTCCTTATACTCTGATGCTAAATATATGTAATTTTTCAATAAGCCCAATACGGTCCTGCCCGTATATGGTAGCTAATCTAAAAGCTACTTATGATGATACCAAGACCATACAATGAAGGACCATAGGCCGGGCAGACGAAAACCGCATAAATGGGCAATACAAGTTCAAAACATTGGAAGGTCCAGCAAGTATGATATGAAGCATAAAGGGTCCGAGTTGAGGATTGTAGGAGAGTGACTTCTTTGTGCTCACGAATATTCCAGTGACTTGAGTGCTCCCCCCCAGAGATTTCCCACTCACCACCAGCTCCCTGCACCCCTGCAGGGGTAACAGGCACGTAGAACAACTCAGGCACAGGAACGGTCTTCACTCCAGATTTCCTTAATCTTCTGCTGGGGATCTTCTTAGAAGGGTTGGACTCTAATGTGGTAGGGTATTAGATATTGTCCTCATAGGGGGAGAAACAAAAAAAACTCCCATAGTGTAATATTTCCCAGAACTTTTTATTATTGCAAAACCAGTTCTGTTCCTTTAAAAATATAATTATGTATAGTGTATCCAAAGGAGGAACACTTGAAACATAAGCAAATTTTTTTTAAAAAAATTAAGTAAAACCAAAAATTAAGAAATTTTTTAAAAAATATATAGAGCGAAAGAGATGCTGCCGGTGGTCTGCTGTATGCAGCAAATAAAATGTGCTAGCAAGACTCAATGCAAATAGTAGTCGAAACGTCCTTCGGGGAGGCTGTGTACTATGGGCGAGCGGCTTGCGCTCCACCTGCGTACCAACAGCTCTAACTACCGGAAGTGACGTATAGGCATGATTGCGTGGTTCCAATCACATTTATTTGCTGCATACAGCAGACAGAGTTAAGCTCGATACACATCTATGCATGTTAATTTTGAGCGTTTTTGCGGTGCTTGCCGCATTTTTGGACATGTGGTTTTACCGCGATTTTGCCGCGTTTTGCGTTTTTTTACACTGTTGCTTAGCAACCAGCTATATACAGTGTAAAAAAATAAAAAAAAATAAAACAAAAAACGCGGCACTTGCGTTTTGGATGCGGGTCCGTTGACTTCTATTACATGTAAAACGCTGCATTTTGCATGAAAAAAAGTCCCCGACCCTTTCCAAAAACGCAGAGGCACAAAAATGCATTGACGTGGACATGTTCCATAGGAACCCATGTTAAACCGTTTCCCTGCATTTCTACAAAATGCATCAAAAAAAACGCATTAGTGTGAATCAAGCCTAAGAGGCGTATAACCCGTCAATTTTATTTTTTTCCATCTGTGCCCCACTGAGGAGAATGTCCTTTACTTCTGCCCGTAGTCAAAACAGAAAGTGAGAGGAAACCCCTCCAAAATGAGGGAGCCCTGGGTTGTCACCAGAACTAGTGCCCCTATAAAAAAGGTTCCCCCTCTCCGTTTTGGTGACAACCTAAAATTTGGGATTTACATTTACTTTCACTCTCTCCGATAATGACAAATAGGACAAATAGAGAAGGGGAATCTCCCTAAAGTTTTGTTTTTCACTTGGCAGGCTGTTTTAAAAAAAAAATAAAAAAATAAAAAAAAATAAAAAATAAAAAAAGGAGCTTTTTTGACTTCTCCTATGGATCACAGGAGTGTAGTTCATTCTGCACTCATGTGACCAGTTTTCAGATAAAGCCCGCTGTTGGCTGACATAAGAGCCATTCCAGGCTCTGAAAAGATCCTGACCCAGAACCAGGACCTGGCTCAGCCTCTCAGCAATCCCTGAGAGCCTGAGCCAGCCCTTCCCATCCCCTCCACAGAGGTCCAGAGAGAACCGGCGGTGAAGCAGCTGCAAGGCTTCACTTCTGGTTTCCCTTACCCGAAATGGTGGCGGCGGCAACCGAGAATTAATTGAAAAATCAGCTCGGGTGAAGACACCACTGGATTCATGGACAGCCAAGCGGCTTAATATAAAGTCAGTGGCTACAGTATTTGTAGCTGCAGACTTAATTTTTTCTGACAGAGCCAGGGGCTCCTCTTTAATGAAATGCCTGTGTGCCATTTCAGTTACGTTAGTTAAAAAAAGACCTTACAGCAGGGGTCGGCAACCTACGCCCACGTCAGTGCACGTGATGAATTCACATGTACCCGGCCCACATACATTTTATCCCCAGTCGACTTTCTTGGGATAATAACCGATGTGGCTATGAAGCTGCTCGGCTGTTAGCCCAAGCAGCAGGAGGGGACACAAGACCTCCGCCAACTATAAACTGGTACCCTGTAGAAACTTTTAAAGCGTTGCCTATGGAGATTTTAAAGTACCATAGTTTGTCGCTACTCCACAAGTGTGCACAATTTTAAAGCATAACATGGGCGGGGGGCTGTGTGATGTAAAGGGGTCCAGAGGTACAGGGGCTGTGTAATGTAAAGGAGTCCAGATTATGATCTTTATTAGCAGATGAATGCAGCCCTCCATGCATTCACATTCATTGAATCTGGCCCTCAAGTGTAAAAAGGTTGCCGACCCTGCCTTGAATAAAACAATCATTACAATTTGTTATGTCACGTGGTATTTGAGCAGCGTTTTTTCAAACGCAATATTTTTGGGAATACGCACTTTACTTTTAATACAAAAAAAAAAAAATATATAACCCAATTATTTGGTAAAACATAAAAGATGATGTTATGCTGGTGTAAATAGATACCCAACATGCTTTAACCACTTTCAGACCGGACCATTTTGCTGGCTTAAGACCAGACCACTTTTTGCGATTCGGCACTGCGTCGCTTTAACTGACAATTTCGCGGTCGTGCGACGTAAAAATTTACGTCCTTTTTTCCCACAAATAGAGCTTTCTTTTGGCGGTATTTGATCGCCCCTGCATTTTTTTTTTTTTTTGCGCTATAAAGCAAAAAGGAGCGACAATTTTGAAAAAAAAAATAAAACGCATTTTTTTTACTATAATAAAATATCCCCAAAAAAAAATATATATATATAATAATATATATATATATATATAAATAAAAATATATATATATAAAAATATATATATAATAATATATATATATATATAATATATATATATTATATATATATATATATATATAAAAAAAACAAAAAACAAAAACAAAAATTTTTTCCTCAGTTTAGGCCGATACGTATCTACATACTTTTGGTAAAAAAAATAAATAAAAAAAATCGCAATAAACGATTGGTTTGCGCAGAAGTTATAGCGTTTACAAAATAGGGGATAGTTTTTTTATAGCATTTTTATAAATTTTTTTTTTTACTAGTAATGGCGGCGATCAGCGATTTTTATTGTGACTGCGACATTATTGCGGGCACATCGGACATTGACACATTTTTGGGACCATTGTCATTTATACAGCAATCAGTGCTATTTAAATGCGCTGATTCTTGTGTAAATGACACTGCCAGTGAAGGGGTTAAGTGTTCCTAGGGGCATGTTACTAACTGTGGGGGGGGCGTGGCTGTGATTTAGTGAACATTGGTCTCTGCTCCAATCACAGGGAGCAGAGATCAGTGTCACTAGTTGCTAGACAGAACGGGGAGATGCTGTTTACTTCCGCATCTCCCAGTTCAGCCATCCCGTGAGATGATCGCGGGTATCCCCGCGGTGATCGAGTCCATGGGACCCACGACCAGACTGACGGGGTCCCGACCGGCACGCACACGATGGCACAGCGACAATCTTAAAGGGGACGTACCTGTACACCCTTTTGCCTGCCCGTGTCATTCTGCCGACATACATCGTCGTGCGCCGGTCGGGAAGTGGTTAAAATTGTACACGCTCGTGGAATGGCGACAAACTACGATATTTAAGCTCCATAAGCGCAGCTTCAAACATTTTCACAGGTTACCCGTTTAGAGTTACAGGTGTAGTGCTAGAATTGTTACACATTTGTGGCAATACCTCACGAGTGGTGCAAACAGCTTACATAAGCGTGCGTGACTTGCATATGCCTTTGCTTCTGCACGCAAGCATTTTTTTTATTTTATACATTTTTACACTGTCCTTAAATTTTTTTTTTTTTTTTTTTTTTTTAAAGCACTTTTTTTCCTATTAGAAGAAAAGTAAACATCCCTTGAAAAAAGAAAAAAAATAAGGGATGACAGGTCCTCTTTATGGAGAAATCTGAGGGTCAATAAAACCCCAAATCTCTCCTGCACCTTTAAAAACAAAATATCAAAAAAATTAACAAACAAAAGCTCAAATTTATTTTAAACAGTTTACTTCCACCCTAGACTGGAAGTTATGTCATGACATAGCTCTGATCTTTCAAGATCATAGAGGCAAATCAGAGATGATCTGGTCTATGGCCAGCCATGTTACCCATCACATTGTTTCTCAGGCACACAACTGTTAAAACAGTAAGCCTGAGAAAAGCTAGTGAGCGGTGGAGGGGGTTCTACGTCCCCTCCCGCAGCTTCTAAAAGTGATCCAGCGGCTAATTAGCTGTTTGGACTGCTTTCATGAGAAAGCCAGTCGCTGGCTGAAAACAAAAGCAAGTGGATAAGTGATGCTGAAACATTTGACATTCTAAAGAATCTTTGGGTTCCAGGTGAAACATATTTGAGGTGTCAAAACTACTAGGAAAGGGTCAAAGGCGAAGATACCAAACACATGGGGATTCCTCAATGGAAGAGCAAATGCCTAGTTGTGTTCCAAATCAGGAGCTGAAAAACGCTCAGGATCTTGCCTCTAAGGCCCCTTTCACACGAGGCGGACTCCGCTTCCACGGAGTCCGCCGGCTCAGCGGGAGATCTCTGTTGATCTCCGCTGAGCCGGCGGATGACAGGTCCCTCTCTGCTCACTGAGCGGGGAGGGGCTTGTCCAGCGCCGCTGGTCACAATGGAGAGATCGGATGAAAAAACGGACAGCGCTGTCCATTTTCATCAGATCTCACCCAATCCGATAGCGACGGATCTGGACGTAGAGCCATACGTCTGCTTTTGGCGGATCGGACCAGGTCGGATGTCAGCGGACATGTCTCCGCTGACATCCGACGCTCCATAGACTAGCATGGAGCGCCCGTTCAGATCCGCCGTCAAAACTGACAGGCGGATCTGAACGGTCCGATCGTGTGAAATGGACCTTAGATCACACATATAGCTGCCAGTTTTACAGCCAGTCTATGTATACAGTTGCATGCCATTTGGGGGCCCCTGGCCAAATTATTTAGTAGGTGAGAATTAGAAAACTGCTATTACTAAAAACGGTATGTTAAAAAAAGACAAAAAAAAAAAAAAACAAACATATTTGCACAATGCTCGGTTCACCCCGTGTGTTTTTTGCAGAAATGCACTACAGTTCATTTAACACGGGAAACTTTTATCCATGCTCTTTTCAGCCGTTGCATTTTTGGAAAGGGTCACAGACTTTTTTAAACGCAAAGTGGCATTTATGCTTTTTTGGTTCAATAGACTTCAATGGAGAAACTGCAGAAAAGCATGCAATGCGTTTTTGCGTTCTTTAATCTGCCCAACAAATCAGCCAAAAAAAAAAAAACAAACGCACACACACACACACACACACCTTAGTTACCGGTGACTATTTCTACGAGCCTTTCAGGACAGCACCTCGGAGAGAGCGTAGCTCCACCTCTTAACAGGAAATGCTGTGTGACGACGCCCCCTTTAAAATCAGCTGCTTCCACCAGGCCATCAGTTGTTAGAGAATTCCTCTGACATGCTGGAAGACAAACAATACCAAGCCCAATGATTATAAACTAAACCGTAGATCCAACCTGTAGTGCCTTATGAAGGTTGAAAAACTGGACCACGTGGCAGCCTTTCATATCTGCTCTGGTGATGCCCTGGCACTCTCTGCCCACAAAGACAACACTGCCTGTGTAGAGTGAGGCAATATTCCCTCCAGAGATGCCAACTCTAAAGACAGGTACGCTTCTTTAATAGCCTGTTTCAACCACCTTCCTAGGGTACTTTTAGAAGCTTTAGCACCTTTGCGACTTACTTCCATTAGGACAAAAAGAGAAGAAGAAGATGACTGAGATTTTGTTACTTCCAAATACTTTGGACATCAGAAGGTGCCTCCTAGAGTATGGAAGGCTTCTTCTCCAGGCCCAGAGGGCATGGGACAGAAAGTAGGGAGTATGATCTCCTGTGTGCGGTGAAAAACCGAAGACACCTTAGGTAGGAAGGCTGTATCTGTCCTCAGCACTCTCCTGTCCGGGAGACATCTCATAAAGGGCTCCTTGATTGATGCTGCCTGTATTTCACCGATTCTACGTGCAGACGTCATTGCAACCAGGAGAACCATTTTAAGGGTCAGGAATCTAGATGTCCCTTCTAGCAGTTCAAAAAGGTGAATTAGTAAGTCCCTGAAGAACCAAAAGATAAATCCCACTTGGGAAAAAACTAATAAGAGGCCTAAGCATCATTTTTGCCATAGCCTTTAAAAAAAAAAAAAAAAAAATTAAAATAAAAAAAAAATCTGACTGACTGACTATCAAGGGTTCCCTTGACAGGGTTCCCCCCCCCCCCCCCCCCCCCCCAAAAAAAAAAACAAATGATAATGCAGCTACCTACGTCTTGAGAGTACTTGCTGCTAAACCTTTCTCCATACCTTCCTGGAGAAATTCTAAAACTGAGATAGATAGTGCTAACGAAATTAAAAATCTTGCTGGAACACCAGGAATTGTAATACTTCCAGACTTTGAAGTAAAATAGCCCTGGTAACCTTCTTCCTACTTGCTAGAAGGGTGTTAAGTTTTTCTGATAAGCCCCCCCCCCCCCCCCTTAGAATTTCTTCCTCAAAAAACAGGTGGTTAGATTGAGGTACGCTGGATCTGGATGGAGAATCTGACCCAGAAGGTCCCCCGATTGGTAATCTCCAGGGAGGATTTGCTGAGAGATTCAATAGGGCTGAGAACCTTTGGCCAATAGGGAGCAATTAGAATCAGATCTGTGGACTCCAATCTGAACTTTGCCAACACTCGTGGTATTAGCTGAAAAAAATAAAAAAGGGGGGGGGTCCACCTGAGGAAGGCCCCAACTCTCGGTCTTGAATAACTCTTGGTTTAATTACTTCTGCCTCCCGTACTTCCTTCTGCTGAGAAGGTCTGCTACAGGTGTTTTCCGTGCCTTTCAGATGGACTGCAGACAGCGAGGCCAAATGGTCTTCTGTCCATCTTAGTATTTAATGAGCTAGCTCAATCAGGATCTTGCTCCTTGTGCCCCCCCGCTTTGTTAGGTATAATACTGCCGTCATGTTGTCTGACAACACCTGGACATGCTGTTCTTTTAGGGCCTGCTGGAAGAATAGGAGGCTTTGATGGACAGCTTTTAACTCCATCCAAATGGAGGACTTTCTTGCCTCTGGCTTGGACCAAACTCCCTGTGTTGTCTGCTCTGAGGTGAGCTCCCCACCCCCATGCGCTCCCCACCCCCATCTTTCGTTACTCTCCTCATTACTGGAAAAGTCCAGGGGAGTCATTTTGAGATGGTCCTTTGGTCTCTCTCTCTACCACCAAAGTGACCTTTTTGCCCTTGTTCCCATTTTGATCTTCTTTTCCAGGAGGTTCCTGGTGTGTCCAATTCAGTAGAATGTCTGCCTGCAGACAGACAATCGAGCATGTAGCCTGGCCCACTGCACTAAAGGGATTGCTGCGGTTAACAGACCTAAAACTGACATGGCTAACCCTTACTGAAACCTCTGTTAGTTTGAAGTGTTCTTAGAGCCAACTGCTTTTTTTTCTACCTTCTCCTGTGGGAGGAAGTCTTTGTTCTACTAAATCTGTTTTGTATCCCAGAAACCTCACTCGTTGAGATTGTATCAGATTTGATTTCTTGAGATTCAGAAGCCAACCTAGGCAGTTTAGCTGTCCCTGGGTTACTTGCAGATTGACCACTAAGGCCCCTTTCACACCGGGGCGTTTTTCATGCGGTGCAGCGCTAAAAATAGCGCCTGTTCACCGCATTAAAAAATCCGGCCCCTTTAACTCCAGTGTGAAAGCCGGCGGGCTTTCACACTGGAGCGGTGCGCTAGCAGGATGACAAAAAAAGTCCTGCTAGCAGCATCTTTGGAGCGGGATAGGAGCGGTGTGTTCACCGCTCCTATACCGCTCCTTCCCATTGAAAAGAATGGGAGACCGCGGTAAAACCGCGGCAATACCGCCGCAAAGCGCCGCTACGGCGGCGCTCTGCGGGGGTGTTTTAACCCTTTTTCGGCCGCTCGCGGGGGTTTAAAACCGCACCGCGAGCGGCCGAAAACCGCGGTGAAAACGACGGTAAAGCAGCGCTAAATATAGCGCTGCTTTACCGTCACCACGGCTCACCGCCCCAGTGTGAAAGGGGCCTAACTGATCTTTTTTTTCTGCGAACAGAAGTAGATAAGGAACTATGGAGATCCCCTTCATTTTCCAGGGACCCTAGAGTCTCTGCCATCACTTTAGTGAACACTCTGGGAGAGGAGGAAAGGCCGAAGGGCAGCACCCTGAACTAAAGGTGCTAAACCTCCCCCCCCCCCCCCCAAATTGACTGCTAGTTACAAATTGCAGCTAAATCGCAGAAATTTCGGCATATGGAGATAAGCATCCCTCAGGTCGATTGATGCCATGTAACAATTGGGGGCGAGTACATTTTTCACAGAAAATCGTGTCCATCCAGAACCTTTTGTACTTAAAAAAAAAAAACCCTCCCTTCTTGGTCCTTCGGGACTTGTTAAATAACACCCTGTTGCATCAGTTCTCTCAGAAGAGAGGGCCTTTTCATGATCCCTGTTTTGTAATGTAAAACCGGCTTGGGGGTGTGACAATTCTAGCTGATATACTTGACTGATTAGATTCAGAACAAACAGGATTTTTTGTTGCTTTTTTCCCCAACCTGGCAGAAAGGCCTGCAACCTCCCGCCTACTGATAGATCGGCAGAGCACCCCTACTCCGCCTCTCCCTCTTTGAGGATTCCGGGGTCTTTCCTGGGTCTGATCTTTTTCTTTATGGGCTTGCTTAAAAGAACGAAAATTCTTCCTTTGCTGCACCACTCTTTTTCTGCGGAAAGGCTTTCTTCTCGTCTGCCGTTTCATGAAGGAGGGTCTCCAATTCTGGTCCAAACATCAGAACTCCTGTAAAGGGAATTCCGCACAACTTTACCTTTGAAGCGGAGTCCCCTGACCAGGTATTTTGCCAAAGAGCCCTCCTGGCTGAATTAACTAGGGCTAAAGATCTGGCCGACATCCTGATGGATTCCACCAAGGCGTTGGACATGTATTTGACCGCTCTTAAAAGGGTAGGGACGGCTTTAGGTTAGATAAGGACGAGTCCCAGGCTTTCCTTAAAACTGCTCTTTTATCCATGGCATCTTTAAGTACGTCTATGTCCTCAAATGCTCGATCAGTCAGTCAGTCAGTCTAGACCAGGGGTCTTCAAACTACGGCCCTCCAGTTGTTCAGGAACTACAATTCCCATCATGCCTAGTCATGTCTGTGAATGTCAGAGTTTTACAATGCCTCATGGGATGTGTAGTTCTGCAACAGCTGGAGGGCCATAGTTTGAGGATCCCTGGTCTAGACACTTGGGAAAAGGCGCATCTTAAAAAGGACAGGTCCACTAAAAACTGTGTTCACTGTGTGGTAGCAGACAGACAATTTGAGTCACGTGATCTTCTTAGATTGCCGAGTGACAGAAGCCCCAGTTCTGGCCAACTAATGAATTCATTACAAGGCCAAACAATGGTGACACAACACATTCTGTACATTGGAGAATAAAGAGGTAACCACAGCCCAGTGGCAGGAGGTGGAGACACAAACTACTGCAGGTGTCAAAGTACACACAGTATAGAATGGAACTTTATACAAGTAGTCAAAAAAATAAAAAATATATAATATATATTTATTATCTCCACATGGGGATGTCTTAAACATTTGTCAATGGTGTTGGACCCCAAAACGTTTCAACTCGAAGTCTTCTTCAGGGGTAAACAATGAAGTAAAAACCCATTGATGTATAATGAAAGAAAGTGACATGTAAACTTGATACGATGCAAGGGATGCCAAGCCACACCCTCAAGCAAAAAGGAAAGAAACAGTTCACAATATATTAGAAGAGAGCCTCTAAAAATTAAAAAGGATGGATGCCAAAAGGCATCGAGGGAGTTTTCAATCCATAAAAAAAATAAAAAACAAAAAAAACACACACACATCCAGCGATCAGCATCACATTACAACCAAACAAGCAGAGCAAAGGTGTCACTACATGTCTTCGCTACAGGAAGTCAGTAGCGGTGAAACCCAAGGGTGCTCATTCAAAGCCGAACACATATACATATATATATACATATATACACACACACACACACACACACACACACACACACACACACACACACACACATACATACATATATATATATATATATATATACATATACACACACACACACACACACACACACACACACATTATATATATATATATATATATATATATATATATATATATATATATATATATATATATATATATATATATATATATATATATATATATATATATATATATATATATATTTTATGTTTTTAGAGCTGGTGTACTGGTCTATATATAAAAAAAAAAAAAAAAAAAAAAAAAAAAAGATACTTAACTGAAAACTGCAACATTAATAATTCTTATGCTGGGCATCATTGAATCTGGATGAAGAAGAGCAGCAGTGGGGAGTAGGAGTGGCAAGTCTTTGAGGGGGTAGTGTTGGAGATCATGAAAAAAAGGGTCAAAGCCAATTTTTTTTTCCAGGTGCTCTGGGGGATTAAGTGACACACACTAAGAAAATCGGATGAACAATCGTCCGATTTTCCTTGTTTTTTCACAGCAAGTCAGAACCGAGGAAGGAAATGTATTAGACCCCTTTCACACTGAGCCACCCCGGGTGTCAGCGGTAAAGCTTAGCAAGTTAACGCCGCTTTAGTGGTGCTATTCGGCTGCTAGTGGGGCGGTTTTGACCCCCCCCCCCAGGGGTTAAATCGAGCCACAAAACGCTGCTGCCCCATAGTTTTCAATGGACAGGAGCAGTGTATTCACCGCTCCTCCACCGCTGCAAAAAAGCTGCTGGCAGGACTTTTTACGACGCCCTGCCAGCGCAGCGCCCCAGTATAAAAGCACTCTGGGTTTGCAGCCGAGGCTTTTTTCCAGGCGCTGTTTTTAGCGCTGTAGCGCCTCCAGTGTGAAAGGGGTCTAAATGTATGAAAATTCTCATATGACAAAGGCTTTTTTCTTTGTTTATTGTTTCTGATCATGCGCAGTCTTTAGTTTCTGACTTCTCTTGTACGAAAATTATACAAAAAAAAAAAAAAAAAATGGTACACATTAAAAAACTAAAATAGTTTGTTCTGTTCTCATACGAGAAAAAATTTGGAGTTTGGCCCTTCGGAAAAATTGTGTTCGAAATCGGCTGTCGAAAATCATACGATCGTACATCAGACGAAAATATTCCTCCGATTTTCTTATAGTGTGTACGAGCCTTTGAGGTTTTTGCCCAAGACACAATTGGCCTTTAACATCAACACAACAAACTATTTGAGAAAAGGTTATTTCAGCGGGTGGTGCTGTGTACGTTTCATTTCAATTTGCATTTCAAGATATGTGTGAGTACATATTTCCTGCATTCAAGGGTTAAATTGTGCAGACACCCTCATTCTTCCAAAAGGCTGAAATGATGGGTATCACCCTGTTATCTGAGACCTGAAAAAGGAAGAGAGTTTGGTGGACCAGCATGCATCTCAAGGAATAAAATAAAATAAAAAATAATAATTGAAGGTATGGTTGAATGTCAGCCTACGCTTAACAAGAAGACATTTGTAATAGTCACAACTATACATACTGTATCTTCAGATACAGCCACATCAGCATGAAGCTGTCCTTCCATACAGAGGTTGATAGCCAACATAAGGACTCAAGGTCATTCAATTAGGTACAGAATAAATGCAATTTAAAAGCAGACAATTTGGTCACCTCAACAAACCATTGTACTCTGCAGCACCCAATATTCAGGCTACTTAAACTGACCAAGTAGTTAAAAACAAACAAGCAGCACCTGTAAAGAAAAAGACTTTATACATGCCTAGTCCAGCACCCACTCGTGGCATCGCTGCTCTGCTACAGACCTACATTACCCAATATAACCATTCGTACCAACACACTACTGGGCATAATTGGATAAGTGTGTCGCCAGCCACACTCTGCATTTCCTCCCACCAACCCTTACAATACTACTTCTCTTACTAATTCTCTTTAAGTACCGCTTTCTCATTAACTGAAGATTCTAAATCCAGACAAAATTTTTTATGTTTAAGATAGAGTGGGGAAGATGTGTCAGCTAGAACTGAAGTTTATATCATCGCTACTTGAGTTTCAGAAAGAACAGGAAGTGAAGGAAATTTCTCCCACGGAGGGACAAAAAGGCAAAAAAAAAAAAAAAAAAAAAAAAGTTAAAAGAAGTTACAGAACATTCGCTAAGATTTTATTACAGCCTATGCCACCATGTGGGAGATTTCTCCTCTCTTCCTATCCAGGTGGGGTTTTATACTTAACAGAATGAGGTTCATTTTATTTTAGCCCTCAGCAGCAAAAAATGTGCATCCTTCCCCCCCCCCCCCCCTACAGCCTGCTGGTACATGTGAAAATCCCATGTGATAAGGCTGGGCCAATCAGCACTGTCACCCCATAGCCTATGTGAGCTATGTGAGCTAGGACTGACAACTTTTAGCTTGCACAGGGCTCTGGCTCCCCATGGCAAAAGAGCGAAAAAAATAAAAGCGGGCGAAAAAGGGTCAATACCGCCCGCAAACCGCCGCTGCAGCGGCGTTTTGTGGGCGGGTTCGGAGCGCTGCTTCCAATTGTTGTTCCCAATGGGAACGGGCGCTATAGGAGCGGTAAATATACCGCTCCTATAGCGAGCCAAAAGATGCGGCTTGCAGGACATTTTCCAGCGTCCTGCAAGCGCACCGCTTCAGTGTGAAAGCCCTCGGGCTTTCACACTGAAGACACAGCACACACCCAGTGTGAAAGGGGCCTTAGAAATCCCTGAGCTCCAGGTCCCAGAGTGGACTTTACAAAACACTGAGGAAACTGAAAGGCCAGTTTCCTCTTCATGTTACATGCTCCCTGGAGCCCCTCAACCCGTCTGGTTGAGAATTCTGGGTCACATCTCTCTCCATAATATAAAATATATATATATATATATATATATATATATATATATATATATATATATATATATATATATATATATATATATACACATACACACACACACACACACATATATATATATATATATATACACACATATACATACACACACACACACACACACACACACACACACACACATATATATATATATATACACACATATATACATACATACATACATACATATATATATACATACATACATACATACATATACACATACACATACGCTCGTATAATTCTTAACTTTCTTAGATTCTCTTCACAAAATTCAGCTCTTCGCTGACACTACTTTGTTTTACGTTCTTTATCCTATTCTACTTTGCACTGACAGTAAAACTCAAGTACACCTTGTAAGAAGACATATATGGGCTCAAAAAGGAATTGCTTTGTGTGAAATCCCAATTTCAAGCTGACCATGCTAGGAATGAGAACATCAATTTCTGGGTGGTTAGTTTTCTGGCTGTGCAGGAAGAACAGCCTGCCTGTCCTCCAATGATCAGATTTGTGCTGACACCACCTCTCCCAGGCACAGCCACTCGCTGCGAAGATCAGCAGCAGCACTGTCACTAAATGCAAGGTTCACTCTGTGGGTGGTATATAGTCTTTGGGATAAAAGTGAAATGGCACCAATACATGGCACATGCACAGTAATGGCAGATGGGTAACAATATTTCCTGACAGACTCCATGGCAGCCAACGTGTGGGTTTAGTCCCGCCTCCACTACCCTATAGGACGCTACTCCCATAAATCTTTGCTCCCTGCCAGAGGCCGTGTTCTTTTGTCCTCCGAAGGACCTGTCTTTTGTCTTTCTACCTGAAGATTATCGTTTTCCTCCTGCGATTTGGACTGGCCGAGCGACTCGGAGTCGCACGTTTCCAATAAGCTCTAGCTACTAGCGGAGTATGGAAAGGGGCATATGGAAGAGGCGCTGAAGAGGTTTGTTCCTGGTCACTGACAAGGCAGAACCGCGTTATGGTCATTATCCTAGCTACTAGCAGGTGACCATCTCCCCAAAAGTCCGGCAGGTATGTTGTGCTTACCTTCGGCCAGGTGATCGATCGCAGGAGGGGTGAGTTGCATCTGTTCTATTTATCATGGCAGCCGGTATTTGTATGTATATGGCGTTTTGTTTCATGTTTCTCTGTGTCTCCCACACGCCGCTGGTGCGGTGTGACTGTCTATCATGGCGGCTGGTTCCTTCTGCGTTCCAGCCGCCGAGTGCCTTCCTCGTTCGCCGCACGGCCGTTCTGCGCATGCGCGGGGCTGGCGCGAGAACGAGGCTTGGTTCGCGCATGCGCGTAGCGGTTCTCACGCATGCGCACTAGCGTCGTGGCCGTCGCGCTGATGACGTCACGATAGGCGGCAAATTTAAAAAGGGAAAATAGCTTACAGGCTTCTGGAATGCCTGTAAGCTTGCTGAAGCAATCCTGAGACCCCGTTTTTGCTGGATAAGGTAGGGAATCCTTACAGGTGTGCTATAGGGTCTGGTCTGGCATTGTAGATTTTTTGATCGGGATCGTTTTATTTGCAGCCACAATGGACCCTTCCAGATCCATGGATCCGTCACCGCCTGCTAGTGGCCAGCCCTCTCGCAGCAGGTATTTGGTAGGGGGTATTCCCTTGGGATGCCTGCTGGGGGAGGGGGGATGGTGGAACGTCATTCTATTATTATTATTATTATTATTATTATTATTATTATTATTATACAGGATTTATATAGCGCCAACAGTTTGCGCAGCGCTTAACAAAATAAAGGCAGACATTACAATTACATTACAATTTGGTACAAGAGGAATCAGAGGGCCCTGCTCGTTAGAGCTTACAATCTAAAAAGAAAGGGTCAATTGATACAAGAGGTAATAGCTGTGGGGGATGAGTTGATGGAGGAAGTAAAACAGTGTTAGTTAGAAGCAGGATAGGCTTCTTTAAAGAGAAAGGTTTTCAGGGATCGTCTAAAGATGGATAGATTAGGGGACAGTCGGACAGATTGGGGTAGAGAGTTCCAAAGGATGGGAGAAGCTCTGCAGAAATCCTGGAGGCGAGCATGGGAGGAGGTGACAAGGGAGCTAGAGAGCAGGAGGTCTTGGGAGGACCGAAGAGAGCGGCTTGGTTGGTATTTTGGTACTAGGTCAGTGATGTAGCTGGGGGCAGAGTTATGGATGGCTTTGTAAACTATAGTTAGTACCTTGAATTTTATTCGTTGGGTGAGTGGAAGCCAGTGGAGGGATTTGCAGAGAGGGGTGGAGGACACTGAATGGTTGGTAAGGTGGATGAGTCTTGCAGCAGCATTCATTATGGACTGAAGGGGGGATAGTCTATGTAAAGGTAGTCCAATGAGGAGGGAGTTGCAGTAGTCGAGGCGAGAAATAACCAGGGAGTGAGTTAGAAGCTTGGTGGTGTCATTCGTTAAAAAGGGGCGTATTCTGGAAATGTTGGAGGCTAAGGCGGCATGATTTGGACAGGGATTGTATGTGGGTCTGAAAGGACAGTTCAGGGTCTAGGATTAACCCTAGCACCCTGGCATGTGGGGACGGACTGATAGATGTGCCATTGATCTTGACTGAGAAGTCGGGGGAAGGGGCACGTGGGGGAGGAAATATTAAGAGCTCAGTTTTAGACAGATTAAGTTTGAGGAAGTGGTTTGACATCCAGACTGATATGTCTGTTAGTAAATCAGTGATGCGTGAGGAGATTGATGGGGTGAGTTGGAGGGGCAGAGAGATAGATTTGGGTGTCATCAGCATATAAATGGTAGTGGAAGCCATGTGAGGCTATCAGCGGACCCAGGGAGGAGGTGTAGATTGAGAATAGTAGAGGTCCAAGGACAGAACCTTGGGGGACCCCAACAGTAAGAGGAGTTGGAGAGGAGGAAGTGGAGTTGTAAGTGACACTGAAGGTGCGATGAGAAAGGTAAGATTCGAACCAATGGAGAGCACAGCTATGGAGACCAAGCAAATTTAGTTTTTTGAGGAGGAGGGGGTGGTCAACTGTATCAAAGGCAGCAGAAAGGTCTAAGAGTAAGAGTACAGAATAATGACCATTGGTTTTGGCTGTTAGTAAGTCATTTGTGAGTTTTAGGAGGGCAGTTTCTGTGGAGTGCTGTGGGCGAAATCCAGACTGAAGGGAATCCAGAAGGTTATTCTCAATGAGGTGGTCGCTCAGTCGGCTGTAGACTAAACGTTCAAGGAGTTTGGAGGCAAAAGGGAGTAGAGAGATGGGTCTTAGATTGTTAAGATTGGTTGGGTCTAGTGAGGCCTTTTTTGGTATGGGAGTGACTATTGCATGTTTTAGAGGGTTGGGGGAAGATGCCAGTAGAGAGGGAGAGGTTGAAGATATGAGTTAAAGAGTGTAGGATAGAGTCAGAGGGTGACCGTAGTATTTGAGAAGGAACAGGGTCCAGGGGGCAGGAGGTTAGGTGGGCATTAGAAAAAAATTTAGTGACTTCCTCTATAGTAGCTGGATTAAAGGAGGAGAGTATTGGTTGTGCAGGAGGACAAGGAGTGTAAAGTGAGGGAGATATGTGTAAAGTAGAGAACTCGAGACGAATTGTCTCAATCTTATTTTTGAAGTGATTAGCAATCTCCTGGGCAGTGAGTAAGTTAGTGGGTGGAGGTAATGGAGGACGAAGTAGAGAAGTAAAATGTAGAAAAGAGTTGACTGGGACTGCGTGAGAGGGTGTTAATGAGAGTGGTAAAGTAGGTCTGTTTGGCAGTGCGCAGGCAGGAATGGTATTTTTGGAGGGCAGATTTATATTGGCTGAAATCTTGCTGTGACTTAGTCTTACGCCACAGGCGCTCAAGAGCACGGCTCCGCTTTTTGAGGCTTCTGGTGTTGTCTGTCTGCCAGGGTTGTAGCGGCCGAGGCCTGATTCTGTGTGTAGTGAGGGGGGCCAAGGTATCCAGGGTGGATGACAATGAACTGTTGTATACAGAAGTGGCCAAGTTGGGGCAGGACAAGGATGAGATTTTGTCGTAGAGACAATCAGTAGCAGAAAAAAAGAAGAAGAGAAGGGTTAAGATGGCGAAGGTTTCTACGGGTAATAGTTTGGTAGTTGGAAGGCAAGGAGGAGGCAGACAAGGAGAGAGTGAAACTAATAAGGTGGTGGTCAGAGAGAGGAAAAGGAATATTGGAGAGGTTGTGCGGAGTGCACAGGTAGGAGAATATGAGGTCAAGGCAGTTGCCAACAGAGTGAGTAGAAGCGCTTGTCCATTGTTTTAGGTCAAAAGGAGGAGGTTAGGCTCAGCAGCTTAGAAGTAGCAGGAGTGTTAAGATTAACAGGGATGTTGAAGTCACCAAGAATGATTGTTGGAATTTCAGAAGAGAGAAAGTAGGGGAGCCAGGCAGAGAAGTCGTCAAGGAAGTTTGATACGGGTCCAGGGGGCCGATAGATCACAGCAATTCTCAGTAAAACTGGAGAAAATTGTGTTGTTCCACTGACATGGTTGGACTGTCTTTTCTCTTTGTCAGCCCTTCTAGGTCTACCCAACACCGGAGTTCTCACCGAGGAAGTGATTCGTCAAAATCCCACCGCCGGCACTCCTCTTCCAGATCCAGACGCCACGGTTCTCCTGAGAGATCTAGTCACCGTAGCCGGGATCCATCCCGGCCTTCCACGGCTTGCTCCAGTCATTCGGAAGGATTATGTTGGGGGTGTAGGGCTCATGTCCCTGTAGACAAGTCCCTTTGTGATGCCTGCTATGGGAAAGCAACTGGCGAAAGGATTGACTCCGACCAACAGTTAAAATCTCTAGTGGAGAAGATGGTCAAGGACAGTCTAAAGAAACTGGAAGCCCCCCATATGTCTCCCGCAGAGGCGCCAAGATCTCCAGGGAGGGATGCTCAGGCTCAGGACACCTAGGAATCATCCTTACCCAGCCATCCTTCCGCTGCCCTCTCAGACAGTGAATCTGAGGAAGATGAGGCTGTTTCCGGTTTTGACTTCTCTCTGCTCCCTCCTTTAGTCAAAGCTATCAAGGAAACTTTGAATTGGGAAGACCCAGTGGAGGCTCCGGCGAAGCAGAGAACATTTTTCAAGCAATTGAAGAAAGAGCGCATCAGCTTTCCGTTTCTGTCGGAATTGGGAGAAGTTATCACGGAAGAGTGGGGAAAGGTAGAGAAGAAGAACTCTCTCCTTGCCAAAATTCAGAGACTTTACCCATTCAGAGAAGATGAAGTAAAGCAGTTAGAATCGTCCCCTCTGGTGGATGCGGCAGTAATGCGAATGGTCAGACATGTGACCCTTCCTTTAGAGGACACAGTCTCCTTCAAGGACGCTCTGGACAGAAGGATAGACTCGGACCTGAAGCGGGTCTACCTCACGGCTGGCATGGCCTGTAAGCCAGCCCTGGCTCTGGCTGCCTTGTCTAGAGCGATGGAGGTCTGGTCTGACAACGTCGACGAGACACAGAGGTGTATCGGAAGATCTAGCCAAAAGTTCACCTATCCAGGAACTGAGGCTGGCTTCGGCTTTCTTGGGGGAGGCCTCAATTGACATTATTCGGCTGGTGGCTCGAGTTACGCTATCTTCAGTGACTGCCAAAACGTGCCTTGTGGCTCCGTCCTTGGCTTGCCGACCCTGCATCAAAACAGGTTTGGTGTCGGATTCCCTTTGACGGTTCGTCACCTTTTTGGGAACAAGTTGGATAGTGCTATAACAACTCGGGCCACTGGGGTTAAGTCAGGTTTCCTTCCCCAAGACCGGCGCCTACAAAACCAAAGAAGGCCGTTTCCAAGGAGGCAGAATCAAGAGCGTGCCAGGAAGGCACGCAGTTACAAGCCTGGACAGGAATTTTCCAGATCTTGGAGGTCCAGGCAATCATCGTTCAAAAAGGCTACAAAAAGCAGTTTGTCGGGTGAGAAGCAACCGACCAAGTCCTTTTGAGATCGAGCCCGCCAAGACGGGCCAGGTGGGAGCTCGTCTGCTCCACTTCCGGCATGTCTGGGCGGCCTCGATCCAGGATTTTTGGACCGTCAGGACGGTCTCTTCAGGACACACTTGGACATTCAGCAGTGTCCCCAAGCTCAAGTGTGTCCCCACGTCCATTCCGACGTCAGAAGGAAAAAGGCAAATCCTTTCAGCCTACATAGGATCTTTACTGGAACAAGGCGCTGCTATTCCCGTGCCAGTCGAGCAACGTGGTATGGGAATGTATTCCCCTCTTTTCTTGGTCCAGAAGAAAAGTGGTGCATGGAGACCCGTAATAGACCTGACGCATCTAAAACCGCTTCATAAAAAAAAAAGAAGAGGTTCAAGATGGAGACTCTGTCCACGATCCAACAGTCAGTACAGCCAGGGGACTGGATGGTCTCCATAGACCTCAAAAGACGCCTACTTCCACGTTCCTGTGGCAACAGACTTTCAACAATTTCTTCGGTTCTCCATAGGCCATCTTCACTTACAATTCACATGCCTTCCCTTCGGTCTGTCAACTTCTCCACGTACCTTCTCGAAGGATCTGTTGGCAATCGTGGCTCTGTTAAAAGGATCAGAGGAATTCGGATCCACCACTACTTAGACGATCTACTCCTTCTAGCTCAGGACAGAGATCGTCTCGTAGATCACAGAGATCAGACCATCTCAACTCTCAGGGAATTCGGATGGCTCCTGAATGTGGAGAAGAGCCAGCTGGAACCTTCGCAGTCTCTCGTGTTCCTCGGAGCTTTCTTCGACACAGTAAGAGGTACCATCTCTCTGCCCGAGGAGAAGGTTACAATAGTTTGAGACAGGATCCGCCTGGCCCTCGCATCTTCTCATCTCAGCGCTCTTCATTGTCTGAAGATCATAGGCACCATGGTGTCCACAATACCGCTGGTGAAGTGGGCGCAATGGAGAATGCGTCCCTTTCAGAAGGGTTTTCTTCAGCAGTGGTCGGGAGACAAAGTCCAACCTATTCGTGTCACTCAAGTCATGAGGGGTTCCCTCTTCTGGTGGCTTCAAACGGGAGAACCTGCTGAATTGCCATTTCATTCTTCCAATCAAGTGGATCACCGTAACGTCAGACGCCAGCAACAGAGGTTGGGGGGCTCATTGTCTGACGGAGGTGGCTCAGGGCATTTGGGACTTTCCTTCTCGGGGAATAGTGTTGAATGTCCTAGAGTTACGTGCAGCCTTTCTAGCTCTGGTGGCTTTCCCTCATCTGATAACAGGAACATCTGTAGTTCTCAGATTGGACAACACAACAGCTGTTGCCTACATAAGGAAGCAGGGGGGCACCCGAAGTCGATCTCTGCTGCTAGAGGTGGAACCAATCATGCGCTGGGCGCAGAGGAATCTGGCCAACTTAACGGCAACCTATGTACCCGGGGTTCTCAATGTCCAAGCGGATTTTCTCTCAAGAGTCCACTTGGACAACAACGAGTGGGCTCTTCACGAGGATGTGTTCAAATGGATCGTAACCTTGGGGATCTCTCCAGAAGTGGATCTCTTTGCCTCCCAATACAACAGGAGGCTAGCGAGGTACTACTCGCGGTTCAGGGATCCGCAAGCCTACGGGATAGACGCACTAACAGAGCGTTGGTGGTTCCACACAGCATATGCCTTCCCTCCAACTCCGATCATCTTTCAATTCCTGAGGAGACTCAGATGGGAAGAGGTGGAGAGAATAGCCATAATTCCTCACTGGCCCAACAGGCCGTGGTTTCCTCTCCTATCTCTTCTCAGCTTCCAAGATCCGATTCCTCTTCCGACCCGACGGGATCTGCTCTCCCAGGGCACGATTCTCCACCCGTGTCCAGCTCACCTACAGTTGAGGGCTTGGTCTTTGAGAGGGGAAGGTTGGAAGCACTAGGATGTCCCAAGGAAGCTATCCCCACTCTCCTAAGTGCAAGGAGGCGAAGCACTAATAAAGTGTATGAGCGGATTTGGGCTAAATTCTCGTCCCATATGTCTTCCAGAGCCAATTCATGCGGCTCCCCTGCAGTTCAAGACATCTTGAGTTTCCTGCAATCGGGTCTGGACTTACCCTTGTCGGTCAGTTCCCTTCGGGTTCAGGCGTCAGCTATATCCGCCTTCACGGGAGTGTCATGGGCCAAACATGCCCTTATTCAACAATTCTTTAAAGGAGCAGTGAGACTGAGACCCCAAAGGAAGCCCAGATTCCCTAAATGGGACCTGCCTCTTGTTTTGGATTTTTTCTCTCATCTAGACAAAATCACTTTCCATCAGAGAGCTTACCATGAAAACTGCCTTTTTAGTGGCCGTCACCTCGGCAAAGAGGGTGTCCGAAATTCAGGTTCTAGGAGCCAAAGAACCTTTCTTGACCTTCTTTCCAGACAGGGTGGTCCTGGTTCCGATGTTAGGGTCAAACCCTAAGGTCACCTCGGTTTTTCATGAGAACCAAGAGATCTCACTCCCCACCTTCAAGTCCACTGGAATCTCGGATGTTCATCCTCTTGATGTTGGTGGCTCCTTAAAGCAATACTTGGAAGTTACAGCCCCGTTTCGCCAGTCGGATTATCTGTTCGTCCTGTTCTATGGGAAACACAAGGGCTCCCGAGCGTCAGTCAGATCTATTGCTGCATGGATAGTACAAGCGATTCAGTGGGCATATAAAGAGAAGGGCTTGGCTCCTCCTCAGGCGGTGACAGCACACTCAACCAGAAGTCTTTCAACTTCGTGGGCAGCCTCGCGCCATGTGGCTCCGGATGTGATCTGCAGAGCGGCGTCTTGGTCGTCAATCCATACCTTTATGACTCACTATTGTGTTGAGCCAGCGGCTCTATCCTCAGTTGATTTTGGTGTTAAAGTTTTGTCAGTTGACGGTGTCAAATAAATCTTTGTTTATTCAGCATTTTGCCCACCCGGGTGTGTACGGCGAGTTATTTCCCACACGTTGGCTGCCATGGAGTCTGTCAGGAAAACGGAAAATTCCTATCAAAATACTTACCGTAATCTTCCTTTCCTGATGGACTCCATGGCAGCCGGAGTTCCCTCCCAAATGGCTGGAGTAGGATAGTTATCGAACACGGCCTCTGACAGGGAGCAAAGATTTATGGGAGTAGCGTCCTATAGGGTAGTGGAGGCGGGACTAAACCCACACGTTGGCTGCCATGGAGTCCATCAGGAAAGGAAAATTACGGTAAGTATTTTGATAGGAATTTTCCGTTATGTATCACTACTACAAGAAGTAGCATAGACATTTCAGTGTAGACCGGTGTTATCCACAACAGCCATACCCTAAGGGAAGCACATTCAGAGTGGTGCCTGCAAAGGGTTGAGTCTGTGTTGTAATGGGACATGACCTTCTCATTTCTAGCCTTGTCAGCGCACGCTACCTCCCTACCCCTGGTCTTCTGCACTGTAATCTCCAGCTTGGAAGCTTAGTGCAACAAACCCCAGGCCGACGTCTGCTGCTGGCCAGGTGGACTGCAACTGGAATTACAGTCCCCTTATGGGAGGCACCATTTGCCTTCATGCCTGAAACCACCCCCCTTCACTACCACTGCACCAGCCGCCACCCTCAACCACCTCTGTGCCTGCACTCTTCCTACCGAGCACGAAACCTGCCCTGAAGGGGGGCGGCTAATCCAAGGTCTAAAGCAGTGGTCTCCAAACTGCGGCCCTTAGCTTGCTTGCTTTTATCCAGCCCTTGGGGAACTATTTTCATCCACTCATACCAACAATTGGACATAAATTCTACCAATGATGCCAACACTGGGACACAATTCATCCCAATGAGACCGACAATAGGGCCCAATGACAGGGCTCATTTCCTCCCGCTGACATCCGGACCTTTTCTACTCTTAATAGCCGCAGTCCAGCCCTCGTTAATTCTGAAGGACAAAAATAGACAAATAGTGGGATAGGCACATTTTTGTTTATCTTGTAAGCTAGGGGGCAGTTTGGGAGTTGATTTAATTTAAAATGAAAATAACAGACAAGAAAAAGTTACTTTTAAAAAGGAGTTGGGATTTTCAAAAGGTGCCAAATAAATCAAAAAAAAAAAAACTCAGACATTTTTATTGTTCCATGTCAAACATTATTGATTTTATTGAGAACAGCCTCTTGATTGCAGTGTTCACAACATGTTTACTGTAGATTGTCATGATGTAGCAAATCTCAACATGTTTTGCCTTCTCAAGGCTTCCTCAGGAGATATACCGTACCACACCTATAGAAACAATCAAAAGCAAAAATGGCGGAGAATCACACTGTTCTTAAAAAGAAGGCAGTGGATTAGCCACAGGAGGGAGACAAGGGAGCAAGTGAATTCTAAAGGCAATATCGAAAAAATTTCCAGAGTTAGTAGGTGTTAAAATGGAAACAAAAAAAAGTCAGAGTCACAACGCTGGTTAAAATGGCCAACGTGTCTGGTTCAGTTCAGCATCCTGTACTAACCATACACTGCACATCACTGGCAAACACCTGCTAACTCTGCACATTTATGGGATATTGCCTTTAGAAGTCACTTGCTCCCTGGTGTCCTTTCTGTGGACAGATGCCATCCTGGGGGGGAGGTTTGACCGCTGTGTCTTGCTGGGTGCCGCTTTCCAAAAATATAATTCTCAGCCATTTTTGCTTTGATTGTTTCTCCTCTAGTTAATATTACTGTGGTCTTTTAATTTATTTAAAGTGGAAGTAAACCCTCCTATCGTTTTCAAGAAAGCTGCCATCTTTGCCTCTGTTTAATCTTCAACTGCCACAGTGCTGCACATGTGATCCGTTATGACACCAGCCATTGGATGGTTTGACTGTTTGGTTGAGAGCACAGCCAATGTGCAGTTAGCATTCACGGCATGCCTTTTTTTTTTTTAGACTGTTAAATCGATGGGTTTACTTCCGCTTTAATATAATTTAGCAGCCCAAAAAGGGGGCAAATGAGAAAGATCTGTTAGTGGTAATCACAATCCTATATCCAGGGATAGAGAATATCAGGCTCCTAAAATTCACAGGTATACATTTTATTGTAACAAAAAGAAAAAATTTGCTGACAGAGTGCACTCAAATTTTATCTCTGCTGCGCCATTTACACAGAAACGAATACACCCATATATAATTTATATCTGGTGCAAAATATTTACTTGTCGGCATAATCAAACCGGTTTGCATTTTAATTGATGTTTAATAAGCAGCGTTGGTCGCTGAGAAAGATATTCTAACAAGTGATTTGCAAACAAGAACACCACTAATTATAAGATAAACAATAATCTGCAGGTCTGAAAACACCCACACTATGTATTTATAACCATCTTTCTTCTCAGCCAAATCTTTATACATACTTCCAAACAGCACCTACCCCCCCCCCCCCCCCCCCCCAAGACTGTGGTGCATAAACACGCAGATGCTGCTTATTCCCCATCTACAAATTTGTTTTACATGCCACAAAAAAAAAAAAAAAAAGGCACACACAGTTATATGCACTTAGCAATGTGTGTTGTACTATACCGCTATAAAGCGACGTTCTTCTGGTCCCCAAAAGCAATTACTGTACAGTAGTTCACATTGTCCCTACAGTAAAAATGTATGCCGTCATGGCCCAAACATTTTTCTTCTCCACAATACACTCTTTGTCTATGTACTAAGTGAATGAGTTTAAACAGCCATTAAGACCTTATTTTCTGGTTAACCACTTAAGGACCAGAAGGATTTACCCCCTTAATGACCAGGCAATTTTTTGCGATAAAGCGGCATGACGTGTGGTCATGCGGGGTGTACCCAAACAAAATGTATGTCTTTTTTTCCCCACAAAGCTTTCTGTTGGTGCCATTTCATCACCTCTGCGGTTTTTATTTTTTGTGCTATAAAGAAAAAAAATTATATTATATTATATTATATTATTATATTATATATTATATTATATTATATTATATTATATTATATTATATTATATATATATTTATATAATATTTTTATATTTATTATATTATATTATATATTATATATATTATATATATATTATATTATATTATATTATATATTATATATTATATATTATATTATATATTATATATAAATATATATATATATATATATATATATATATATACATATATACACACACACATACATACATACACACATATACACACACACACACACACATCTTCCTCAGTTTAGGCCAATATGCATTTTAAGGGGTAAATGTATTAATATTTCAAATAAAATAATTACAGTATTCAAAGCATTCCCATTACAGAGGATAACATCCATCAAATGAATACACAGTAACAGATTCGAAAGGATTAGGTTCTATGCAACAGTGTATACATTACTAGCATTCTATATATTAAGCTGTGTTTATTTCCAACCTCCTTTATCTTTAGGGAAGTTCCCCTGAGTATGTAGCATGTAAAATAAGAAAAACTAACCAAACTCAACATTGTAAATTAAGTAATCCACTTTTGATAGCATACTAATAAACTCAGTACCATCGCCATGTAGAAGTATTTCTTTCACTGATGAAGTCAAACCACTCCTGGTCACATCTATCCTGCCTTTACACCTCCGGAAACCGAATCCCTCCATCCCCTATTTGGTTAATTTTTTGGACACCCCCTGGAAATGCAAGTCAATTTATATTTCAGTAGGGCTCCATTGACTAGGTCCACCCAACAAAGGAGGGAAGGAGGCCTTGTATCTTTCCATTTCAGAGCCAACGTCTTTTTAACATAGAAAAAGAGCATTAACAGTCTTTTTGGATTAGGACAATTCCTCCTCCCAAATAGGCATCTGGCTAGAGAACATATGTTTGGAAGGGCCAATTTTTCCCCTCTAAAGAATTTTAAGATTGACACCCAAAACTTCCACACCTGAGGACAATGCCATATGAAAGTAATCCCCTACATCTATGGCATTCTGTTGTTTCCACTCTGCCCATCTTATGAAGGCGTGCGGGTGTATAATATACTCAGAGATAATTTTGTCCCTGGCCGAAATCACAGACACCAACATTGAGCCAGTGACCTCAGCCCAGGAGTCCTTTGTAAGAGATGGGATATCAGTTCTCCACTGAGCCTCCACTCACTGCATCCTAGGAGAGGAAGAGGTCAGCAGGGAAAAATAATAATCGAGATAAGTTTTGAATGGTCATCCTCCAGTAGTAACTTCTCTAGCTCAGAATGGGTGAGCTGAACCTCCTGAAGACCAAATTGGGCTGCCACAGCATGACGCAATTGCAGATAACGGTAAAAATAGGTGTTGGGGCATTAATATTCAATTTGAATATCCCTGAAGGTTCTAAAAGTTTGGTTCCTAAATAATTGGTAAGCATATTTGGGACCATACCGGGCTCAACAAGCCCCATCAGGGATTTTATGTATTGCTTTTAACTGGGGGTTGTGCCACAAGTGAGCATTAGGAGAAGAAGAGGTCAATGGGCTATTCCCCGTTTGGTTATTACAAATGTGGAAGATCCTATATGAAAAAAGTTTTAGGATGTCTGACCCTTTGGAAGGGTAAGGGCCATTCCTGTACAGTACATTAGTGAGTGCATCAGGGCAGCTTGAGTCTCCACCGAAGCTACATCCGTCTGAGGGAAAAACCACCAATGGATATACGTTAGCTGTGCTGCCAAGTAGTAGCATTGTAAGTTTGGCAGAGCCAGCCTTCCAGCTTGGACCAGTAAAAACTGTGTCTAGGGAAACTCTCTAGGTGGTCTAGGGCCCCAGAGGAATGAGAATAGTAACGTGTTAATTTCCATGAATAGTTTTTTGGGACATGCCATAGCAAATATAGAAACTTAGGGAGGTATATCATCTTAAATATGTTGATTCGGCCCAGGAGGTTGAGGGGCAGCTTAGACCAAGTCTGCAAGTTATCCTCCAGACGTACCATAAGAGCATGTAGATTGTTTTTAATATATGTATTTGCTGGTAGCTGGACCACAACCCTGAGATACCGAAATCAGGAAACTATTTTTAATGGGACATCATTAGGCAGATTCGTGGAATATTCAGGACAGATGGGGAAAATCAATGATCAGGAAGAGGCAATTCTAACAGGATGTGCACTTTCCAAGTATATCAAGGTGAAGATAGAAGATATACATGTAAAACTTAGATATGGAGATTGGTTTTATCTGTGTATCATCTGAGGCTTTTACATCCACATTTAAGGCTCCTTTCACACTTGTGGGACTTAGGATCCAGACTTGTGAAACCCCAAGCCGCAGGAAATGTGAGAGCCATTTCAATATTAAAGGGAACCCCTAACCAAAATTTAAATAAATTGCGTGGGGGTCCCCCTAAAATCCATACCGGGCCCTTCGGGTCTTGTATGGAAATTAAGGGGAACCATGCACAATAAAAAAAAAAAAAAAATGTATGTATATATATATATATATATATATATATATATATATATATATATATATATAAAAAAAAAAAAAAAAAAGGCGGCATAGGGGGTCCCCCCCCCAAATCCATACCAGACCCTTATCCGAGCATGCAACCTGGCAGGCCGCAGGAAATGAGCCACGATCAGTTTTAAAAGACAATTTTTTTTCCTTTAGAAATGTAAATTTTGCTGTGGTACTGTTCTAAACACGGGAAAAATGCACCACTTTACAGACATACTATAGACACCCCCCCAGGCACGATATTTAAAAGGAATATTTCATGTTTATGGTTTCACTTTAAAGCGGTTCTGCACCTATCTCCTAATCTTACCTTCAATCTATTCTCCATCATGTTAGATTACAGAATTGATGGGTCAATTCTGCATCTTGGAAGCCTACCTTGAATGCTGGTTTCATCTTTGGTTTTGTCCCTGCGGGGGTGGGTGGGGTCTGTGCGGGGATCCTCGCCATGCCGCACTGTCTCCTGGGATCTGCTGTCATTCATTCCAGGAGTCAGTGTGGACATCGGTGTCCGTGTGGACAAATCTCGCGAGATTTCAGGTCGATGGCCGCAAATCTCGCGAGATTTCGGGACGGATTTGTGGACACGCTCGTTGGAACAAGGAAGTGACTGCTTGTGGGCTTCAAATGCCCACAAGCAAGATGACATTGGCCGACAAAGTTTTTATAAACCATCGATTCTATATCAAAACGGACAGAGATAACGGGCAGCGTCACTACAAGTAAGGATATTATTATCAAGACATTTTTAAACATTACCAAAAAAAATAAAAAAAAATTAAACAACGTCAGTGCAGAACCGCTTTAAGCCTTAAAAAAAAAATAATAATAAAAAAAAAAAAAAAAAACACACAAAACACTGCTCCCGAAAAAAACGGCCATATGAAAAAAAAAAAAATAAAATAAAAGTTTGCATTGATACATGTCCCCTGGGGCAGAATACGGGTCCCCAAACACTTATGACAATAACTTACATACAAGCCTTTAAAATTAGCACTTTTGATTATTCATGTTTGTGTCCCATAGACTTTAACGTTGTTTGTGTGTTCTGCCAAATTTTTTGCCTGTTTGGTATGTTCTGGTGCGAACCGAACCGGGGGGTGTTCAGCTCATCCCTAGAAGTCACTACTACTTTAAGTCGCACATATATGAATGGTTATCATTGGAAAACATGGAGTATGATTTGTCATGTGACTTTGATGTTCTAAATTGTATGACAAGTTGGAGGATGATCAGCAAGCAACCAAAGGCTGAAGCAAGAAAGGCAGTACTAGGAGAAATGGAAAACACCACTGGAAAATGTCCATACAATTTACATGGAGAGCACAAATCAGTGGATTCCCTTATGAAGTAAAACATTTTTGCCATTACTGACCTCACTGTCTAAGAGGTTGATGGGCTTACTAATGGCTTCAATACTGATATGAAGCAGGTTCACAGAAGATAGATAGATATCTCATAATAAAATGATCATTGTTGTGCATTCCGTTTATATTAAATAATCACAGCTATTAAAATAAGCAAATGAGCTGCGATACCGCAAACCAAAATGGAGAACTACTGAAATCTTGAGCAGCTTGCTTATCAAAACATGAAATTTAATTAATTAAAACTTCAACATTTTAATTCCAGTCCTCTCAATTCCCCACACCACACACATTTAGTCATACAACTGTATACAAACAAATCTTGAGCCCCATTTAAATGGCAGTGAGCCAAAACGAGTTTATCAACTTTCTTTTCAACCTTTCTTCTGTAGTTTATTCTAACCTATAGTTCTGATCATAGTAAATTTGCTGGCTTTGATCATATACCAGTCTTGACTTGCTTTAATAAAATTAAAAGTGTATCTTTATAGTGGTTAGTGACTGAAATGTCAAATAGACCTTGACTACAGAAAGGGCATCGACCATCCTTCCCCACTGCATTACCCTGCCCTAGTGACTACAGTATTCAGTCAGTATGATCACAAATGTGTCATATACAGAGGAAAACTACCCAGGACAGAACAAGCCTAAATATGGCAGAGAACAAGGGTAGTAACCTTCACTTACAAAAAAAATTAAATTAAAATGGACAGGACAAATCTGCAATTTACTTACAGTGGTACCTTTATATACGTCTGTTGGCATGAGAACACTAAGCAAATGCATCCATTTCAGAGTTGCAAGGAGAAAGCCAGGATTATCCAAACAGAATAATCTTTCAATAATATTTGAAGCATAGTGAGGACTGCATCATGATTTTGGTCTGCTTTGCTGCCCCGGGACCAGGATGGTTTGCCAATATAGATGAACTTGGAATTTTGATTTGGAAAAGTAAAATTATTCAGAAAAAAATTTCAGGGTTTTTGTCCCTATAGCTCTAGAGTAAAGTAGGTTTGCAGCAAGACAATGACACCTATGCCTTATTAGTATGGTAAGGAAGACCGGAAAGGGGCAGTTCATGCAAGGAAGCCCACCAAGGGGCTAAAAAGTTTCTTTTTTTTTTTTTTTTTATTGACAAGAGTACATGAAATTAAATTAGAGCCATAACAAACAATCGTGCACTATAAAATGTTCTATCCTTTTAACTTGTATACCAACTGCAGGGGCTAAACAGCTGAAATGGGATAAGACTGACCGTTAAACATAACCCAAGCCAGACCTTTGTCTCTACTCTACCCATTTAAAGTACAAAATGATAACCTCAATGGAGAGGAACATGGCTTTGAAACGGGATTACCTGCATCACCTACTGTAGCCAACCTGTACAGTTAAAAGGTGGCATAGAGAGGCTTGAAATCTTCCAAGATAACACTAAAGCTGGGTATACACTTATCGAAATTCGGCCAGCAACTTCCTAGTTTCTCCATGTACTATATACTGTGCCTGACTTCCCATGTACTGATCCCAGCCTCGTCTGTTTTTTCCCGCTTGCCACGGGGCAAGTGATCATCCCATTTGCCTTTAGTAAATAAAAGGTGCAAGTGGGCTGACATCTGTGCAACTTAATGCACAGATGTCTATGCAAATCGCACCTGGAAAAAAAATAAAAAAAACTTTTCAAATCGGAGTGGCACCACAAAGTCGGAGTCGCACCGATTTGAACAGTTCCATTGCCAAAAATAGGGTGCGACTTGTCATGCGGTTTGGACCTGTTGCACTGGTCCCTTCATATTTGGTCTTGGAAACTCAACAGGAAATCTTACCAAAGTGAATTGATCTCCCATCACACCCCTTACATTAAATTTGCATTTTACTGCACTTTACTGAAGCATGAATGGGCCCTTTTTGCAAGTATGCAGATTTATTAAAATCATGCACCACCTGTGTGGCTGTCTCAACTCTAACGCAGATCTGAGTTTTTGGCTTTGTACCACATATGGTTTGGGAAATCCAATACATCTTACACATTGGATAATTTCAAAGATTGTACAGTAGTCTATGTACAGCTTTGCAAGTTACAGGCAGTCCGTTTCCATCCAATCTCCCCATAGAGGAGAGCGGGACTGACAGGTCCGTCTCTGCACAGTGAGCAGAGACCTGGGAAGCGAGATTTCCCCTGAGGAATGGCAAACTGCCTTTCTGTTTATCCATAAATCTTCTGCATCTTCACATGCACAAGAAAAGAAAAAAACACACACACACACACACACACACACACACACTAGAATTTGCTTTCCCCGTTGAAATTGTCATCATATCTTCCCTTCGGTCCCTGAATAAAATAAATAAAAGTCTACCACCATGCAATTTTCTCTTGGTGGCCAGACAACCGATATTCACCCTCTGAAAATCCTCGGCCATCTCTTCATTAGCGCAATGGGTGAACATTGTTACTGATATTATGCAAAATGGAGGAGATAAGAGCAATGGAGTCTTACACTTAAGATAAATTCAAAATGCAATGGCTGGTATGGCTACATTACTCTTATTTCGGAAGAGTTAAAGAGGCTGACGGCAGCATAATTCTTTTGGATCGCCATATGGCTTTAATTAGGCTTCTTTTACATAGCTCACTGTGGTTGGGTTGAGACACTTAAAAGACACCACTTGGGGTGGGACATTTGATAGACGTCTTGCCGCTGTGCAATTCGGGGTCACCAGCGGCTGCTCATGCGAGTGATTTTTTCTTTGTTTTATGCGGTTTTATCATTGCAACATTAAAATATGCTACACTGTGGAAAATCCATCTGGGCTTGTGGAGCTTGCCAAGCTCTAGCTGCCCGGATTGATCTCGGGAGGTCCATGAGGCTTGACTACTCAAAATGCCCAGTTTGGCCACACCCCCGAAAATTTAATTTAATTTATAATAAAAAATATATTCAACAGTAATATACAAGACATTTTTGTTACAATTTAAAAGATAGGGCTGCACCAATGAACACATACCAATCATGTCAAGTCTTAAAACTGCATGTGCAATGGTGGCAAACTACAGTACACAGTCCATAAGTGGCACTTTAAAAGCCCTTACAGGTCATCAGTTTAGAGAGTTAACCATAAATAAATGGCCCTGTAATTACTCTTCTCCTTCTGGCGTGTGTGGCGATATTATGCAACACAAAAGTCCCAAAACATGTGTATGTGTAGGTGGGGGTCTCCATTTTTTCTTCTTTAACTTCATTGCCATCACATAGGGGGCTGCTTGTGTGGCAGGCTCTCCTTTTTGAGACAGACACCAGGAGTCTATTAGTCCCTTAATGTCTCCTCTACACCTGAAGCCAATGGAGGCATTTAATTTTAAAAGATGAGGTTTGCCGCTAACCCCCCCCCCCCCCCTCAAATATTCAGCACCAGCCTCTTTAAACAAATTTCCCTTTGATGTTCATATGAATGAAACAGTAAAAGCAATGTAACCATGTTAACAATTAATTAACGATAACAATCTGATTAGATTTTACAAACACTGCTTGGAAAAAAAGTTTCTGCCAGCTGCAGCCTGTGCTGTATAAGGCCCCTTTCACATGTGTTGAACAGTTTTTTCAGGCAGATCTGAACGGTCGCTCCACATATCTCTATGGAGTCATGGATGTCAGCGGTGACATGTCCGCAAAACCCAGGACGAATGGATGTCCTATTTCATCAGGAGGAGAGCGGTCTCAGGACAGGTCAGTCCCTGCACAGTGTGCAGACACAGACACAGACTTGTCATCAGCCGCAGGGCCGATCCTAGGGTCACAGACGCCTGGGTGCAGAAATATTTCTGCCCCCCCCCACATGGGCATGGTCATCTTACTAATGCCTCCCCTTTACAAATGTTTCTATGGCTACGACTCAAACACAGAGATGCTCCCCTAAGAAGTCTTCATTACCCTGGGATCCTCCCATGATCTTTTAACAATAAAGAAAATGAGTACACTAATAGGACCTGGAGGGGGGGTCTCTCTAATGCACACAGAGAGGGCTTCTGTTAGAGAGTCTGTTAGAAAGAGCCCCCAGACATACTGCAGACATGATACAGGAGATGGTCAGAGACTGCAGACATACTACAAGAGATGGTCATAGACTGCAGACATACTACAAGAGATGGTCAGAGGCTGCAGACATACTACAAGAGATGGTCAGAGACTGCAGACGTACTACAAGAGATGGTCAGAGACTGCAGACATAATACAGGAGATGATCAGAGACAGCAGACACACTACAGGAGATGGTCAGAGACTGCAGTTCCTAAGGATGGCAGTAGATAATGACCCACCAGCCCTCTCACCAGACCCGATGGTACAGCAACATCAGTTCTTCTGAACAGGAGTCAGCTAACTCTGGGTTGCCTGTGGCGACTCCACTGGGTAGTGCTCAGATCTGTATTCTGGCAATGACTCCATTCCTTTCTTCACCAGGGATGGCGCCAGGCTGTGCGGCTTTCCCTCTGGTGGCACAGGGCAGCGGGGTTCTCTTTCTGATGGCGTCCCCTCACCACTGTCCTCTCCCTGGAGTCCTGGGTGCACTTCCCTGAAAGCTTTCCCGGGCTCCTGGCGCTCTCTCTCTCCCCCTCTCTTATTCAGCTGAGCATGCTGTGTGGGTAGCCGTTTCCGGGTCACAATGGGGCCACCAGTCCTGAGGACTACATGTCCCACAATCCTCTTCTCTGCTCCCTTTTTATTGTATTTCTTGCCTGGCCAATATGAAGGAGGGAGAAGAAACATAGCGGGCAGCTGACCTGGCAAGCGCTGCTCACTAGTACAGCAGTGTGAGGAGGAGAGGGAGGGGGTCTAAGAGCCCGCAGCTGCTCTCTCTCCACTCGGACACGGGCGCTCCGTTCGCCGGTTGCTTTGCTCTCCTCCTCTGACAGGAGGAGGAAGGGGAATGGGCAGAAACACAGAGAGCCCTCTTCCCATTAATAACAGGGACGGCGGTGGCACAGTCTCTCCTCCACTGATCCGCTTCTGCATACCTCCCAACTTTTAAAGTTGAGAATGAGAGACATTTTGGGGAGAGAGTGACCTGCGGCATGCGCAGCTTATATCAAAGTGCCCATTAAAACCCCCACCCACAGCAGGTATCCCCCATCAGAGCCCCCTCACAGCAGGTGTCCCCCATCAGAGCCCCCCTCACAGCAGGTGTCCCCCATCAGAGCCCCCCTCACAGCAGGTGTCCCCCATCAGAGCCCCCCTCACAGCAGGTGTCCCCCATCAGAGCCCCCCTCACAGCAGGTGTCCCCCATCAGAGCCCCCCCTCACAGCAGGTGTCCCCCATCAGAGCCCCCCTCACAGCAGGTGTCCCCCATCAGAGCCCCCCTCACAGCAGGTGTCCCCCATCAGAGCCCCCCCCACAGCAGGTGTCCCCCATCAGAGCCCCCCCCACAGCAGGTGTCCCCCATCAGAGCCCCCCCCCACAGCAGGTGTCCCCCATCAGAGCCCCCCCCCACAGCAGGTGTCCCCCATCAGAGCCCCCCCAGCAGGTGTCCCCCATCAGAGCCCCCCCCCCCAGCAGGTGTCCCCCATCAGAGCCCCCCCCAGCAGGTGTCCCCCATCAGAGCCCCCCCAGCAGGTGTCCCCCATCAGAGCCCCCCCCAGAGCCCCCCCAGCAGGTGTCCCCCATCAGAGCCCCCCCAGCAGGTGTCCCCCATCAGAGCCCCCCCAGCAGGTGTCCCCCAGCAGGTGTCCCCCATCAGAGCCCCCCCAGCAGGTGTCCCCCATCAGAGCCCCCCCAGCAGGTGTCCCCCATCAGAGCCCCCCCAGCAGGTGTCCCCCATCAGAGCCCCCCCAGCAGGTGTCCCCCATCAGAGCTGCCCCCACAGCAGGTGTCCCCCAACAGAGCCCCCCCACAGCAGGTGTCCCCCATCAGAGCCCCCCACAGCAGGTGTCCCCCATCAGAGCCCCCCACAGCAGGTGTCCCCCATCAGAGCCCCCCACAGCAGGTGTCCCCCATCAGAGCCCCCCACAGCAGGTGTTCTCCCATCAGAGCCCCCCCACAGCAGGTGTCCCCATAGATCAGTACCTCTCCAATAGATCCCTGTAGCTGTGGCGCGCTGGGAGCAGAAGCACCGTGCACGTTGCAGGGGGGCGGGGCATAGGTGGCATCTTTGGTTACTAGGAGGGCGGCACTCAAACGGCATTTCTGGGAGTGCACTGGATGATTGGCAGCAGCTCCGGCCAACCCAGAAGAGAAGAGCCGACACACGCAGAGGGGGCAGGGCAGACAGGAGACTGCTCCACGCGCAATGAACAGAAAGATTAGTGGAGTCTAGTACCGGAACGTGTTTCGGTACTAGGCTCCACAGCAGTACTCTGACAGCATGGATTCCGGGGACAGTGGGAGCGGTATGTGCTCTTGTCAGTTGCCAGCGTGATGGGGAACTGCAGCACCCGCTAAATGCGCTCCACCTCCGCCTCTGGACACAAACAAGGAGGAGGGAGAGGAGCAGCACTCTGGAGCTTTGGCGCCCCCACCTCTGCGGCGCCTGGGTGCAGAGCACCCCGCGCACCCTGCCTAGGATCGGCCCTGATCCGCCGGCTCAGCGGGGATCAACGGAGCGATCCCTGCTGAGCAAGTAGATGGCTAAATACAGATCCGCAGGTCTGAAAGGGGCCTTAGGCTCAGTTCACACTACTGTGATTTTGATTACATTTTCAATGCGATTATGCAGATCAACTTTGATGCTCCATAGAATATGCAGTTGCATTGATGTGAACGAGCACCATTGAAAATAATGCGATTTTCCTTGTCACATAATTAAGTGCGACAAAAGTCACATCAAAAATCGCACTAGTGTGAACCAGCAAGTCTGAGATGTAATTTTGAATGCTGGGAATTACCAGTAAAAATTGGGGAGAGCCTCCAGGGGGAGGAACAGGGGTGCTACATATGCCTTGTATACACAGCATACTTAAGGTCTGCAATCACCCAGCAATAGATCACTATAGCAGCAATTTATTGCTGCAGGATAGAGCAGTCCTGCTCTCTGGGCTAAGGGGGAAATGCTGTAAAAACTCAAATATTATCACTTTCCTATGTAAACACAATGTGGAAGCATTGCTTTATATTGCATTTACAGTGCTCTGCTATTGGTGCTATTGGTAGAAGGAGCAGAAGCCTAGGAACTATCAATTCTGCTCCTGCACTTAGTGCTGGACCATGGCTATTAATGTAATTTAGGGTACAGCGGGCTATGCACTACACCTTATAAGCGTTCTGAAGTGAGGTGCTGGTGGGCTACATATGCTTGTTGGGCACCAGGGATCTAAGGTCTCATGCAAAAAAAATTCAGAGCTGTAGCCTTAACACATATGTTTTCAATATATTTATTAACACTTTCCCACAAAATACACAATTGTAAGCACAACGCAGGTGGAGTATAGCAATACATCAATGACCGAAGTAAAGAGATCCAAATAGATCTTCTATAGTTACTAGGTATCGCAATAGAAAAGCACAAATCTCAACATAGCAACAAAGTACTCTATATAAAAAGGTGTACAACAATCCTAATTAGGAGACCCAAAAAGGGAATAGTATCTCAACATCTGCACAGCCCAGTCGACGCGGGTCGTGGGTATGCAGAATGCTCTACATTAAAAAGGGGTTGTAAACCCTTGCGCTTTTTCACCTGAATGCATTCTATGCATTCAGGCGAAAAACCTCTTGAAGGGCACCAGCCCCCCAGAGCCCCCCCTTTACTTTACTGAGCCTGATCGTTACTGCACTGGAGACAAGCACATCTGCTCCAGCGGGGGTCTCGGGTCCTTATTGGATAGATTAAATAGCAGCACAGCCATTGGCTCTCGCTGCTGTCAATCCAATGGCGCGGGAGGCGGAGCCAAGTCCTGCTGTCTGTGTCAATAGACGCAGCAGCAAGACACGGGAGCCCCGAGGGAGAGCGTTTACATATCCTTTAATCATGGGCTCAAGCGTGTTCAGATCATACCCGCCAGGAAGCAGTCTTTGCACACCGCCAATCATAGGCAGCGTGTATGTGCAGCAGCAGCGAGCCGTGAAATGCCTCACTGCCTAAGATTGGCGTGTGCAGTAACGGCTTCCTGGCGGGTACGAACCGAACACGCCTGAGCCCATGACTACTCTACATAAGAGCGCTATTAAAAGTAGCTAGGTAGAATCAAGGATGAGAAACACACTTTAATCAGCCGGAAGTTGGAGGTATTTAATTCAGGAATCACAAATCAGATTTATCATTCGATATACCGACCAGCTTTTCATTAAGCATGATTCACATCAGCTTGCGTTTCATAACAGCTAGGTCTATCAATGGTTTCTTCCAGGTGGTCGCTGGGGCGATTTTTGCCGCAAGAAACACAAAAATGATTAAGGTCTAGGCGTGTTTGGGAGTATCAGCAACAGGTTGATTAAGAAGAGCCACTCTGGGGGTTTTCACAATACTCACCATTGTCACAGAATAAAATCAGTGCATAAATGCTTATCCTAAATCAACGCAGTTTGGTACACATCTGCGATGTATGGAACATCGTACCGGGCTGACTGCATCCTCCAGAGCCTGAGGAGGAAGTTCCTTGGTACATTTTAGAGACAACAGCCACCTAAAGAACGATTCAACCTATGAGTTCACCGAATCAATTGCACTCTGATAAATTGGTTTTTAAAATGATCCATTGTTACAGTTTTTATTATTAAATTATAGGTATTGGAATTACTTTGTGAATTTGGCTAAAGTAACTGTTAGTGAACGTAAAGCGAATGCATCCAAAGTTAAGAATTATTAAAGTAACGAATGCGGCATCTTAACAAAAAAAAAGACCAATAAATGAAAATACACATTTTTCGGTAGTGCGCATGTCTATGTAGGTGTACCCAGGGCAGTGTGCCCTACTAACAGGTGAAAATTACAATAGGTTCTGGTGCCATATTAAGCTGCACAAGGACCGAGAGATATCTGCCTGTCTATGGCTAAACTTTTTCAGTTATTCTATTGTGGTTGTAGCAAAAAATTACCTTCTTGGACTCTGGTTTGACCCCTAAATCTCTTAAAAGAGGAGTGCCATCCAAAAATGGAACTTCCGCTTTTCGGAATACTCCCCCCCCCCCTTCCGGTGTCACATTTGGCACCTTTCAGGGGGGGGGGGGGGGCATATACCTGTCTAATCCAGATATTTGCTCCCACTTACTGGCATAGATAGCTGCAGTATCTGGGGATATCTACGCTATATCCTTATTCCCTTACCAAAGATGGCAGCGCCTCCACCCGAGAGCCGAGGGATGGCATCGCAGGCCCCCTGGACAGGTAAGGTCAGCAGCTGCAGTATTTGTAGCTGCTGACGTTAAAAAACTAAATAAATAATATACATTTTTTTTTTTTAAATGTATAATATGTATATAAATATCCTAAGTTGTTATCTTGTAAAGAAAGTGAGGCTGCGAGAGCCTGAGAGCATGTTTTGTGTGCATATGATCTGCAGCAGTCACGCAGCCATAAATCCAAAACATTTTTCATTAGGGCCTCAAACTGTACGAGAAGGAAACATTCTTCAGGGTTTTGCATGGACATGTTCTACCTGAAAAACAAGCATTGTCAGATCACTTGAAGGACAGGCAGCAGAAACCTCTTCTTACACACAGTTAACTTCAAAACTACAGAAGAAACATTTGGAATTCCATGTGCAAATGTATTTTAACCCCACAGAATTTGACACCATAATACAAGTGCATCAGTAAAGTGGACCTGTCCTGCAAAAAAGTTTACATAGTAGTTCCTTACCTCTCAGAGCAATTTGACAAAGTAAATATAAAAAAATAAAAATAAGACAAATACACACGTTTAGTAGTATGATGCAATGAAACATTTTAAAAATATTCACCTTTATGACCCCCTCAACGAATACAGACTAGGATCCCCATTTGCCAACAAAACAGCCCTGACCCATCCAGACATGGACACCACTAGACCTCTGAAGCCTATGCAGTGGTATCTGGGACCAAGCCACCAGTAGCAGACCCTTTAAAAAAAAAAAACCTTAGTTAGACTTACCGGTAACGGTATTTCTACGAGTCTTTCAGGACAGCACCTGGAGAGAGAGCGCAGCTCCACCCACTTTCCCAGGAAACACTGCAGTTTTTTCTTTAAAGACCGGATACTTCCACCATGGCCTCAGTTATTCGTAGAGTACCTCCAGCCATGCTGAAATTAGATAAGCAGAACATAGTAACAACACCACATTTTATATACAGTTAGGGTGGGTCATCGGCGCTGTCCTGAAAGACTCGTAGAAATACCGTTACCGGTAAGTCTAACTAAGGTTTTCTCCCTTCGTCTTTCAGGACAGCACCTGGAGATGATAAGAGAGTACTTACTCTAGGGTGGGACCACCGCCTGCAGAACCTTTCTACCAAATGATTGTTCCGCTGCTGATAGCAGGTCCAGTCTGTAGTGGCGCGTGAAGGTGGAGAAGCTTGTCCACGTCGCCGCTCTACAGATACGATTTGGGGATGCCCCTGCCCTTTCTGCCCACGATGTTGCTACAGCACGTGTGGAATGGGCGACTACCCCAGAGGGAGGATCAACTCCCGATGCTTTATAGGCCTCACTGATGGCCATTCTCAACCACCTAGCTATCGTATTTTTAGAAGCCCCGTAGCCCTTACGTGGCCCTGAAAACAAAATGAATAGGGAGTTTGATTTCCTAAACTCCTTAGTAATCTCGAGATAGTGTAAGAGACACCTTCTCACATCTAAACTGTGAAAGACCCTCTCTTTAGGACTAGATGGTGAGGGACAGAATGTAGGGAGGATTATTTCCTGCTCTCTGTGAAAAACTGATGCCACTTTCGGGAGAAACCCTGGGTCTGTTTTTAACACTATCCTGTCCGGAAAAATAAAGCAAAAAGGTTCCTTTATAGAAAGGGCTTGCAGCTCGCTCACCCTTCTGGCTGTTGTCACAGCTACTAACAGAACAAGTTTAAGTGACCATAGCTTGATGGTTACTTCCTCCAGTGGTTCAAAAGGTCCTTTGGTCAGGCCCTGTAACACTAGGGATAGGTCCCATTTTGGGAAAACCTTGAAAGGAACTGGTCTTGCTCTAGACAGAGCTTTAAAAAATCTAATAATAAGCGCCTCTTGAGATAAACGTCTCTCAAGAAACACCGACAGTGCAGCCACCTGGGCTTTCAGGGTACTAATTGCCAACCCCAGCTCCATTCCGTCATGGAGGAACTCCAGGATCGACGCAATTTCCTGGGGTGGAAATCTCTTCTCCAGACACCAGGAATTAAAACGCTTCCACGTTTTGAAGTAAATCGCCCTAGTAGTCGCTTTGCGACTGTCTAGGAGAGTAGAGACCAGCTTGTCTGAAAGTCCCTTCTTTCTCAAGATTTGCTCCTCAGTAGCCACCCAGTCAGATTGAGGTGCTCTATGTTTGGGTGTTGAAGAGGTCCCTGGGTTAGGAGATCTTCTTGCAGTGGAAGAACCCAGTGGGGTTCCACCGCCATCCTCTGTATCGTAGCAAACCAAGCTCTCTTGGGCCAGAAGGGAGCCACTAGGATCATACTCGTGGATTCCTGTTGTAGTTTCCTTAGAACTAGAGGGATCAACTGAAAGGGGGGAAAAGCATAGCACAGGTGGAACTCCCATGATTGTGCCAGCGCGTCTAAGCCCCTTGATTGGGCTTGTCTGTTTAGAGAAAAGAAAGCCTTCACTTTCTTGTTTTTCTGGGAAGCAAACAAGTCTATTTGCGGAACCCCCCACCTTTCTGTTAGCTTTAGAAACACCTCTGGGCTCAGACTCCATTCTGACTCTAGGATTCTTTCCCTGCTCAGCCAGTCTGCTACATAATTCAGGTCCCCCTTCAGATGTATCGCTGTCAGCGATTTCAGATTGACTTCCGCCCAAGACAGGATCTGACCGGCCAGAGATAGCAAGACTCTGCTTCTTGTGCCGCCCTGCCTTGTAATGTAAGACACCGCCGTGGCGTTGTCCGATAGGACCTGGATATGGTGGCCCCGGACTAGTCCTTCGAAGGCCCATAACCCCAAAAGGATAGCCCTTAGCTCCCTCCAATTGGAGGATCTCCTGGCTTCCTCGACTGTCCAGTCCCCTTGGGCCATCTGTCCCCCCAGGTGGGCACCCCACCCCCAGGAACTGGCATCCGTAGTAAGTCTTTTGTCTACTGGGAAGCACCAAAGAAGA
This sequence comes from Lithobates sylvaticus, assembly GCA_028564925.1. Taxonomy (NCBI): domain Eukaryota; kingdom Metazoa; phylum Chordata; class Amphibia; order Anura; family Ranidae; genus Lithobates; species Lithobates sylvaticus. The sequence goes on along the minus strand of CM053034.1, from coordinate 98,657,891 downwards.
CCCTTGTTGAGGTTCGAGCACCTCCTCCACCACCAGAGCCTTCTCTGGACCCGAGGAGGTATCCTGAACAGCTTCTCCAAGGACTCCCCGTAGGACCAATTTTTTAGTATTGTCTGTTGGAGGTCCCTTGCGTGGAGACGCGCCCACTGCACTGCTGGTATAGATGCAGTGAGGAGACCTAGGACTGACATGGCAAACCTGACAGATATCAGCAGATTTGTCTGCGTCTTCTTTACAGCAATCTGCAATTTCTCTATCTTCTCCGCTGGAAGAAAGATCTTTTCCTGTCTGGAGTCGATGGTATACCCCAGGAATTTTAGGGACTGAGAGGGGATGAGATTCGATTTCTCCCTGTTTAGGATCCACCCGAGACCCTCTAGGTGTCCCCTTGTCCTTACTAGGTCCCTTTCTAGTAGCTCTCTTGTGTTGGAGAATATAAGAAGGTCGTCCAAGTAAGGGACGATCGATATCCCCTCCAACCTGAGGGGGGCTAGGGCTTCCGCCAGGACCTTTGTAAATATCCTCGGGGACGAGGACAGTCCGAAGGGGAGGGCCCGGAACTGGAGATGTATGACCGAGCCTTCTATACCGACCGCGAACCTTAGATGTTTCTGCGATGGTATGGCTATGGGAACATGAAGGTAAGCATCCCTTAGGTCTATGGATGCCATAAAACAACCCTGGGACAGGAGATTCTTTACTGAGAAGATTGTATCCATCTTGAACCTTTTGTACCTGATGGATTTGTTTAGGACCTTCAGATTCAGAATCATTCTGAATTTCCCTGATGGCTTTTTTACTAGGAATATATGAGAATAACACCCCAGTCCCCTCTCCACGGGGGGGACGTGCGTGATCACTCTCTGCTGGATCAATTCCTGTAAAATTGAAACTAAGGCCACTGATTTTTCTGGGTCTCGGGGAGTCTGAGTGACATAAAATCGAACGGGTGGGGTGTGAGCAAACTCCAGTCTGTAACCCTCCTTTATTATCCCGAGGATAAACGGACTGGATGTTACTGACTCCCACTGGGGGAGGAAGGCTAGAAGCCTTGCTCCCACAGCTAGAAGACAGTCACTGGGTCTTTGTATTTGGGGCAGGGGGGCGGAACAAGACGCCTGACCTACCCCTCCCTCTCTGTGGCTTCCAGGGTCTTTTGTATCCTGTTTCCTTCGTTTCTGGGGTTTTCCGAAAAGAACGAAAATTTTTGCCACCTTGGGGGGTTACCTTCTTCTTGACCGGAAAAGCCTTCTTCTTATCGGCTGTTCTGTCTAGAATAGCTTCCAGGTCTGGCCCAAAGACGAAATCTCCTTCAAACGGGAGACCGCATAACTTAGTCTTTGAAGCTGTATCCCCCGTCCAGGTTTTGACCCATAATGCCCGACGGGCTGAGTTTATGAGTGCTGAAGACCTGGCCGACATTTTAATAGATTCGGCTGAAGAATCTGCCATATAACCCACCGCTTTTGATAGAATGGGCAAGGTATCAAGCAGATCCTTTCGAGGCGTACCAGCCTCGATATGGGCTTTTAACTGGTCTAGCCAGTGCTCCAGGTTCCTGGCAACCACAGTGGAAGCCATGGCCGGTTTTAAATTTGAGAGGGTTGAGTCCCAAGCCTTTTTTAAGAGGGAGTCTGCCCTTTTGTCCATGGCATCTTTTAGGATGCCCATGTCCTCAAACGCCAGGTCGGTATTTCTAGAAACCTGAGAGAACGCTGCATCAAGTCTGGGTTTTTTATTCCAGAGTTGAGAGCTATCCTCTTCAAAGGGGAATCGGCGTTTGAGTGATCTGGAAAAAAAGGGGGCCCTCTCTGGGTCCTTCCATTCTTTTTTGATTATTTCAGACAGGCAGTTATGCACCGGGAACACCCTGTGCTTCACCTCCCCCATGCCTAAAAACATTTTATCATGTAAAGATAATTGGGTTTTGTCCTCTGTAATATTGAGAGTGGTGTGGATGGTTTTTAGGAGATCATCCACATCTTCTAAGGACAACTTGTATCTGGATGAAGAGCCGGAAGCTTCCTTTGCTTCATCTAACTCTTCCTCAGAGCCAGAGGACCCGCTAACCCCTTCATCCTCTGAGTCGCTACCTCTGGATGCAGCTGATGAGTGGGAACGGGGTACTGTGCTGCTGCTAGCAGCTGGACGCCTATCTAGATAGGACCGAAAGGTCTCAAAGGTGTCCGTCATTTCCTTGCGAAAGGAACTAAACAGTTCCCCCTGCTGAGATGCAGCAGTAGAAGCTGTCTCCTCTCGAACTAGATCACTGATGCAGGATCTGCACAAAGTTTTTGTCCAGGAGTCTCTAAGAACATTCCCTTTTGCTAGGAGGTGAGACATGTTTAGTCTTTTCCTTTGTTTTCTGAAATACACCAACACAAAACATCTCAATTTAACCTTAAAGGAACACATGCTGACAGAGAGAAAAAAATCACCTTAATTCCCTCTGTTCACAGCCAAATGAATCTCCCCACAGACTCACTTAAATACAATAGCATTCTTCCTAAACTGTCATTAGGAACTGAGTGCTGCAGGCTTCCTGTACAAGGAAGGGTAAAACATTCTGGCCCTGAGGGTAAATCTGGGGACACCTGTCCCTGCTTACCTGAGCCTGGCTGACCGAAGTGGCTCCTGCACCTGCCACCGCCGCTTGATCCTCCTCCATTGTAGCAAGATCCAAGCGCCGAAAAGCCCATCTTTATTTGAAATCCGCGCGGCCTGGCCACCGGAAATGACGTCAGCCGTATGCGACCGCCCTCTCTCCCTGCGTTCCAGCGGCCGGAACCGGAAGCCGCGTCGCGCCGTCGAAAGTCCCGCCCCCGGTCGGAAGTGACGCCCTCGCCATCCGAAACCCGGAAGACATGAGGCTCTGTAACGGCGCTATTTTCAAACAGCGCCAAAGCCCCACGTCGCCGGTCTTAGATAGAGGATGGGGACCTCCGACAGCCTGACCCCCCTGGGTATGAAGGAGAGAGGACACCGGAGCAGCCCCCACGCGTCAGGGAGGCAGCTGGGCAGGTCTGCAAAATAACGAAGCAAACAAACAGGTATGCCTTCAACTCTCCCCACCTGGAGAAAGCGCAGCACCCCTTGGTTCCCTGCAGAGCTTCCACCATGGCTGGAGGAAACACTACAACTGAGGCCATGGTGGAAGTATCCGGTCTTTAAAGAAAAAACTGCAGTGTTTCCTGGGAAAGTGGGTGGAGCTGCGCTCTCTCTCCAGGTGCTGTCCTGAAAGACGAAGGGAGAAAAAATAAATATAAAAAAAACACAAACTCGTCATACTTGCCTCCACTGTGCAGTTTGTTTGCACAGAGTGGCCCCAGTACTCCTCTTCTGGGGTCCCTCAGCAGCGCTGGTGGCTCCTCTCCGCATCGAGTGTCCACTTTGCAGAAGGCTATCCTAAGATGTCCATTCACACAGAATGCAGGACTCGGCCCCGCCCTCCCCATGCAGTCATTGGATTTGATTAACAGCGAGAACCAATGGCTGCGCTGCTATCAATCTATCCAATCAGGACACAAGACACCAGCTAGAGCTGGTGTGCTCGTTCCCGGTCAGAGGATGACAGCGTTCAGGTAAGTAGAACACAAAGAGGTACACAAAAGAACACCCACATAAATGGTAGGACCCAAGGTTTTCCAGCAGAGCTTTGTCCAAAGCATCACACTGCTTCCGCAGCTTACCTTCTTCTCAAGCTGCATCCTGGTGCCATCTCTTCCCCAGGAAACTATGCACACGCACCCAGCCATCCACATGTTAAAGTGTTACTAAACCCAGAACCCTGCATTCACGATATCTGGTCTCCCACGGAACATGGAAATGCAATTATTTTAGTAAATATTAACTGCTAAATACCTTTTCTCAAGGAAAGATCAGATCACAATCACGCGAGCTGCGGTAACTACAGACCCATATCGCTACTAAATGTTGACCTCAAAATTGTTTTCGAAGATCATTGTAAACCGACTTGGCCCCATATTCCTTGATTTGATACTTCATGATCAAGTAGGCTTTATTCCGGGCTGAGAGGCCGGAGATAACACTACTAAGACCCTTCATCCGATTGCCTATGCTCAGCGTAAGCATATCCCCACCTGTCACTTGCATGTGACGCAGAGAAAGCATTCGATAGGGTCAGCTGGAAATTCATCCGAATACACTACAGCAGATCGGATTAGGACCCAAACTTTTGGCTAGAGTCATGTCCCTGTACTCCAAACCCACAGCGACATTTGAGATTAACAATGGGACCAGACCGGGCTGCCCTCTATCCCCCCTCCTTTTTGCTATAGCCATTGAACACCTACAGGATATCCCCACCCCCTCGGCCCATTGTAAGCTCTCCCTATATGCAGACAAACTACTACTGTACGTGACACAACCACACATTACCATCCCCTCCTTCCTTCATGAGCTTGATCGATTGGGCTCCCATAGCAACTTTAAATTTAACATAGCTAAAACTGAAGCCCTGAATGAATGAAATTATATATATATATATATATATATATATATATATATATATATATATATATATATATATATATATATATATATATCTTTACTCACCCATGTCCTAACAACGGTATTAAACAAAAAAAAAAAAAAACACACACACACACACACACACACACGTTCCCTTTCATTGGCAGACTAAATCTATCAAAATATCTGGGGACAGAGATCCCTCTAAATTTCCATGATGTATACCCCCTAAACTTAAGCCCTTTATACTGACTAAAATCCAACAATCACTAGAATTCTGGCACCACCTCAAGTTGCCATGGCTTGGTCGCATAAATATTCTAAGATGGATATCCTCCCAAAACTGCTCCACTTGTTCCAGGCCCTCCCAATGTTCTACTACCGAAAACGCTCCGCTCCCTAGCGATTAAATTTGTATGGCAACACCACCCCTCCAAATTAAAACAAAAAAAGTTATTCTCCCACAAACACACCGGAGGCATTTATCTCCCTGAATTCGATACATCATGCTTCGGCCATATTCTCTAGACTGCTTGAATGGTTCCCACGCTCCGCTGACCAAACAATTAATGCTGATGGGACAAGATATGGTGCAGGTAGACCTGCGGGCCCTGCTATGGGGGTACAATCTCAAATTCCGCACCATGCCTGCTTTCCCCATTGACTGAGGTGGCACTAGCTTTATGGTACCATCGACCTACAGCATTTGCACTTCCTACTGACCCAAGCCCCTTTACCCCTTTGACGACCCAACACTTCCCGACTACGATGCCTTGGGATAGGTGGGTGGCTATAAGAAAGCAGGCTGGCCAAGGGCACGCTCATTTGTTTACACGCCGGGCAGATTTATACCACTTGAGGGACACCAATCCCCCCACGACAAACTGGTTACCCATGATGTCCTAGACGAAATTTTGCTCTACCCTTCACTTATCTGGTCGGATACATAGGGCCCCAATGACCTTTTAAGGAAAATGTGCGGTCTCCCCCAGGTCCCTAGACACACGTTATCTTTAATATACAGAGAAATTCTCTCCCATACACACAACACCCTACCCACCTTTACACAAAAGTGGTCCAATGACCTAGATACGGAAATCTCTGGGAGAATGGCAAAACTCTTTCACATTTACCCATAAGTGGTCGATCTCCAGCTTTGTGCAGGAGAAGAACTATAAACTACTCTAGATGGTATAGAAATCCAGTCTTGGTCCACATAATGTTCCCCAACACCCCCCCCCCCCCCCCGATACCTGCTGCCACTGTCACAGAGGAAAAGGAACCCATCTCCATATCAGGTGGGAGTGTGCTCGAGTCCGCCTCTTCTGGAAAGAATATTTGAGGTATATAAACAAAATGTATGACGACTCTCTCGCCCTCTCCCCTAAGGTGGCCGTACGGTCTATCCTCCCGGTTAATAATTCAAATCTCAGAAAAATTATCTCCTCAGGTTTTTTTTTTCTGTCAGCAGCCCGTCAGCTGATTGCGGAACTCTGGAAATCAGAGGTAGCCCCCCCCTTCATAGGTGGATTGATAGCCTCAATGACGTCATGCTTAGAGACAAGATGCAGGCTAGAGAAGGTGACAACTGGGACAAACACATTAAACTGTGGTATGTTTGGGTTTACTAGTATTCCGCCTCAGATAGATTGTTACACAGGCTAAACAAAGGATGAGCTGAGGGAAACCCTAGGTGTTCAATCCCGGAGTATCACTGGGGAATGTGGTCACAGTGGAGTTGATGACCACGCTCCAGTGAACAGGTTTCCAAATTTTGTTTGTTACACTAAGAACAAAATTATAAAAACAAAAAAAAAAAAAAACAAACACACACAAACACACACACAAACACACACACACACACACACACACACACTATATGTATACCTTTACCTTTCTCCCCCTCCCTTCGCTGTTTTCATGGATATATGCGTCCAACTACGAGGACACAATGTTTTTGCGCACTGTTATTTGCACTTACGTGAGCTAATACTATGTACCGATTGTTTGGTGGCATTTGTTTACCATTACTCCACCCATCCCCTTTTTTCTTTATTTTGTACCCTCTATTGCTCTATTGTTTAATAAAAATATATTCAACCATAAATAACAAAAAAAAAGAAAAAAAAAAAAAACAACAACAACACACCCACACAGCAAACACCCAACACTTTTTAGCCATACACAAACTGATTAAGTGCAGAGTGCTCCCAAGGCTCTGTACCATCAGGAGATGGATTGGGGGGGGGGGGGGGGAGCAGTCTTTTTTACACAATGCAGAGGATTTACCCCTTTAGATTCCACAACGAGAAGAACAATCTTTACTGCACACAAACTGATTTTACTGTTGTGGATTTAGTAACACTTTAAAGAAAATACACACCTGCCCACACTTGGATCAACACACTTGGTACAAACCTTTCTGACAAAATATTTAACAAAATCTCTCAAAATGGAAGACTGCTGACAACACACCAGGTGTCAACATGTCTCAATGCACAAAAACCAAACAAGGGGGAGAAGAAGGATGAACATTGCCATGTGCACATTAAAAACGCAAAGTGTAAAGGAACCCCTAAGACAGTTAAGATGAATGCATTACATAGTTGTATTATAAGATGCCACACTAATATCCTGCTTATGGGTAGTGCGATAAAAATAGTATAAATGTTGAATATACCAATTTCAAAATTGTCAAGAAAGCCAGAAAGACCAGTCCAAACCACAGAATAAAGATACCGAAACCTCAGTGATGTGGTCAGAGGACAGGTTGGGCGATAGTGATCTCACATTATGACAGAAAGTCACACCCTGTCAGCTTCTTTGATGTGCCCATATGCATGATAGGCTGTCACAAAGAACAATATTTTTCTACACTTGGACATTTTATATTAAAAACACACACAAGAATTACAATAGTACTGTAAACTTCCTGTATGTAGAAAAAAAAAAAAAAAAAAAAAAAAACATTCATTCATTACTCCCAGATCCTGCGTTACTGTCCCGGGATTTAAGAAAATCCCGGCGTCCCGTGGGACCAGGACATGTCCTGCTGCTGGGTGCTGTGACTTATTCCAACACCAGGAAGCAGCTCTACACAAGTACTGTCAGGTGAAGCGATCACACAGTTCAAGCATTGACATCATTAGTTAGAGCTGGGGGTTGAGTGGAGCAGGTAGTGTGCATTTCTCAAGTAAGTAAAAGGCTAGCTTCATACATGTTGCAGAACCACTCAGTCACGTACTTTCACACACAAAAACATGCATCCTTTTGCAGATACACAGCAGGCATGCCCACGCATTCGGTAACACACGCGGTTGCGCCAAAGCTCATGGTAACCAAGTAAACTAATGCCTGATCCCCCTGCGCTACTATGTGTGGAAAAAAAAAATACATATATATACACACACACACACACACACACACACACACACACACACACACACACATATATACACACACACACACACACACACACGGAATTCGTAGATACTGTGCAGGCACACAAACACCTCCAGTGTTCCTCCACCTTCACTCGTATGCACTCACCTCCATTCTGGACCTAGTACAGGTCACCACGCGCCTTCCACTTTAAGGGGTATATAAATCCTCTGCTGGGAGGCAGGATCCTGTGTTGGTGCTTACAACAATCTGTAGCACCAATAAATCCTGGCAGGTGCTTGCAACGTGTCCTATGATAATCCTGGGCAGTATTGCTCAGAAAAGAACGAAAAGAACCAACATAGTGTTGAATCTTTTAACCACTTCAGAACCGGGCCATTTTACACCCTTCCTTACCAGAGCACTTTTTGCGATTCGGCACTGCATCGCTTTAACTAACAATTGCGCGGTCGTGCGACGTTACACCCAAACAAAATTGACGTCCTTTTTTTCCCACAAATCGAGCTTTCTTTTGGTGGTATTTGATCGCCCCTGCGGTTTTTATTTTTTGCGCTATAAAACAAAAGAAGAGCGACAATTTTGGAAAAAAAAAAAAAAAAAAAACCACAATATTTTTTACTTTTTCCTATAATAAATATCCCATTTTAAAAAAATAATAATTTAAAAAAAAAAAAAAAACAAGTTTAGGCCGATACGTATTCTTCTACATATTTTTGGGAAAAAAAAAAAAAAAATCGAAATAAGCGTATATTGAAAAAAAAAAAAGTTATAGCGTCTACAAAATAAGGGTATATTGATTTTTTTGCGCAAAAGTAATGGCGGCGATCTGATTTTTTTTTTGTGACTGCGACATTGCGGCGGATACTGACACTTTTGACACATTTTTGGAACCATTCACATTTACACAGCGATCATTGCTATAAAATTGCATTGATTACTGTGTAAATGTGACTGGCAGGGAAGGGGTTAACACTAGGGGGGCGCTGCAGGGTTTAATGTGTTTCCTATAGGAGTGATTCTAACTGTGGGGGGAGGGGACTGATCATGTGTTCCTCCGTACTGGGATCACATGATCGGTCTCCTCTCCGCTGACAGGACGTGGAGCTGTGTGTTTACACACACAGCTCCACGGTCCCCCGGTCCCGTTGTTTTAAACGGGCACTCGCACCTGGTCCAGAGCGACGCCGCGGGCGCGCGCCCCCCAGGCGGCCGGGAATGGGAGGACATCATGACGCCCACCCAGGATGGGAGATCCACCTTGTGAGCGTCATATGACTATGGGCAGGTAGGGAAGTGGTTAAAAACTTAAAATAAAAAAAAAAAAAGAAGTATAAAATTATATTATATATATATATATATATATATATATATATATATATATATATATATATATATATATATATATATATATATATATATATATATATATATATAGGAATGGTGTCATTTGGATGGTGAGCTGTACTGGATTTCCGCCAGACATATCATTTGGTGTGGAGGCCAAATAATTAGTGGGAATGCTTCAGCAGTCCCACTATTGCTATTGTTTTTTTTTTTTATTTATCATCATCTTATTATTCCGTACATTTTTTGGCTCTGCGTAACTTCTGCATACTTTCAGCTATTAACCACTTTCCGACCGGCGCACGACGGTGTACGTCCATTTTTTGAAGAGGGATATCTCGGTAACGGCAGCAGCTGCTGCCACAACCGAGGTATCCATCTCTTCAGGCGCCGGTCGGCTGTCCGATAATGGGTGATCACCGTTATCGGCGGCGGGAGAGGTGCCCCCCCCCCCCCCCATCGGGTCCGTTCCCCTGATGTGTCTAGAGATGAGTGACGCTAAGATGGCCGCCACTCATCTCTATACCATAGGAGGGCGGAAGCGACGTCAAAAACGCCACTTCCGCCCATACCTCTTAAAGAGGAATTTTCAAAGGTCATTTTTTTAAATGACTTTTTTATTTTTTATTTTTTTCATTGAAGTCCAAAATATGAGATCTGAGGACTTTTTGACCCCAGATCTCATATTTAAGAGGACCTGTCATGCTTTTTTCTATTACAAGGAATGTTTACATTCCTTGTAATAGGAATAAAAGTGAGCCAATTATTTTTTTTTTTTAAAAACAGTGTAAAAATAAATAAAATCAAGAAAAATAAATAAGAAAAACAAAAATTATTTTTTTTTTAAAGCGCCCCGTCCCGACGAGCTCGTGCGCAGAAGCGAACGCATACGTGAGTAGCGCCCGCATATGAAAACGGTGGTCAAACCACACATGTGAGGTATCGCCGCGATCGGTAGAGCGAGAGAAATTATAGCCGTAGACCTCCTCTGTAACCTAAAATATGCAACCTGTAGAATTTTTTAAACGTCGCCTATGGAGATTTGAGGGTAAAAGTTTGATGCCATTCCACGAGCGGGCGCAATTTTGAAGCATGACATGTTAGGTATCAATTTACTCGGCGTAAGATTATCTTTCACAATATATAAAAAAAAAATTGGACTAACTTTACTGTTGTCTTATTTTTTTATTCAAAAAAGTGAATTTTTTTCAAAAAAAAGTGCGCTTGCAAGACCGCTGCGCAAATACGGTGTGAAAAAAAGTATTGCAACGACCGCCATTTTATTCTCTAGGGTGTTTGAAAAAAAAAAAACAATATATAATGTTTGGGGGTTCTAAGTTTTTTTTTTCTAGCAAAAAAAAAACTGTTTTAAACATGTAAACACCTAAAATCCAAAACGAGGCTGGTCTTAAAGTGGTTAAAGCCATTCAACTTTTAAAATGTTCAGCTCTTTCAGCTGATGGGACTTCAACTTTTTTGTTCTACTGTTCAAAATATTAAGCTTTTTAAAACACTTTTAAACATTGGCTATATATCTTTTCAGTTTCATATCTTTTACAGTTTTTGTGAAAAAGCGGTTTAAGCTTAGTGATCATTTCAGAAAATTTAATTAAAATTTAGGGCATCCAGGCTTTTGTTGTCTGTTTTGTTTCCATGGTTACCAAAGCTTCTTATACACAGTGATGGGCAGTGGAGGGAGGCGGCTGGAGCATCTCAGATTACAGAGCCCGGGGGAGAGCACAGACACACCATGTACCGATTTATAATAGAGGAATATGATGGGGGCAGTTTTGATGCTATTCATCATTCCCACGCATTTTCTCCAGGAAATGCATTTTCTAGTTCCATTTTAGTCTCATCTGACCAGACCATGTGGCCTCAGAATCTTCAAGATGTGTTTTGGCAAAGTTCAGAATGATGTGGTCTTTGAGGAGGGGCTTTTTCTTGCAACCCTCCCATACAAACCACATTTGCGATATTGTTGTCACATGCACACATTGGGGGTTATTTACCAAAACTGGGAGGAGTGCAAGATCTGGTTCAGCTCTGCATAGAAACCAATAAGCTTCCAGGTTTTATTGTCAAAGCTTAAATGAACAAGCTGAATTTAGAAGCTGATTGGCTACCATGCACGGCTGCACCAAAAATTGAGGGCACCAGTTTTAGTAAACCTCCCCCAATACCTACCATTTGTCTTATGATCCTGCAACTGCTTCCGAGTTGCTGTAGGCCTCTAGGTAGCCTCCCTAATCAGTTTCCTCCTGGCCCTTTCATGAAGTTTGGAGCGACATCCTTATCCAGTGAGGGTCTGTGGTACCAAATACCTTCCACTTCTCAATAACCAACTTCACTGTGCTTCTAGGCATTTTTTTTGTATCCATCTCCCAACTTGTGTCTGTCCACAACTTAAAATCAGAGATCGTTTGACAGTGCCTTGCCACAGAGTGTATTGCTTGCTTCAGTTACACTACCAGGAACTCAAGAAAAGCCCTTTCCATGCCAAGCTAATCAAAACTGCCATAGCTGATCACAATTGAAAGTCAAATGGCTTTGTGTGCCCCTGAGAAGGTGATTAGCTACAGATGATTGAGTTTACTAGTCATTTTTGATAGAGATAGCACTAGAGAGATAAAGAGCTAGATCTTTCACTTGAATGTTATAAGCTGCAATGAGTAAATAGAGCTGGATAAAACAAAAAAACGGTGTGTGTCTTCATTGAAGGCTGTAAAGCAACATAATGTTATTGTAAAGGGGGGGGGGGGCGATTATTTTCTATGCTCACTGTACATGCATAGCTAATCACGCTGCGAGGGTATCCCTCATGTTCAAAGTTGGGAGGTATGCTCATTAGTACCACACCAAATAAATAACTACTACCCATTCTTATACCATTATAAATAACTATTAGTCATTCATTTTAATGGCCGGCATCTATAATTCAAGTACTTACAAATTATATGTTGTTTAGTGGCGATGTATGCAAGTGTGTGAGAAATTTCCATAATATAAAAATATGACTAAACTATGGAAAAAAATAAATACATTTTTTTTTAAATGATATTATAAAATGCACACACACACACACACACACACACACACACACACAGTTGTGCTAATAAATTTACATAACCGGGCAGAATTTAAGATTTCTTGGCCATTTTTCAGAGAATATGGATAACACCAACTTTTTACACTCATGGTTAGTGTTTGGCTGAAGCCATTTATTATCAATCAAGAGCGCTTATTAATCTTTAAATCATGACACCACAAACTACCCTTATCAAAAAAGTTTACATACCCAAGTTCTTAACATCATGTATTGCAATCAATGACAGCTTGAAGCCTTTTGTGGATGAGGCTCTTTATCTTCTCAGATGGTAAAGCTGCCCTTTCCTCTTGGCAAAAAGCCTCCAGTTCCTGTAAATTCTTGGGCTGTCTTGCATTACCTGCACATTTGAGATCTCCCCGGAGTAGCTAAATTATATTGAGGTCAGGAGACTGAGATGGCCACTCCAAAGCCTTCACTTTATTCTGCTGAAGCCAATGACAGGTTGACTTGGCCTTGCGTTTCGGATCATTGTCATGTTGGAACGTCCAAGTACGTCCCATGCGCAGCTTCTTGGCTGATGAATGCAAATGTTCCTCCAGTATTTGATAACATACTGCCTTCATCTTGCCATCAATTTTGACCAAAATTTCCTGTTCCTTTGTAGCTCACACATCCCCAAAACATCAGCTATTCACCTCAGTGTTTCACAGTAGGAATGGTGTACCTTTCATCATAGGCCTTGTTGACTCCTCTCCAAATGTAGAGTTTATTGTTGTGGCCAAAAAGCTAAATTTTGGTCTCATCACTCTTAATGACTGTGCCAGAAAGTTTGAGGCTTGTCTGTGCTGTTTGGCGTACTGCAAGCGGGATGCTTTGTGGCATTTGTGTAGTAATGACTTTCTTCAAGTGCATCTTGAAACAGCCACACCACATGTTTTCAGAGAGTCCTGTATTTCACCTGAAGTTATTTGTGGGGTTTTCTTTGCATCCTGAAAACAATTATCCTGGCAGATGTGGCTGAAATTTTAGTTGGTCTACCTGACCATGGTTTGGTTTCAAAACAGAACCCCTAATTTTCCACTTCTTGATTGGCATTCTCAGATCTATCTATCTATCTATCTATATATATATATATATCTTAATATCCCTTTCCTGTTTTATACAGTTCAACTATCCTTTCCCACTGATCCTTTGCTTTCCCCATGACTCAGAATCCAGAAACGTTAGTGCAGCACTGGATGAAAGATGCAAGCATCTGTCAGGAGTCCAGAAACGCATTGACCTTTTAGGCTTAACCGCTTCCGGAGAAAAGGAAAAAACATTTTTGGTGATATTATAGCAAAAAGTTAATAATGCGTTTTTCTTCAAAATTGTTGCTTTTTGTTTATAGCGTAAAAAATAAAAAAACGCAGAGGATCAAGTGCCACCAAAAGAAAGCTCTATTTGTGGGGAAAAAAAAAAAAAAAAGGAGAAGGACGCCAATATTGTATGGGAGCCACGGCGCACGACCGCGCAATTGTCAGTTAAGGCGACGCAGTGCCGAATAGCAAAGAGTGGTCTGGTCTTAAGCCAGCAAAATGGACCGGTCTGAAAGTGGTTAATGTACACGGGACGTTTTTTTACAACCTCTCCTGAACTATTAAGCTTGACAAATAGTAACCCACGTTTTTAAAAAAAAATACACAAACACACACACACACACAAAAATAACACATAAAAAACCAAAAAAAAAAAAAAAAAAGCTAAACAGGTGAGAGTTCAGGAGCAGTTGAAAAAAAAAAATAAAAAGCCCAACTGCTCCTAAACATCCGTTTAGCAGCAGCAGCAGTGTACATGGGGCCTAACACACATACACACTAATTACAAGCAAACAGATCACAGGTGAGGATGGTTACCTTTAGTAGCCAATTTAAACCCCTTTGTGTCAACTTGTGTGCATGTTATCAGGCCAAAATCACCAGGGTATGTAAACTTTTGATCAGGGTAATTTCTGCTGTCATGATTTAAAAAGATTAAAAAAACGCTATTGATTGATAATAAATGGCTTCAGCCAAACACTAACCATGAGTGAAAGTAAAGTTTGTGTTATCATACATAGTCTCTGAAAAATGGCCAAGAAACCACACACACACACACACAAACACACACACACACACACACACACCCCTCAGAAATAGGGGGACACATTTATCTAGAATCAAGAGTAAGTAAGTCTCTCATCAGCAAGCCTTTTTAAAAAGGGAAACCTATGCCGAGAGAAATATGGCATCTGTCAAGTAAAATGCTAGCAGCCAGCCTCTCGTGGCAAACCAATCATTTAGGCCCTGTTCACATTCTTGTTCTCCATGGTGGCATGTTACCAAAACATGCATTGAGGCAGAATCTTCATTTAAAAATGGACCGACAATGCACCACAACACAGCAAAAAATAAATAAAAACATTATATACGCATTGTGCTGCAATGCAGGTGCACTCGCAGCGCAATTTACCACACTACATGTTGCACAATATGAATCAGCCCTAACCTGACCAACCATATGGATTAGTTCTGATTTCAATGGCAATATCATCGGAATCAAGGCTGGCCATACAATTTCTTGTACAATTTTCCTTTAGGATTTACCAAAACTATTTTATATGAGGTCAAACCTAAACACTTATAAGTTGTATGCAATCAGGCAGGCCCTTCCACTACTACATAGTTGAAGGTAATCTAAAAGGAAATTGAATAGGAAAAAAATAAAACAATATCATGTATTGCCAGCTTAAAGTGATACTAAAGTCACAGTTTTTTGTTTTTTTTTTGTAAACAAATAAAAACCCAAACAAGTTATACTTACCTTCTCTATGCAGTGGTTTTGCACAGAGCAGCCCAGATTCTCCTCTTTTCGGGTACTTATTTCATGCTCCTGGCCCCTCCCTCCCGTTGAGTGCCCCCACATTCATTGAGGCATGGAGCTGCGGCCCAGTCCTGCCCCTCTCTCATTGGCTCACTGACTGACCAATGGCGCTGCGGTCTCAGCCAATAAGGGGAGTCCTGGACAGCCCTCTAAAGATGGACCTCGGGTAAGTTTTAGGGGGGCTGCTGCATAAACTGCAAAACCTTCTGCCTTTACAACCACTTTAAGTCAGAACTGAAGTCCAAGGGTCATCATTACTGCCAGGAAATAAGCACACATTTCCTTTATTAAACCAAGGAATATGCATTGACAGTGGTTTAGGAGAAGGAGAAAAGACTCCACCGCCGGAGGCAGGAAACACAAAATTAAAATCCATAAAAGGGCAGCTTCCATCCCTCTTCCCCAGTCTTAATCCGAGAACTTCCCCAGAATGGCTTCTAAAACACTCGTCCAAAGTTATAACAAAAGCATATAGGGTGGGAATTCCTGCTGTCCTGGACGACTACTAGAAAGAGTTACCGGTAAGTCCAACTCTGGTTTTCTCCAGTCATCTGGACAGGACAGCACTATAGGAGGATCAACGAGAACTTACCAGGTTAGGAGGGGGGGGGGGGGGGGGGGGGGGGGGGGGGACAACTACTGCTTGGAGAACTTTTCTCCCAAATGCTTGGTCTTGCGCTGAAATAAGGTCCAATCTATAATGCTTCACGAAAGTCGAGTAGCTTGACCATGTTGCTGCTCGACAAAAATGAGCTCTGGGTTTGCTCCAGCTCGCTCCGCCCACAAAGTCGGTAGTGCCCGTGTGGAGTGAGCCATGGGGGGGGGGGGGGGGGGGGGGCATTCCTTCTTTCAAAACTTGTAAGCTTGCACAATAGCTTGTTTAATCCACCTTGCAATTGTGCCTTTTGAAGCCCGGAAAACCTTCCATTTTTTTCCCCCCAAATGCAACATAAATAAAAGCATTGGATTTTCTAATGCTTTCCGACAATTACAGATACCCCAAGACACGGATTGAGGCACTGGTAGATAGGGACTTTAAAAGGTCCAATATTGAAAATCAAATATATTGTATAAAAAATTTTTATTTTTGAACAAAAAAAAAAAAAAAAAAAAAAGGAAGAAGAAGATTCATCATTAAAATATACAGGAAAAAAAAGAAGTGCATAATAGCTAGTACAATACATTATGTGTTATAAACGATGCAGCATGATGATACTTCCCAACGTTTCGCCCCTATATGGGGCTTCCTCAGGGGATGCTGTCCGTTCGTACACTATAATGCTTTCACCGTTTCCTGAAACTAGACCAGAACTGCCAGGATGGTGAAATAATCAGCCGCGCCAAAAAAAAAAAAAAAACACCTCAGGGCCACAGATGGTAAATAGTGGCCAGTGGATTCGGTTTTGCAGCTGACTTGATACCAAGGACCACACACCTCCTTCTGCTGAGGTTTGCTCTGAGACTGGAGGAGATATAGCAACGTGCTTGCGTCCATTGGTTCCCGCAAGACACAGGCCTCACGTCCAGTTGGTGGAATTCTGTTTCTTTTGGATTGGTTGGGGACCCACAGAAAGAAGGCAAAACAAAATTTCCTGAGTCCTGTGGAATTTTGATACCACTTTAGGCAAAAACCCTGGGTCTGTACGCAATACCAGTCTGTCTTCAAAAATTTGCAGGAAAGGCTCCTTAATGAAAAGTGCTTGCAGCTCACTAAATGCGTCTGGCTGTGGATATGGCCACTAAAGACAGTTTTGAGCTTGACCCATTTTTGAAGGACAGCTCTTTGCGACCATTTTATCCAACCTTGCAATACTGGTCGACAGGTCCCATTTTGGCAGAATTTTGAACGGAACGGGTCTAATTGCTTGGGTTACCTTCTTTCTACTGGGGAAAAAAAAAAAAAACATTTTTATTTACCACCCTGTCTGAGAGCCCCTTAGACTTCAGGAGATTTTCCTCAGACACCAAGCTGACAATTTTAGGGTCTGTATTTCTGGTAATAGAACTGTGCCCTGAGACAGCAGATCCTTCCTCTCGGGCAGCATGAGGGGAGGCTCCTCTGCCAGGCAGGCATAACTGCGTGGAAAACCAAACTCTTCGGCCAATACAGGACTACTAGGATCATTGTGGTGCGCTCTTGAACAAACTTCCTCAGGACCAGGGGAATAAGTTTGAACGGAGGGAAGGCGTAGCATAGGCAAAACCTCTGGGCCAAGGAGTCTATCCCCTTGGCCCCTACTTTTCTTTCCAGCGAGAAGTACACTGGAACCTTGGCATTTGATTTGTTGGCAAACAAGTCCACCTCTGGAAGGCCCCATTTCACTACCATTAGCTGGAAGATTTCCCCGTTTAGCGACCATTCCACCTCGTACACTTGGTGTCGGCTCAGAAAGTCTGCTAGATGATTGTCCACTCCCTTTAGATGGACTGTGGATATAGACTTCAGGTTCCTCTCGTCCCAAGAAAAGATGGCACTCACTAGTCTGATTAAGGACAGACACAGTGTTCCCCCTTGTTTGTTTAGGAGACTGCTACCACACGGTCCGAGAGGGCTTGTACGTGGGAGACTTTTCAGTTCTCTGGCGAATGCCCTTAGCACTTCCCAGATTGCTTGCAACCCCCCTTTCAGTTGGCTGATCTTTGGGACAGATTTCTCCCAGCACCCTTGGGCTACTCTTGACCACCAGTGAGCCCCCAAGGTATTGGCGTCCATGATGATGCAGACGGACACTGGAAGAGACCATAATAGACCCTGCACAAGGTTCTCTTCGTCCCTCCAACACCAGAGTCCTCTTGGTCTTTGGAGATAGGCGGAAGGTCATGTCCAGCAATTCCTGTGCTCTGTCCCAGCTGTTCAGGATATTGGCCTGGAGACACCTGAAATGGGCCCTTGCCCATGGTACTGCAGCGATTGTTGCTGCTAGGAGACCCAGACCCAACATGGCTTGTTCAGATTATTCTGAAAAAAGGCTGCTGTCGCCTTTACTTTTTCTACTTTCTCCTCTGTGAGATACGTATACGTGAGATATGTGGCGTCACAGAGTTCACCAAGTACTGTAAGGCCTGTGTTGGGTTCAACTTCTCCCTGTTTAAATCAACCACCCAAGCTTTTCCAGAAAGGAAATGGCCATCCACAGATCTCCTTGAAGTTGGAGAGCGAAGGGTGCAAAAAAATAAAAAAGGTCATCAAAGTATGGGATGACCGATATTCCTTTCACTCTCAGGGGGGACCAGTGCTTCCACCAGGTTTTTCGTAAAAATCCTGAGGGATGAGGACAGGCCGAATGGCAGGGCCCTGAATTGAAAATGTCAGCCCTGCTTTCCCAACCCTCATTGTTTCCATCTGAAATTTCTTGTAGATCACCCATTTGTTCAGTGACTTCAAGTTCAGTATTATAAACCATGGTTTATTTCTCACTGTGGCACTGGAATAAGAACCCGCTGGTCTATTAAGTCACCAATTTGTGACAACAAGGCCGTGGTCTTTGCAGACGGAGTGCCCTTGAACTGGATTTGATAGCCTTCCCTGATTATCCTCAGTATAAATGCATTTGGGGGTAGTCTTTTCCCCACTGTAGGAGGAACTGCCCCAATTTCCCTCCCATGGGAACTAAGTGATTGTGATTTGGTGGTTTTCTTAGGAGAGGAAAACAAGACACCATCCTGCTTCCCCCTTCCCCACTATTTTAGAGGTTGACCCTTTAGGGGGTCTGCCCCTGTGATGGCCCTTGTCTTTGGGGGGGCAAAAATAAAAAAAATAAAAAAAACACACACACACACACACACACACACACACACATTTCCCCAGGGCTTTCTTATTTCTAATAAGGAAAAGCCTTTTTGCATGTTGGCAGTACAGTCTAAAACTTTTTCTAGATCTTGCCCAAACAAGAGGTCTCCTTCAAATGGGATACCACACAGCCTAACTTTTGAGGCCAGGTCCCCCGACCAGGATTTTAACCATAAAGCCATACAAGAGGAATTTACTAGGGCAGCAGTCTTTGCCGATAGCTTGACCAACTCTGCAGACGCGTCGGCCATATAACCTGCCTGCCTGGGAGGTCCCACTTTCCAAATGGCCTTGTAACTGGTCCAGCCAGACCTCCAAAATTCCGAGCTATTATTGCTGTATTGCTGGTTTTAAAATTTGTCACGGCTACTGCATAATTCCCATGACCTTTTCAGCAGTACCGCCATCCTTTCTACAAAACTGACAATTGCATAAGCTTAGGCTTGAAGCCCATATGACAAAAGATTTCCCAACACACTTTCAACCAAATTCGCTCTGACAGTTTACGTTAAAAAACAGAGGGATTTGTTTGCACACATACATGTGTAAGCCACAGTGCCCATGCCAAGGGACCTCCTGAATATACTGTGGTCTTGGCTCTAAATTTCCAGAACCTCCATAGTAGGAACACATAAAGGAATGGATAGATTAAGGGTTATAGGTTTTGTACAGTTGAAACCCATATGGCAGCATTAAATTGGCAAATAGTCAATATTAGAGGTGCGAATCTTCACTGGTCTCACGATTTGATTGCCTCCGCTGTGTGTGCTTTTAAAAAAATATGGAACTTCATACCGAATTCCTCATTACAATACATGACGCTCATATGACTGCCCGGCCCGCCTCTCTCTCTTCTCATCTTTCCTTGCTTCCCAGTGACTGAAGGGTACTGCAGGGGAAATGAAAGGCACAGGCAAAGCATAGGATCACTTTAATATATCTCCGCCCAGCCAAAACTAGAATATCGAATAAACCAACAGCTTCATATATCTATGAAGAGGAAAGTTCTCTGCAGCTGGGTACACAGCTCCATCAACCTACTATACCCATTAGGAGACTTCATTCTACACACTGGCATATCTTCTATGGGTGCAAAGTGTGCAGGGTACATGGGCCCCAAGGGGGGTGGGTGCCCACTGTGCCCCACACATTGCAAGATGTTGTGGGGAAACGCCATCAGTTCCCCCTTATGTGTCTCTAAAGCAGCTGCATTTGTCATGGACAGCTGGGAGGCCTATAGCAGAGCTGCGATTTAGCCCCCACCTACTCGACCTGTGATTGGCTGTGGTTTAGCCCCCACAGGAGGTAAACCAAAGCTGCATTACTGTGAAAGTACAGGGAGATGGAGAACAGTAGTAAGCGGTGCATTGGTGGGGTGGGGGCTGTTTGACTGTACTGGGATACAGAGGATCACTTACTACTGCACTCTGTGTTACTCCTGACCCTCCGCATCACTTTATTTTGACCCCTGAACTCTGTAGTAAGCAACGCAGAATTCAGGGGTCAATAGTGACACAAAGGTCAGTGATGCAGAGGTCATGGAGCATTAGTAAGCCACTTACTACTGAATCTTTAACAGGTGCCCCAGCATCCAATGTTGGGCCCTGCCCCTTCACAGGTGCTGTACCAGTCCCTATTCAAAACACCCTTTCATTCTATGCAAGTCAACGGAGAGTATATTTAACCACACTTCTTTAAAGCTGTTCTTCAGTCTGAAATAAAAAAATAAAAATAAAATAAATAATATAATATATTTTAAGCCAGCAGCTACAACTACTGTAGCTGCTGTCTTTTAATAGGACACTTACCGGTGCATAGATCAAGCATGGTCCTCACCCAAGCTGTCTCTTCAGGTCCAGGTGCCAGCATGCGAACTTTGGGAATCTGGCTGTGAATGCTTGAGGCTTCACAGCTGGCTTCCCACTGTGTATGTGCACGCTGATTGGTCCCACAGCTTTCTGGAAACTGGTGTGTTCCAGAAGGCTGCAGGGGAAGATGTTAAACTTCTGCTCGTATCACCGCGATAGCCGCTTCCTTCCAAAAAAATTAAAAAGTGGCAAAAAAGTTGAAGGGTGTGGGAGAGGATGCAGACAAGCAGAACTTGCCCTTTTGGGTGAAGTTCTGCTTTAAGCCATGCCCGTTCAGCGCAATTAGAAACAGACACTTTTTGCAGCAGCAGGCTTCATTTTCATGATCACAGGCCAGTCTTGTACCCAGGACCACTGTTTTCAGAAAATTACCTTGATTCTACATAAAATAGAGGACTCTTGGTTCATCAAGAGAGGAAGATTAGACAGCATGGCTGCAAAGAGCTAAGAACTTCAGTAGGAAGATCTCCAAAACAGTTCCAGAAATCACCATCTGTTCATATGCAAAAGATCAGCTTTGAGTTGACAAACCCTTTAAATAAGTCACCATTTATTAAGCAAACCTCATTGCTGAGCCCAAATAAAACAGTTTTTAGGTCTGTGGGCCTTTACATGGAAAGCCCAATAAATAGCTTTAACAGGACCCATGGTCAGAATATATTTTACCTCAAAACCAGTGGTCTCCAAACTGCAGCACAGAGGCTAGATGTGGTCCTTTGCTTGTCTTTAGCAGGCCCTTGGTGTGCTATTCCTCCCACTGATATAAAGGCAATATTCTTTTTACTGAAGCTAACAACGGGGCACTATTGCTTCCACCAGAGCCGATCTGCCCTATACACTCACTACGCAAGCTGCGTAGGGCCAGGCCACTGTGGGGGGCGCCCCCAAGACCCAGCATCCCCCCCTGCAGGGGCGGGCTGGGCATTTCCCCCAGGCGCTGGCTGTCTGTTATTTTTTATTAATTTGTTTTGCTATATGTCGGCCACTGCCAATTGGCTAGCTGGCTGCTGCGCAGCACTGGGGGAGTTGTAGTTTGGCTGCGCTAAAGGTAAGGACCTTATCAGCGCAGCAAACTACAACCCCCACCTCCCAGGAGAGTCAGAGGCAGGTCACGTGGCACGTCAGGGGAGGGTACGAGCGGCGTCAAGAACGTACTATCCCATGTGACTTGCTGAGCTTGTGGGCTGGGCGCTGGCTGCAGAGAAGAGAAGAGACTTGACATGACAGGACAGAATCACCCCCCCCCCCCCCCAAAGAGGTGCAAGGACCTGGCTCTCCACTGAAACACACAGCCCTCCCCAGCCTGAAGAAAGGTGTGATGACCTCTGTTGTGATAAAAAAAAACTTATTTACTGTATCCCCTTCAGTAGTAAATGTAATAAATGATGCATAGCAACAATTTTAAAGTTTGGCAGTGGTGGCTCAAGGGCAATCAACCAACACCCCCCCCCCCCCCCCCCCCCGATGAGCACTGATCAGGCTGCATTGATGGGCACTGTCTGCACTGGTGAGGCTGCATTGATGAGCACTGATCAGGCTGCACTGATGGGCACTGTCTGAACTGATCAGGCTGCACTGATGCCTGGACACCCTCTGCACTGGTGAGGCTGCACCGATGGGCACTGATCAGGCTGCACTGGTGAGGCTGCACTGATGGGCAATGCCTGAACTGATCAGGCTGCACTGATGGGCACGCTCTGCACTGGTGAGGCTGCACTGATGGGCACTGGTGAGGCTGCACTGATGGCCAAGTGTAAGCTCTCTGGGGACCCTAATGTAAGGGAGAGGCTCTCTGGGGACCCTAATGTAAGGGGAGGCTCTCTGGGGACCCTAATGTAAGGGGGAGGCTCTCTGGGGACCCTAATGTAAGGGGGAGGCTCTCTGGGGACCCTAATGTAATGGTTTACATAGCTCACGGCATCACGGGTCAGGTAGAGGGCCTCTTAGCAGAATTTTGCTTAGGGCCCCAGGGAGGTCAGGATCGGCACTGCTTCCAATGATTGGGAACCATTTATTTCCCTAATACTAACAATGGGGCAATATTCCTCACACCAATACCAATGGGGGGGGGGGGGGATTGTTTACTCCCATCGACGCCAGTCTGGCCCCCTCAAAGTCTGAAGAGCAGTAAACTGGCCCTTTGTTCTGAAAGTCTGGAGACCCCTGTTCGCAACTAAAGGTCTCTGGGTGACATCATCAGCGCAGCAAACTACAACTCCCATCTCCCAGGAGACTCAGAGGCAGGTCACGTGGCACGTCAGGGGAGGGTACGAGCGGCGTCAAGAACGTACTATCCCATGTGACTTGCTGAGCTTGTGGGCTGGGCGCTGGCTGCAGAGAAGAGACTTGACATGACAGGACAGAATCATCACCCCCCCCCCAAAGATGTGCAATGACCTGGCTCTCCACTGAAACACACAGCCCTCCCCAGCCTGAAGTAAGGTGTGATGACCTCTGTTGTGATAAAAAAAACTTATTTACTGTATCCCCTTCAGTAGTAAATGTAATAAATGATGCATAGCAACAATTTTAAAGTTTGCCAGTGGTGGCTCAAGGGCAATCAACCAACACCCCCCCCCCCCCCCCCCCCCCCCCCCCGATGAGCACTGATCAGGCTGCATTGATGGATGAGCACTGATCAGGCTGCACTGATGGGCACTGTCTGAACTGATCAGGCTGCACTGATGGGCACTGATCAGGCTGCACTGATGGGCACTGATCAGGCTGCACTGATGGGCACTGATCAGGCTGCACTGATGGGCACTGATCAGGCTGCACTGATGGGCACTGATCAGGCTGCACTGATGGGCACTGATCAGGCTGCACTGATGGGCACTGATCAGGCTGCACTGATGGGCACTGATCAGGCTGCACTGATGGGCACTCTCTGCACTGATGGGCACTCTCTGCACTGGTGAGGCTGCGTGGATGGGCACTGATCAGGCTGCACTGGTGAGGCTGCACTGGTGGGCAAGTGTAAGCACTCTGGGGACCCTAATGTAAGGGGTAGGCTCTCTGGGGACCCTAATGTAAGGGGGAGGCTCTCTGGGGACCCTAATGTAATGGTTTACATAGCTCACGGATTAGGTAGAGGGCCTCTCAGCAGAATTTTGCTTAGGGCCCCAGGGAGGTCAGGATCGGCACTGCTTCCAATGATTGGGAACCATTTATTTCCCCAATACTAACAATGGGGCAATATTCCTCCCACTAATACCAATGGGGGGGGGGGGATTGTTTACTCCCATCGAAGCCAGTCTGGCCCCCTCAAAGTCTGAAGAACAGTAAACTGGCCCTTTGTTCTGAAAGTCTGGAGACCCCTGTTCGCAACTAAAGGTCTCTGGGTGACATCAACCTCACCCACATTTCTGACTTTAGCCACATAGTACGCTCAAACACTAAACATATCACACAATGAGTAACGAGAAACAGGATTTGCATGTTCTTACCCCAGGCCAGGAATTCTGTCACGTTCTTGTCCCGACGGAAAGCTGCTACATTGCATTCTTGACACAAGCAGACAAGGATGTCTAAAAGGGTTTCCACACTTAAGGAATGGCATCCAGTACCATGGGGGCCTGCGAGGATCAGGTCCTCCAAATCCTTCAGCCTTCTCTCCACAGACATCTTGAGGATTCTTCTCGCACCAAGGTGCTGGCAAAGTCCCACTCTTTCACGCCAGATCAAAAGAGCCCACTATGGCGCATATACACAGTTTATCCAAAGTTCCGTATAGAGCAAAGTCTTGAAAACGGGACTGTAGAATGAAAGCTTGATGTCTCCCAAAAAATTCTAGGCCCCAGTAAAAGTGTCTTGTTAAATTATATAAATACTTATTAAAAAATAAGCAGCACAGTGACATTTGGGTGGGTGGGGGGTATCAAGGGGGATTAGGGTGCGTTTGGCTTTTTCCAAGCTTTTCGCAGCTTACGGCTAACTTTGGATGCGGTGAGGACCCTAGTCACTCATTCATATCACACACCTGGACGTCTAAGCTCACCCTCACTTTTGAGATGATCACACAGACCGTGCATCTACAGTCATCCATACAATCACCCGCACACGCAGCCACACTTTCCCCAGCCGTCACGCACACACGCATTCACACAGCCCATTGTGAACGTAGACTGAAAGACTGACACACAACAGCACCACTATTATTGGACACACAATCACAGGGACATAGTTCCATGCTTGTCAATGGCTTACACCTTTCATTGCAGAGAATGGCAAGCCTTCAGCATGAACACACATAGGCTCAACCAACCACAGCAACACTCACTCACCTGTGTGATGACTCCTCAGGTGTGTGTTCACTAATACACCCACACCCCTGTGCCACTGACTACCTGAGCTCAATGGGTTACCTGTCTACCTGTGCCCACACTAGAACTGAAGGGGCCGAATGGGCTACCTGTGCCTACACCAGAAATAAAGGAGCTGCATGGCCTGCCTGTGCCTGCAATAGGAATTAAGGAGCTGATATCCCTCTCGGAACACGGTGAGCTCTTCCTGAAGTGGCCGCACTCAGCTCCCTTCTTCCCTCACCTGTACAGGTCACGCCCAAACACCGGAGAGGGCGCGGCTACACGGCGCATTCCCACGCCTCCCCGTGCACACCTGGGCACGCCCCCACCTTTGATTGACGTCTCGCACAGCTAGTGAAAAGTGACTAATCTCAGCAAAACAAAGTCACGTGGCAGTAGATAATGGCCGGTGTTGTAGCTCCGTGTGACAGCACGGGCTTGTATTGTACAGAGGGGGCAATGTCCTCCAATGACATGATCCGGCAGGTTGTGGAGTCTGCCAGCTTGTCATTCTTTAGAAGTTCCCAGCCTTCCAAACCTGCTGGGACTTGTCATCCTGTACAAGTAAAGAAGACTACGAGCCGACTATTTATTAGCCTATTACATTATATTATATATTAGCTGGACGGGTGTGTTGTACTATAGTTGTATGCTTGCTGAAAGATTACATGACATCTAGAAAGTAAATATTTTACCAGTGACCACTTTAGGACCTATGCTGGCCATACACTATACGAATAATCGAATAATCGCATAGCTCCCAACTGTCCCTGATTTGAGGGACTGTCCCTGATTTGGAAGGATGTCTCTCTGTCCCTCTTTCCCCCTCATTTGTCCCTCATTTTGGTCTGATCTATATAGTTGTATATAAAATGCACTTTTTATCTTTCAAAAAGTGTTTCCCAGAGCTAAACCTTTCATCCAACTTTCAAATTGCTGCATTTGTAAATTTTAAAAGCCAATATAAAGGAATAGTAGTGGTTAAAAATAATGCCCTTGTGGATTTAATTAAAGTGGTTGTAAACCCATTACAACTACTTTAACCTATAGGTAAGCCTAGATTAAGGCTTACCTGTAGGTGCAAGAAATATCTCCCAAACCTAAAAGGTTTAGGAGATATTTGCAGGAATATCAGCACCGATGTCTATGGTGCATGCCCCGTAGCACGTCGGGCGCAGGCGCACTAAGCATGCCGCTTCTAACGGCGATCATGCCGTTAGTGGTGGCACCAGCGCACATGTGCGGGAGTGACGTCATCGCGGCTCCGGCCAGTCACAGCTCCGGAGCCGCGATACCTGGAAGTCACTCCGGGATAGATGGCGGCGTTGGAGGAGGGGAACGAGGACCGCTTCGATCTCAGGTAAGTAATTCATAATAAGCTAGTATGCTATGCATACTAGCTCATTATGCCTTTGCCTTGCAGGGTGTATTTATTTTATTTTTTTAAGAGGCTTTACTTCCTCTTTAACCTTTTTTTTGGTTAATTATCCTTTAAGGCGGTGTAATAGGGGGCGTGTCCTATGCCTCCATACAATTGCTAGTAGGTGTCCCTCATTCCCATCTCAAAAAGTTGGGAGGTATGTAATCTGCCAAACCCATTTACGAAAAACGGACATTCGGCCGTGAGAACCGCTTGCAGCCCGCCCACCTTCAAATGGCGGAGGGGCGGTGCGGCTCTTCTTCTGGGTAGACTTCATATGATGGCGCACCCTAACAGCTACACCTGCAGTGGCGCACAGTGCAGTGGTCGTGCCGTGTTGCCAGGACACGGCACAACCCCCCAATCTCTGTAAAGAGCTGCTGACAGGGCTCTTTAACCATGTGATTGGCTGTGTCCAATCACAGCCGGTCACATGTAAACAAGGAAGTACCGGTAATCGGCGCTCCTCGCCTCACACTGACAGAGTGTGTGGCAAGGAGAGCTGATCAGCGGCATCTCCTCACAGGGGACAGTGCCCTGATTACAATAAAGCACCAGAAGTGCCAATAATCAGTGCCCACCAATGCCAGCAATCAGTGCCCACCAGTGCCAGCAATAAGTGTCCATTAGTGATGCCAGTCAGTGCTGGCCTTCAGTGCCACCCATCAGTGCAGCCTATCAGTGCTGGCTATCAGTGCCTGTCAGTGCCACATATCAGTGCCCATAAGTGCAGAATAGTACTGTAAAGTACTGTACCTTGATTATTGCATTCATTGATTTGTATGTACATTTGGCAAATAAAACCTTTTAAAAAAAAAATAAAAAATTTCACATAGTTACAGTGTAGTATAACCGCGCAATTGTCATTCAAAGTGCAACAGCGCTGAAAGCTGAAAAATCGCCTGGGCATGAAGGGGCAAAAGTGCCCTGTAGGCAAGTGGTTAAAATTGCTCACGCTTGTATTTCTTGTTAAAAAATTGCTCACGCTTGTGGAATGGCGACAAACTACGGTACTTAAAAATCTCCATAGGATTGGGAGCCCTGCCTCCCGATATACTGTAATTTTTTTTTTTTTGTTGCATAGTTTTGCTTCTATGAATATATGTTTTGGGTCTCTCATGTAGTTGGTTGGATGCCTTCCCAGCTCTGTGCACTGACAAAATTTTCTTCATGTGCTATTCCTTCGTGCCGCCCTTACTGTGTATTGCCGGGGCAGTTGATATGTTGATCACGTTGTGTGACCCTTTCTGCAATCTGATTTTATTATATATCTCTGTTATTTACTTTGGCCGTAAAATGCACTTTCTATGGAAAATAAAGGAATTACAAAAACAAAAAATCTCCACAGGCGACGCTTTCAATTTTTTTACAGGTTACCTGTTTAGAGCTACAGAGGAGGTCTTGCGATATAATTATTACTCTCACTCGATCGTTGCGATACCTCACATGTGTGGTTTGAACACCAGTAACATATGTGGGCGCGACTTACATATGCACTCGCTTCTGCGCGTGAGCTCGGAGGGATGGGGCGCTTTCATTTTATTTATTTTTTGGTACCTTTTATCTTGTATTTTTTTTTTTTTTTTAACAGAGAGATGTTTATTGAAATACAAATCAGCATTACATTGTCAAATCATTAGAGAGAAAAATCATACATTGGGTTAACAAAGGATATAGATGTACCTTTTATTTTTACACTGTCCTTTTGATTTTATTTTTTATTTTTTTCTTGATCACTTTTATTCCTATTACAAGGAACGTAAACATCCCTTGTAATAAAAATAAGCGTTTCAGGTCCTCTTTATTGAGAGATCTGGGGTGAAAAAGACCCAAGATCTCGCATTTAGCTTTAAAAGCTAAATAAAAAAATAAATAAATAAATTCTTTTGGCTTTAGGAAGAAAAAAAAATGCAATGCATACTAGCAAATCATAATCTGCTAGTATGCATTGGATACTAGCACATTATGAGATACTTACCTTAGAATTAATCCCTCCAGCGGCATGCTGACAGGGCTTCCATCTTCAACCGGTCTTCCTTGCGGGTTCGAGTGCTTCGGCCGTCTGATTGGCCGAGCCGTGGGGAAGTCCCTTCAGAGCACATGCACCGGTGACGTCACCACTAATTGGGTTCGGTTCAATGGTGGTACTGCCCACCCAATGGGACATGTGGTTTATATTTTGCCACAGCTATAAAGCGCTGTGCCCGCGACATGTACAGCTCAGAGCTGCTGTATGCCCTTCTTGAGGTTGGCGGTCCGGGGGTGTATCTGCATTTTTACGTGTGTTTTTTAAACTCATATAGCGTTTAGCTGCTTTTATTTTTCCTGTGAGTTTTCTGACTATTGCCTTTGTCATCATTTCCTTTTCACAAAAATATACACTTAAATCATTCGTTTACACCAACACAAAATAACTTACAAAATTCCTGTTAAGGCTCAGTTCACACTGCCGCAGCTTGTCATGCGACTTGATAGTTCAGTCGCATGACAAGTGTCACCCCTTTAACTGCAATAAAACCGTTCTAATTGGTGCGACTCAGAAAAAGGTTCCTGCACTACTTTGGGGCAACTTCATTGCGACTTGCATTGACTTCTGTTAATGAAGTCACGCAGGATGTCGGCCATCAAAGTCGTGTAACTTTGAAGCCACGTAGATGTGAACCGGCACTAAATCTAAAAGATAAAACTGTATTGAAGTAATAAATAAAGTTCTGTGTGTGAATGAGGTCTTGGGGCTGTGGCCTGTACAGTATGAATCAGATTTTTCTTATTATTAAATTTTTTTCTTTATGTGGCTGGAGCTGTGTGCAGACAGCCCATGTTAAACTATGGGGAGGCAGCAGCTGTATGAACACAGCTGCAGGTCCTAACTTGACAGGCGTGTGGATGTACATGTATGGCCCCGGACAGTGGCGGTGCGTGCATAGAGGGCGCAGGAGCGCCGCCCCCACTCTCCTGCACCGCTCTATCACCAATAGATAGATTCATGCATTGCATGAATCTATCTATGTCACCGCTGCCGCCCCCTATTCAGGTGTCCGGCCCCTGATCGGGCGCCGGGCATCTGAATTACCGCGGGGGGGGGGGGGTGTTTCTGGAAGCGCCCTATTAGAGCTGTAAAGCTCTAATAGGGGACCTTATTAGAGCGGTGTGCTCTAATAGGCTTCCCTAAATGTAAACAGCGGGCGCACTGCTGTGCGTTCGCTGATTACACAGTATTGTGTTAGAGAAGCGAATACATCGCTTCCCTAACACATACCCGCCTCTCAGCCAATCAGGTTGCCAGGTCTGTTACCTGTAACCTGATTGGCTGAAGTCACAGGCGCTGTGATTGGACGCTAGGCGTCCAATCATAGCAGAAGACAGGAGGAGCGCGGGAGAAGAAGACATCGGACGATGAGACACCGCTCGCCGCCTGACGCCGTCACCAGCTGCACACCGAGACAAGGTAAGTGCAGAGGGCAGGCAGGGGGCACAGTGGCAGCACTTGAAGGGGCACAGTGGCAGCACTTGAAGGGGCACAGTGGCAGCACTTGAAGGGGCACAGTGGCAGCACTTGGAGGGGCACAGTGGCAGCACTTGAGGGGCACAGTGACAGCACTTGAGGGGCACAGTGGCAGCACTTGAGGGGCACAGTGGCAGCACTTGAAGGGGCACAGTGGCAGCACTTGGGGCACAATGGCAGCACTTGGGGCACAATGGCAGCACTTGGAGGGGCACAGTGGCAGCACTTGGAGGGGCACAGTGGCAGCACTTGGTGCACAATGGCAGCACGAGGGGCACAGTGGCAGCACTTGAGGGGCACAGTGGCAGCACTTGAGGGGCACAGTGGCAGCACTTGAGGGGCACAGTGGCAGCACTTGAGGGGCACAGTGGCAGCGTTTGATGGGCACAGTGGCAGCGTTTGATGGGCACAGTGGCAGCATTTGATGGGCACAGTGGCAGCGTTTGATGGGCACAGTGGCAGCATTTAATGGGCACAGTGGCAGCGTTTGATGGCACAGTGAGGTTGTTTGTTTGCGCCCCCCCAAAAATTTTGAGCACCAGCCGCCACTGGCCCCGGAAGCACTGCAGGGGATTAGGGGGGACCAGGGGGAGCTCAGGCAGCAGGGGGAATCCGATGGACAGTCTGGGGTGATCAGTGCCTCAGGGGGCAATTACAAGAACTGATCTCCCTCTATCGCTCTCCAAGAAGCAGCTGAAAGCCCCAGGAGGGAGAAAAGGAGATGTTGGCTTTCAGCTGCTTCTTGGAGAGTCATACAGGGAGATCCGTTCCTATAACTGTCCTCCATCGCACCAACCATCCGGGATTGTTCATCGGATTCCCTCTACTTTGGGAGTTTTCTGTATGTTTTGGCTACACAGATGCTGTTCAAGCTGATGCCAGTGTGAACAAGGCCTAAGGATTAATCATGGAGAAAGGAGATGTAATCTCTTTTGATAAAACACTTGGGGCCTCGTTCACAAGCGGAGCAGACAAAAGTGAGGGATAGGTGGCGAGGAGGCGATATGTTGTCTCTCCTCTCCACCTGATTTAACCCTTTAAATGCTGCACTAATGTGCCACAATCGCGTGCATTGCACATGATTGCGGGGAGGATGCAGGATGGCTCCAATAAACTGCATTAGTCACGTTAGGCGGCAGCGACGCCCACCAAAAGCATCATGCTGTTTATAATTTTCCACTGCTGCAAAACACAGTATCGTGGCTGTGGCATATGTAAAGCCATGGGCCATGAGCAGCTGTATGCTTAGAGTTCAGGTGGGAGGATGGGGAGGTAAAACTGTGGCTCAACTGTCTGGTTTTACTGCCCCTGAGCTGCATATGTGGATGAGCCCATAGGGTGGTGAAGACAGTGACACCATGCTCAGATGCAGGCCCCTTTATCATACACCTTTCCCATTCCCCTGGCCCCGCTGCACTTACAGTACCTATGTGGATGATTAGCTTTCACTGCCCACACAGCTGGTACAGGGTTTCAGGAGTTTAAGAGCCGCAGTATTCTCTCAGGATGGATCAGAGCGATTCTGATTGATCACGGGATGGCAAGTGACCGCTTTGACTAATCAGAATCAATCTGATCGGTCCTGGCATCCCCTAGGAAATCAGGAGAAGAAGACTGTGGCTTTCAGATCCCTGACCCCTAGTCTTTTGCAAAAGTCCTATAGTTTTGTTCTTTGTTTTTTACCACTTTCTTTTCTGGCATCAGTGTGTAGAGGATTCCCATAGATGTCTATATGGAAAAAAAAAGAATAAAAAAGAAAAAAGAGTAGCGCTAAACCAACGGTGTGATAATAATGAATGACCTTGTGGTATGTTGGCCGTATCAAAACGGTAATTATAAGTGGGTAAAAGTGAACCTTAAACCTACATATATAAACACCACAACTGAATGCAAGGACCAAAAAATAATAATAAATATATAGGTGCATAAAAAACCCACATGTAAAAAATAAATAATATTGTGAACAGTAGAATAAATGAACGTAAGCAATAAAAATAAATAAATAAATAGTGCAAGTCCACAATGGATGAAGATATCTTCAAAAATATTCCACCCATGCAATAAATGGCAAGTGAATCAGTCCATCTCTCCAAATAAATCTTCAAAACTGCCCCAAGTGATCCGCCACCAAAGAAAAAAGTTGAGATTTACTTCTTACCAGAAGCAAATGACACCCCATTACAGGGTGTCATAATATGCCTGTATAAAGATATCCCTCTTTAGATCTCCCTGGAGATGTAGCAGATGCCAGCAGCCTGATATCCCACTCCACAGTTCAGCTTTTCCAGATCGATTCTCATAAATATGGATCAGCACATGAAAGAAATAAGGGGGGGCTCGAATAGTGTAAAAACCCGAGATTTTTATTGTACATAAAACTGGTTACACTTACATGAAACAAGAGCAGTTCAAGCCTTTAAGTGTAGTGCGCCGGCCGGACACACCAAAAACAGACCCGTCCGTCCTTCCCAGAGCATCCGATAACAAAAGTCGAGGTGACGTCAGCGTGTCGCTCCGCCCTACCGGTTTCGCAATAAAGTTGCGTCTTCAGGCTGCTGGCATCTGCTACATCTCCAGGGAGATCTAAAGAGGGATATCTTTATACAGGCATATTATGACACCCTGTAATGGGGTGTCATTTGCTTCTGGTAAGAAGTAAATCTCAACTTTTTTCTTTGGTGGCGGATCACTTGGGGCGGTTTTGAAGATTTATTTGGAGAGATGGACTGATTCACTTGCCATTTATTGCACGGGTGGAATAATTTTGAAGATATCTTCATCCATTGTGGACTTGCACTATTTATTTTTATTGCTTACGTTCATTTATTCTACTGTTCACAATATTATTTATTTTTTACATGTGGGTTTTTTATGCACCTATATATTTATGATTATTTTTTGGTCCTTGCATTCAGTTGTGGTGTTTATATATGTAGGTTTAAGGTTCACTTTTACCCACTTATGATTACCGTTTTGATACGGCCAACATACCACAAGGTCATTCATTATTATCACACCATTGGTTTAGCGCTACTCTTTTTTCTTTTTTATTCTTTTGTCACTGTGGTTATGTTTTACAGTTGAGTTGCAGCTTCCAGCAAGACTTTTTTAAGCCTACATACCAATCACATTTATTTACATCATTTTAGGTATATTCTCCGCAGCGCAGTTTCTTTTCCTATTTTTCATTTATTCTATATGAAAATACTCTACACTATACATAAAAGCAAGGATGATGGAATGAATGTGTACATCCAAATTTCAAAAAAGTTGGGATGCGGTGTAAAATCTACAAAGATTTGCAAATCTCATAAACCCATATTTTATTAAAGTAGAAAAGATATCACATGTTTAAACTGAGGACATTCTAAAGTTGAGACAGGGCAACAAAAAGCTGGTGAAGTACAACCCGAAAAATTCCAAAAAAGTTGGGACAGGGCTATGTTTAAAAACTTTTAACAACACTAATGTAAATGTCTGGGAACTGAAGAGACCAGTTACTGGAGTTTTGGGAGAGCAATGTTTTCCCATTCTTGATTGAGCATATGATGTTACCTGGATATATCTTTCAGGATTGATGGTGCCTTTCCAGATGTGCAAGCTGCCCATTCCATACACACTAATGCACCCTCCAACCATCATAAATGCAGGCTTTTGAACTGAGCTCTGATAACAAGCCAGAAGTTCTCTCTCCTCTTTAGTCTGGAAGACGCTGCACCCATTGTTGTCAAAAAGATGTCAAATTTTGATTTGTCTTACCACAGAACAGGTTTCCACTTTGCAACAGACCATTTTAAAGGATTTAAAGGATTACAATTTTAAAGGAGCTTTGGCCCTGAGAAGATGGCTTCTTCTTTGCATGATAGAGCTTTACCTTGTATTTTTGGATGGCACGGAAAACTGTGTTCACAGGCAGTGGTTTTTGGAAGTATTCCTGAGCCCATGCAGTGATGTCCATCACAAAATCATGTCTGATGGCCTGAAGATCACGGCATCCAGTATTGCATTTCAGCCTTGTCCCTTGCACACAGAGATATCAAATATCAAAAGAAATATGTCTCAAAAAAGTTCTGACAGGGCAAAAAAAGCTGGCAAAGTAAGGCCTCTTTCACACAGGGCGGATCAGTGCTGATCCGCCCTGTGGATATCCGCTTGCTCAGCGGGGATCGCTGGAGCGATCTCCGCTGAGCAGGAAGATGACAGGTCTGTCTCTGCACACTGTGCAGGGACGGACCTGTCAGAGCGCCACTCTCCCCTATGGAAGATCGGGTGACGACGGTCCGTAGAGTCCATCGTCATCCAATCCGCAGACAGATGGAAAAATAGCTTTTTCCTCCGTCACGCTTTTTCAGATCGGAGCGGGTCGGAGCGGGTCGGATGTCAGCAGACATATCACCGCTGACATCCGACTCTCCATAGAGGTCTATGGAGTGTCCGTTCAGGTCCGCCTAAAAAACTGACATGCGGACCTGAACGGACCGCCCGTGTGAAAGGGGCCTAAGTAGTACTGACAAGGAAGAGCTGGAAGAACATTTGTAACTAATTAGGTTAATTGGCAACAGGTCAGTAACATGATTGGGTATATAAAGAGAATCTTAGAGAGGCAGAGTGTCTCAGAAGTAAAAATGGGGAGAGGTTCGCCAATCTGTGAAAAGCAGTGTCTAAAAATTGTTGAACAGTTTCATAAGAATGTTCTTCAACATAAAATTGCAAAGACTTTAAATATGTCATCATCTACAGTATGTAATTTCAACAAAAGTTTCAGAGAATCTGGAAAAATCCCCGTGCATAAGGGACAAGGCTGAAATTCAATATAGGATGCCTGTTATCTTCAGGCTTTTCTGCACCCCATTTCCTATGTTTTAATGCCTAGGGCATGGAAACAAGGCTAACTGACTCAACTATGCACAAAAACATAGAAACTTGGGTAGAGAAAAATGACAGCAGGTGCTCTGGACTGATGTGTTAAAATTTGAAATATTTGGCTGTAGCAGGAAGCAGTGTGTTTGCGAAGGGCTGGAGAAGTCTTACAATAATATGTGTCTGCAGGCTACAGTGACCAACAGTGAAGCATGGTGGAGGTTCCTTGCAAGTTTTGGGGCTGCATTTCTGCAAATGGAGTTGGAGATTTTCGTCAGGATCAATGGTGACCTCAATGCTGAGAAAATACAATCAGATGCTTATCCATTATACCATACCATCAGGGAGGCGTGTGATTGGCCCCAAATTTATTCTGCCACAAAGAAATTACCCCAAACATACAGCCAATGTCATTAAGAACTACAGTATTGTCATCGTAAAGAAGAACAAGGAGTCCTGGAAGTGATGGTTTGGCTCCCACAGAGCCCTGATCTCAACATCATTGAGTCTGTCTGGGATTACATAAAGAGACAGAAGGATTTGAGGCAGCCTACATCACAGAATATCTGTCATTAGTTCTCCAAGATGTTTGGAACAACCTACCTGCCCAGTTCCTTCTAAAACTGTGTGCAAGTGTACCTAGAAGAATTGAAGAATTGATGCTGTTTTGAAGGCAAAGGGTGGTCGCACCAAATTATTTGATTTGGATGTCTCTTCTGTTTGTTTACTTTCCATTTGTTAACCCCTTCAGATCCGTGCTATAGCCGAATGATGGCTACAGCGCGGATCTGCTTTGCCGGAAAGGCCGTCAATAGACGTCATCCCCTTTGCACGCTGGCCACACAACCCTGAAGGGCGCACACGGCGTGTGCTGTGATCACCCAAGTCAATGAGAGTAAGTAAAGGGTCGATCCCGACCCCTTACCATGTGATCAGCTGTCAGCCAATGAAAGCTGATCACGTTATGTAAACAAAAGAACGGTAATCGTTTTTTTTTTCTTCTCAAGCTGACAGCGAGAGGAGACACAAAAGCCGATCACCGGCTTCTGTTGAAGGGACATCGGTCCTGAAGAAGAATAGGCGAAGCCGCCTCATATGTGCCCACCAGTATCGCCTGCCAGTGCCAGGAATCAGTGCCAGGAATCAGTGCCCACAGTGCCCACCAGTACATAAGTGCCAGCAATCAGTGCCATCTATCAATGCCCACGAGTGGCACCTTTCAATGCCCACCAGTGGTGCCAATCAGTGCCACCTAGCAGTGCTGCCTATCAGTGTCACCTACCAGTGCCGATCAATTCCCATCACTGCCACCCATCAGTGCCAGCTATCAGTGCCACCTATTAGTGCCCTTCAGTGCCATCTATCAATGCCCTTCAATACCACCCATCAGTGCCACCTCTCAGTGCCCACCAATGCCACCTATCAGTGCCCACCAGTGCCACCTCATCAGTGCCCAACAGTGCCGCCTATTAGTGCCCATCAGTGCTGCCTTATCAGTGCCCATCAGTGCCGCCTTATCAGTGCCCATCAATGCAGCCTATCAGTGCTTATCAGTGCCCATCAGTGTAGCCTCATCAGCGTACATCAATGAAGGAGAAAAATGACCTGTTTGCAAAATTTATAAACAAAAAATAAAACGGTTTTGTATTTATTTATTTTTTGATAGTGAGTATTACATCTAAGGCTGCTTTGTTATTGTTACCAGTCTATTCACTTTTATTTTTCTAGTTCTAATTTATACAAATTCAAATTTAAATCTCCTAGAGAAGTTGTTAGTATATCGTCAACTTTTGAGTCACAGACCTGGAACTAGTATTACGCAAAAGAAAGTTGGAGAAAAGATAAGAAGCCAGGTGTCTTGACAACTGTGTTTATGGTGAAAAGCAAAATTTTGGCAAGATTGATTCAAGCCGCGTACACACGACCAGACTTTCCGGCAAACTAGGTCCGACGGTCTTCACAACGGACTTTCGCCGAAATTCCGACGGACTTTCCGAACTAACGGACTTGGCCACATACGAACAGACTAAGTCCGGTCGAAAGTCCGTTCGTTCGAACGTGGTGACGTAAACGGGACAATAATATAGCCAGTAGCCAATAGCTGCCCTTGTGTCGTATTTGGTCCCTCGGACCTGCACACATATAAATGTTTTTCCCGATTTGAGTCTGTCGGAATTGAGTCCGTCGGATAGATTTGAAACATGTTCTATTTCTAGGTCCGCCGGAATTTTTTCCCAAAAAACGAACGGATTAGACGATCAGATTGTCCAACGGACTAATCCCGTCGGACCTAGTTTGCCGTAAAGTCCGGTCGTGTGTACGTGGCATCAGAGTCTTCCTGTGCTAAACTCCTTCTGAAAATGTCAGTTGCCTGGCAGTGTTTAATTACTAACCCAAACCAAACATACATCATGCAAAGTCTGCATACTTGTTCCAGGTCATTAAATATGAAATCCAAACAAACAGCTAAATAAATACAGTAGATAAAATACATACACAAGTTGGCTAGCAGGGAACAGAAGCTAATCTTTCTATGCTGAAGTTTCACTTTCACTTACAGGTCTCCTCCACGCCCACCTCCAGTCTCCCCTTTTAGCATGCTTCCTGCACTGCAGCACAATTGGCTCATTGTGCTGCTTCTCCCTCTCTCTATACAGGAACTGCAAGGGACTGATACTAGACTGATGAGTCAAATTAAGAAACGTATCTGCTTGCTTTAACCAAATACACTTAATGATGTATTAATGATTGCAGAGCTGCACTGATCTGTGCCTGGAGTTCAGAATTAGCTCAAAAAGTAATGGGGCCACTGGAACAGTGGGGCAGCTAGGAGACTAGCATTTTCAGAATAACAAGTCTATATACTGTATATTGATCAATGAAGGTTTCTGTTAGAACCTAAAAGTTGCTATTGTGACTTGTGCTTTTTTTACTACCCATTACTGAACATGTGTCAAACACAAAGCCTGCGAGCCGAATCCGGCCCCCTGGGCCATTTCATGTGGCCCTCACATCTCTCCTGCAGCTGCGGCAACCCCCTCATCTCTGCCCCTTCCCTGTCTTATGTAAAGTGAAATGTGTAACGCTAATAATGTGTAAAGTAAGTAAACCTAACAAACCATAATAAAGGCTATGTAATCAAAAAAGAATATGATACAAAAATCCATCTCTCACAATAAAAAACACAATACTAATTTCAATTGTGCTACTGAGGGTGAGGTTCAGAAAAAAAAAGTCTGAATAAAGACTAAAAAAGTCAATAAACGAAAAATTCCAAAGATATTATTGTGTTTTACAGATATGACTAAATTCATGAAAGTCTATGAAATTAAGACATCAGAAGCAAACAGTAATGCAGAGTTGTAAGCGAATCTACACCAAATCTTTTCTAAAATAAAGACCAAGAGTAAATAGCGGCGCTAAACATATATCAAATGCATATGTAACTCTATAGAACTACTAAATAAAAAATAAAATATACAACT
Source organism: Lithobates sylvaticus (assembly GCA_028564925.1). NCBI lineage: Eukaryota > Metazoa > Chordata > Amphibia > Anura > Ranidae > Lithobates > Lithobates sylvaticus. The sequence goes on along the minus strand of CM053034.1, from coordinate 98,619,472 downwards.
ATAATATCACCAATGGTGTTGAGTGAAACAAATATAACATGTGTATGAAAACAAATTATATAAATAGATCACAAACGATAAGTGCACAGAAAAATGTGTAATGATCAGTATAACACTGATTTCTGCAGAAAAAACAATTAGTGAAGACCTAAGTCGCATAAAAAGTCCATGCAGCTTTTCACACGATGTGCAAATAAACAGACGTGAAAAACTCTTCCTTTGATCTTCCACCACACCACAGTGATCCGTGCTTTCACTCCCCCAAAAGAAACGCACTCACCACATCTATCGCCCGCACTTTCGTGACAGGCTAATAAATTTTTGAATTCCACCCAAGAAGGTAAGTGATCAATCCAAATTCCATCTATGTCCGGATCTCTCCATATGTGAAAATAAGAGGATTGCTCCAATAGTGTAAAATCATTTAAATTTTATTCACACCACACTAAAAGTCTCTCCAATAGTCACACTCACATTTGATTAAGTTCAAGCCAGCATAAGTAAAAGTTACCATAACACAGCACGCTTCACTTCAAATGAACACACGGATAGAGCGTTTGCAGTCACGGCGGACTCGAGGTGTGTACAGGCAGTATCAGATGTTGCTCACCCCCTCCTTCCTGCTCGTGCTCCAAACAACGGGATCGATTTCCTCCAAGGGACTCCTCACGTTAGCGTGTTACTAGATCAATTGCCGCTCAGCCACGCCCCCGACATGTTTCGTCATCAGGACTTAATCATAGGGTTGGCTGAGCGGCATGGCAATCAATCAATTTATACCCTCCCCGTGGCGGCCGCATACTGCGCATGCGCGATCTATCTGCACCCGCGCATGCGCCCAACACATGTTGCGCCTGCGCACTCCTCGTGTCCCCGTTCATGCAGTACACAGTCATTTTCTATGGGACACCCTTCGGCACAGGATCTTATCAAAGCTTGGCAACCACTATCACTCAGTAACGAATGTCTATGGTTACACATGATGCACTATATAGCTGGGGCCGAATCAGCACTCCACTGCCACATAGCGCCACATATCATAAGTTATGTGCCAACATAATCTTAATGGGCGCGGTACTACATCAATTAACTCTGTATCTGCCGGTCACTATAATGAACATACAAATAATAATATCATGCATTAAATCCGCATAGTGGTCCATAGTATTAATAATCATTATGAGAGTTAACAATCATTATAAAACTAAATCATAAATGATCAGGAACAAACTGCGGATGAAACATCCAGTTTATAGATACTGTCCACTATAGACAGTATACACCACCAAACAACTGGATATCTCTACATGAACCATATGTATAATATTTAAAGTGCATTAATATGTATTTTAAAATATCTCATTTAAAATATTTTTTAAAATATTCTTAAAATATGTTCATAATTAAAAAAACCCTAAAAGTATACCAACGTCTCTATAAATGGAATATAAATATAAGCCGTGTATAAATATATAACCAGAATCAATGACTGGGTCAAAAAACATTATATATTACTCCTCATTACTAATACTCAATGTTTCATGTCTAAAATATCCTGAGTGGGACTGGGAGGTAAATAACGAGGCGGGGACCCTATTGGTTCCCCACTCTATCATCATTCACTCATCTCATCATATACAACAAATAAATTAAAATTAAATCTCAGAAATTATTAATGAAACAGGATCTCTTGGTAGACAGCAGGTCTAACTCAAGTGTTCCTTCTACGCCAGTTGGACCCCCTAGGCGTTAAACACTTGAAAAGAAAGATCCACCTAGTCTCCCTCTGTGACAGGTCCCTCACTCTATTGGAACCCCTCCAGGCTGGGTGTACCACGTCAATTCCAACAAATTTTATAAAAACCCTTTTGTAGAAGGCTGGGTCCTGCTGGTGTTTCTCTTTATAATGAAGGGATACACTATGATACCTAAAACCTTTAATAATAAACACCTTTACAAATTGCATTTTGTGTTTACTAATATTGTTTATATTGGTTCCAGTGTGTTCACACCACTGTAGCTATACGGATTCTCAATAGCCTCTTAGTTCTCCCAATGTAGAATAAGCCACAGGGACACCACATCAGATATACAACGAAGGGTGTATTGCAGGTTATGAACTCTTTAATAGAGAACGTTTCATTATCATTATTAGTTACCTCTGTTACTCCCCTATTCTGTATCTTAACTGTTCGGCAGCACACACACTTTCTACAACAGAAGAAGCCTTTTAAGTCTATCCTTAGCCTTCCTTCCCCTGGGGGGTCAAGAATCTTTTTGACAACCTGATCTCCAAAGCTTGGAGCTTTTCTGTATATAAACTTTGGTTGTTGAGGTAAAATTTCCCTCAGGTGCCTATCCCTGCAGAGGATGTGCCAGTGTTTTTTATATATGCTCTCAATCTCCTTATATTGGCAGTGGAAGCTTGATATAAAGCCAACCTGATGTTGATTGGGAGCTGGTTGTATTTCTTTCTTCCTAAAGCACTCCGTTCTCGGTATCTTTGCAATACTATTGATTATTCCATCTATAGTGTACCCATCATACCCTTTCTGAACGAACTTTTGCTTTAACACATCAGCTTGTGTGAGGAAATCCTCCAGCTCCGTGCAGTTACGCCGAACACGTAATATTTGCCCTTTAGGTATGTTCCTTATCCATGCAGGGTGATGACCACTCCTGATGGATAAGTAACTGTTACGATCTGTTACTTTAAAGTACACCTTTGTACTAAGGGTATTTGAGTTCTTATTTATTGTGACATCCAAGAAATTTACTGACTCCTCGCTTATTTGGTAATCCAGCCTTATATTTCTTTCATTGCGATTCAGTGATTCCAAAAATCCTATTACCGACTCCCTGGAGCCCTCCCAAATGAATAGGAGGTCATCTATAAATCTTCGATAAAATCTCAACTGTGGTAGCTGGTTATTAAAAATTTGTTTATCCTCCCATTCTGCCATGAACAGGTTGGCGAGGCTGGGAGCATATTTCGCTCCCATTGCCACGCCAACCTGTTGGGAATAGAAATGTCCTCCGAACCAAAAATAATTATGCGACATACAAAAATCAAGTATGTGCCCCAAAAATTGCTTCTGAGTATGTGGAATATCTTCACGTCTACTCAGGGCCCAATTCAAGGCCAGTGCCGCATCCTCGTGTTGTATCACAGTGTACAAGGAGGCGACATCCGCCGTTACTAGGAAGGTTGTGGTGGATTCATTCAACTTCACCCCTTGTAATAACATTAATAATTCTGATGTGTCCTTCAGATATGCCTTAGTGGCTCTAACGCTTGGTTGGAGAAACTTATCCAGGTATTCCCCCAGCCTAGACGTCACAGAGCCAATTCCATTGACTATTGGTCGTGGTGGTGGTACTTTTACATTTTTGTGAACCTTCGGCAACGTGTAAATTATAGGAATTCTACACGCGCTGGGGACCAAATATCTTTTTTCTTTCAAATTTAGAGCTTTAATCCTATATCCCCATTCCACCAAAGCCATTAGCTGCGTTGAATACGCTTCAGTAGGATCTGTTGGCAACTTTCTATATGTTATTTCATCTCCCAAGAGTTCAAGAAGCTGATTCTGATAGAATGACCTATCCATCACCACCACCCCTCCACCCTTATCTGCCGGGCGGATAATTATATTTTTCCTCCCCTCTAGTCAGGGCCGGATTCCCCACAAGGCCACCGAGGCCAGGCCTCGGGGCGGCAGTGGGGCAGGGGCGGCCGGTGAGCGTAGTACATTATCTTTTAAACTTTTTTTTTTTTTTTTTTTTTTTTTTTTTTTTTTTTTTTAGTGCATCTCGGCCGCGGCGGCCGCTGATTGGCTAGTTTGCTGGCAGCGCTGCATTGTGGGAGATGTAGTCCGGCTGCACTAAAGTTACTGGAGATGTGAGCGCAGCCGGACTACAACTCCCACCTCCCAGGAGTCTCTGCATATCGGCCGCGGCGGCCGCTGATTGGCTAGTTTGATACATCTGCGCTGGCAGCGCTGCATTGTGGGAGATGTAGTCCGGCTGCACTAAAGTTACTGGAGGTGTGAGCGCAGCCGGACTACAACTCCCACCTCCCAGGAGTCTCTCAGAGGCAGGGGCCCGGCGTCAAGAACGTCACGTCGCACGTGACCTGCTAGGATTACGGAGGAGTGCTGGCTACAGAGAACAGAAGAAGAGACGTGCCGTGCTTCCGAAACACCCCACCCCCGAATAGTGGCAAAGATCTGCCTGAAGTAAGGTAAGTATTTAATTAATGATGCCATCATGATATTTAAAATTTTGCAGTGGCGTCTTTTTTCTAGCACCCTCCCCACCCCCCAGCAAACTTCTCTAGCACCCCCCCCCCCCCACCAGCAAACTCATCCAGCACCCTCCCCCCCCCCAGCAAACTTCTCTAGCACCCCCCCCCCCCCCCACCAGCAAACTCATCCAGCACCCTCCCCCCCCCCAGCAAACTTCTCTAGCACCCCCCCCCCCCCCCCCCAGCAGACTCATCCAGCTCCCTCCCCCCCAGCAAACTTCTCTAGCCCCCCCCCCCCCCCCACCAGCGGACTCATCCAGCACCCTCCCCCCCCAGCAAACTTCTCTAGCACCCCCCCCCCCCACCAGCGGACTCATCCAGCACCCTCCCCCCCCCCAGCAAACTTCTCTAGCACCCCCCCCCACCAGCAGACTCATCCAGCACCCTCCCCACCCCCCAGCAAACTTCTCTAGCACCCCCCCCCCCCCACCAGCGGACTCATCCAGCACCCTCCCCACCCCCCAGCAAACTTCTCTAGCACCCCCCCCATCAGCGGACTCATCCAGCACCCTCCCCCCCCCCCCCCCCAGCAAACTTCTCTAGCACCCCCCCCCCCATCAGCGGACTCATCCAGCACCCTCCCCCCCCCCAGCAAACTCATCCAGCACCCCCCCCCCCCTACCAGCAAACTCATCTAGCGCCCTCCCCCCCAACAAACTCAACTAGCACCCTGCCCCCCCCAGCAAACTTCTCTAGCACCCCCCCCACCAGCAGACTCATCCAGCACCCTCCCCCCCCCCCAGAAAACTTCTCTAGCCCCCCCCCCCCCCATCAGCGGACTCATCCAGCACCCTCCCCCCCAGCAAACTCATCCAGCACCCTCCCCCCCCAGCAAACTCATCTAGCACCCTCCCCCCCAACAAACTCAACTAGCACCCTCCCCCCACCAGCGGACTCAACTAGCACCCTCCCCCCCCCACCAGCGGACTAGTCCAACTAATCCCCTCATCTCCTGTAATGTTTCTGCAGTCTCTGACCATCTCCTGTAATGTGTCCCCAGTCTCTGACCATCTCCTGTAATGTGTCCCCAGTCTCTGACCATCTCCTGTAATGTGTCCCCAGTCTCTTACCATCTCCTGTAATGTGTCCCCAGTGTCTGACCATCTCCTGTAATGTGTCCCCAGTCTCTGACCATCTTCTGTAATGTGTCCCCAGTCTCTGACCATCTTCTGTAATGTGTCCCCAGTGTCTGACCATCTCCTGTAATGTGTCCCCAGTCTCTTACCATCTCCTGTAATGTGTCCCCAGTGTCTGACCATCTCCTGTAATGTGTCCCCAGTCTCTGACCATCTTCTGTAATGTGTCCCCAGTCTCTGACCATCTTCTGTAATGTGTCCCCAGTGTCTGACCATCTCCTGTAATGTGTCCCCAGTCTCTGACCATCTTCTGTAATGTGTCCCCAGTCTCTGACCATCTTCTGTAATGTGTCCCCAGTGTCTGACCATCTCCTGTAATGTGTCCCCAGTGTCTGACCATCTCCTGTAATGTGTCCCCAGTCTCTGACCATCTTCTGTAATGTGTCCCCAGTCTCTGACCATCTCCTGTAATGTGTCCCCAGTCTCTGACCATCTCCTGTAATGTGTCCCCAGTCTCTGACCATCTTCTGTAATGTGTCCCCAGTCTCTGACCATCTCCTGTAATGTGTCCCCAGTCTCTGACCATCTTCTGTAATGTGTCCCCAGTCTCTGACCATCTCCTGTAATGTGTCCCCAGTCTCTGACCATCTTCTGTAATGTTTCCCCAGTCTCTGACCATCTCCTGTAATGTGTCCCCAGTCTCTGACCATCTTCTGTAATGTTTCCCCAGTCTCTGACCATCTCCTGTAATGTGTCCCCAGTCTCTGACCAGCTCCTGTAATGTGTCCCCAGTCTCTGACCATCTCCTGTAATGTGTCCCCAGTCTCTTACCATCTCCTGTAATGTGTCCCCAGTCTCTGACCATCTCCTGTAATGTGTCCCCAGTCTCTGACCATCTCTGTAATGTGTCCCCAGTCTCTGACCATCTTCTGTAATGTGTCCCCAGTCTCTGACCATCTCCTGTAATGTGTCCCCAGTCTCTGACCATCTCCTGTAATGTGTCCCCAGTCTCTGACCATCTCCTGTAATGTGTCCCCAGTCTCTGACCATCTCCTGTAATGTGTCCCCAGTCTCTGACCATCTTCTGTAATGTGTCCCCAGTCTCTGACCATCTCCTGTAATGTGTCCCCAGTCTCTGACCATCTCCTGTAATGTGTCCCCAGTCTCTGACCATCTCCTGTAATGTGTCCCCAGTCTCTGACCATCTCCTGTAATGTGTCCCCAGTCTCTGACCATCTCCTGTAATGTGTCCCCAGTCTCTGACCATCTTCTGTAATGTGTCCCCAGTCTCTGACCATCTCCTGTAATGTGTCCCCAGTCTCTGACCATCTCCTGTAATGTGTCCCCAGTCTCTGACCATCTCCTGTAATGTGTCCCCAGTCTCTGACCATCTCCTGTAATGTGTCCCCAGTCTCTGACCATCTTCTGTAATGTTAAATACGTAAAAAATGTGGCGCTTGCAGGTATTAATGGATACCACTCCAAGGGGAGGCTCCAACAAGGAAGGCTCCAAAGAAGCGTCTAACAATTAATGTCAACAATAGTCAGCGTTTAACAGCAAGTATGAAGACGGTGCTATACACACAGTGTTTTTCAGTGTTCTCGTGTGTGGAGATATGTTTTTAATTGATCTATTGTAGCAGTCATTGATAAAGGACGAGAATGGCGGTGTGTGTGTTGAGGGGGGGGGGGGCGGCATTGAAGGACCCGGCCTTGGGGCGGCAAAGGGAGTAAATCCGGGCCTGCCTCTAGTGAATCAATCCCCTCCTTAATGTGTTCAGGATTCACTCTCTTTTTCTGAGGTAATTCTTCTATATCCTGTAACACCAAATTTTTGAACACCTCTATATAATGATTACTGGTGTTCTGGGGATTAAAAATAGACCTGTTCTTCCGACCACTGTCTATTCTCCTATTTAGATTTTAGGATTAATGGGATGATTTAGAAAATATTTTTTGATATTCATAGTTCTGATGAACTTATGCGTGTCTATATAGACATCAAATTTGTTCATCTTCTTTCTCTGTGCACATTTCAGGCCTAAGTTTAGAATGTTGAGTTCCTTCTGATTGAGCTCAACATTACTGATGTTATAAATGCCCGTATTTATACATCCCTCATCCTTTTTTTTGGAGGATACTCGTTTGCCTGCCCTACACCCACGTTTTCTCTTTGAGGGGGCATGTTCTCTTTGTTTGGGGCATATGGGGGTGCACCTCTTCCTTTCCCTCTTTGGTTCGTAGGCTGTGTATTCTTCCTTGGAGTGCCCCCCCCTCTCCCTCCCCTCCCCCGCTGTCCTAAAAAAGACGGTGAATTCTGTGCATATCCATGATTCTCATCCTCTCTCAGAGGGGCGAATCGGTTGAACATAGAAATATCTCTTCCAGGGTCCTGGTAGCGGTTAGGAGGGGGAAATTGATTGGGTGGAGGGTAATTGTTGTACTGTGGAGGATATTGTTGCCACTGAGAGGGATAGTAGTCATATGAATTATTACATGGGACAGAGGGATCATAGGCCCCATTTCCTCTAAAGTTACGGGGTGATTGGTAGTCAAAATTGTATTGTCCATACCCCCTCCTCTCCTGTGTTGGTCTCGGTGAATGGTAACTGCCAGAAGGTTGATTACCTCCATTGGTTAGTGTGCCACCCTTTTTTACTTGACCGCCCCTTCCTACATCATTTCTGTGGGTACTGGTTTTTCCCCCACTTTTTTTACCATACTCTGGTTTAGGGGGGGGTTGTGCTACAGGTTCATCCATTACTTCACATGGGGGGCCCCCCATAGTATCCTCACTGGTTCCAGCAGCTCCAGCAGAATTAATTTGCCACGCATATATATTACCTATTTTAAAATCATTGGAGTCTCTATTGTATTTCTTGACCTTCTTTTTCTGAGTCTCTCGGTCAATCTTTTCAAGTTTTCTTTTCATGGATGTATCGAACTCTTTCATTGTACTTGAGTCCTTCACAGGTTCAAGTTTACTTTCTATAGCCCTAATTTTCTCATTCAATAATTCCAGTTTAATACGTTTTCTGTTTAAAACCAGACTCTGTAACTCCCTCCCCACTCTGTTAAAAAAGCCCAGCCATTCATCTGTATATTTTTGGTCATTCAGACCATCCTGTGGTGAGACATCCCACCTTAGGCTTCTAAAAATTAAATTCTCTTTCTGGTAGTGTTCGAAAGTGAATATATCCCACCAAGTTTTAATGCGTTTCTCCAACAGGTTGTCTAGTGTTTTCAACAATCCTGTAATGTCCTCCTCATACTCAGTCATATTATGATTGGTAGAGAAGACACACTCGGGGTCCATTTGCCTGTCAAGCAAGTACCTGAATGCATCCATAGCTGCAAGTGGTTATCAGAAAACTGTATATCACAAAGTATAGGAATCCAAAACAACCGCCCCTATTTGAATGCCTATCCACTGCGCTCAGGAAAATCTACCTACTTAACTATAGCTGCCACTTTAAAAAGGTAAATGTAAGCGAATCTACACCAAATCTTTTCTAAAATAAAGACCAAGAGTAAATAGCGGCGCTAAACATATATCAAATGCATATGTAACTCTATAGAACTACTCAATAAAAAGTAAAAAAATAAAATATGAAAATATAATGTCACCAATGGTGTTGAGTGAAACAAATATAACATGTGTATGAAAACAAATTATATAAATAGATCACAAATGATAAGTGCACAAAAAAATGTGTAATGATCAGTATAACACTGATTTCTGCAGAAAAAACAATTAGTGAAGACATAAGTCGCATAAAAAGTCCATGCAGCTTTTCACACGATGTGCAAATAAACAGACGTGAAAAACTCTTCCTTTGATCTTCCACCACACCACAGTGATCCGTGCTTTCACTCCCCCAAAAGAAACGCACTCACCGCATCTATCGCCCGCACTTTCGTGACAGGCTAATACATTTTTGAATTCCACCCAAGAAGGTAAGTGATCAATCCAAAATCCATCTATGTCCGGATCTCTCCATATGTGAAAATAAAAGGATTGCTCCAATAGTGTAAAATCAACCCTATGATTAAGTCCTGATGACGAAACATGTCGGGGGCGTGGCTGAGCGGCAATTGATCTAGTAACACGCTAACGTGAGGAGTCCCTTGGAGGAAATCGATCCCGTTGTTTGGAGCACGAGCAGGAAGGAGGGGGTGAGCAACATCTGATACTGCCTGTACACACCTCGAGTCCGCCGTGACTGCAAACGCTCTATCCGTGTGTTCATTTGAAGTGAAGCGTGCTGTGCTGTGGTAACTTTTACTTATGCTGGCTTGAACTTAATCAAATGTGAGTGTGACTATTGGAGAGACTTTTAGTGTGGTGTGAATAAAATTTAAATGATTTTACACTATTGGAGCAATCCTTTTATTTTCACATATGGAGAGATCCGGACATAGATGGATTTTGGATTGATCACTTACCTTCTTGGGTGGAATTCAAAAATGTATTAGCCTGTCACGAAAGTGCGGGCGATAGATGCGGTGAGTGCGTTTCTTTTGGGGGAGTGAAAGCACGGATCACTGTGGTGTGGTGGAAGATCAAAGGAAGAGTTTTTCACGTCTGTTTATTTGCACATCGTGTGAAAAGCTGCATGGACTTTTTATGCGACTTATGTCTTCACTAATTGTTTTTTCTGCAGAAATCAGTGTTATACTGATCATTACACATTTTTTTGTGCACTTATCATTTGTGATCTATTTATATCATTTGTTTTCATACACATGTTATATTTGTTTCACTCAACACCATTGGTGACATTATATTTTCATATTTTATTTTTTTACTTTTTATTGAGTAGTTCTATAGAGTTACATATGCATTTGATATATGTTTAGCGCCGCTATTTACTCTTGGTCTTTATTTTAGAAAAGATTTGGTGTAGATTCGCTTACATTTACCTTTTTAAAGTGGCAGCTATAGTTAAGTAGGTAGATTTTCCTGAGCGCAGTGGATAGGCATTCAAATAGGGGCGGTTGTTTTGGATTCCTATACTTTGTGATATACAGTAATGCAGAGTTGTATGAAGAAAACGTTGTTGCTATAGATATCTGACAGTCTCTTCGGTAAATGTGATGGGCAGTTGGTAAATACACCCGGGAGTGCCTCCACCTTCCAGGAATGGGGGTACTCTTACCCGAAATGGTGGACCCAACTCACCGTACAGCGGTGGATCAATCAGGCATGAGACTGAAGTCTTAGAATCGAAAACTCCACGGACGGACCAATCGATCCCCTTCTCTGTATGCCGATAGGAAACCCAAAATGCCAATTACAGGGGGTCCCCTACTTACAAACATCCGACTTACAAACAACTCCTACTTACAAACGGAGGGAGACAACAGGAAGTGAGAGGAAATCCACCCCTAGGAAGGGAAATTCACTCCTGTAAGAGTTAATATGGGAAAAAGGTGTCTCCACTGATGCTTTATCACCAGTCCATGCTTCCCTAACAACCCAAAATTTTCAAAATCCAATTGTCATTGGGACAGAAGGTGAGGTGAAATCTTCTGAACAGGGGCACAGACAGCAAAACAAATGTTACAGGGGTGATAACCCTTCTCTATGTTATCTAAAAAACTTAAAAATAGATTTTTACACTTAAAAAATTTACCTGTTCCGACTTACAAACAGATTCAACTTAAGAACAAACCTACAGTCCCTATCTTGTTTGTAACCCGGGGACCCCCTGTACCATGAAAATGGATAGGGCTCCTAGGATAAGATAAGTCTTCTCATGTGCCAATTGATGGGAGGTTTGCAAGCACAGCTCACCAGATACGTCTCCTCCAGAAAGTAGTGATATTTTCAAGGCATAAAAGGGAAAAAAAACCTCCACATAGCGTAAATCCAAATGGTGGAATTTATTGAAGTAAAAATATATCCAATATCCAAACAAATGAATATTAAGTAAAAACGGTTCAATTCAATTCAATTGAACAATTAAAATGCGCAGTATGAGGTGGCTTGGGCCAGCGTAATAACCCTGTTTTAGCAGTCGGCAGCAGAGAGGAGGACAGAACTCCCCTGCCAGACCCTGCGCCTCTTTGTGCAGCCACAGTGCTCCCTTGTCTCTGCCTCCCCTGGCATTCAGCTGACTACAGCCCTCCTCTGGTCCTCCTCCAGACCCTACACTTTCTGCTTTCCAGCTTCTTCTGGACAGCAGCACACGGTAAGTGTGGTGCACTGTGATCTAAGGGAGGGTGGGGGACTCTTGACCTCTGATGGTGTGTGTGTGTTGGGGGGGGGGGGGGGGGCTCTTGACATCTGATGTAAGGGGAGTTGGGCTGCTCTAGATATCTGCTTAATTATTATAAGAATAATACAATTCTATGCTAGTTGAAAAGGAGGATCGTACACCGCTGATATCATCCACCCAAATCTTTATTGGAGACTGTTCAGAAAACCATGGAAGAAACATGTTCTGTCTGAGCAATCTTAAATAAAGTTTCTTGTGGATGATATCAGCGGTGTGTGACCCTCCTTTTCAGAATTGCATCATCTTCTACAGAAGTGTGTTTGGGCTCCGTGCCGATCTGCACCTCTCCTTCACAGCTTTTTTTTTATTATCAAATTTTTTTTTTTTTTTTTAACATTTCCATTTAAAAACCATCTCCTTCACAGCTTAAGTCTTAAGTTATTACTAAAACCAGTAATAATCGAATGCAGAGGCAATTATTTAATATGATAAAGAGTGGATGCATTTATATTATCTTACAGATACAACTGGCCTTTTGAGGGCAACCATATTTCTGATGCGGCCTGCAATGAAATTGAGTTGTTATTGCTGCAACAGCAAAAGGGTTACATTTCTAATGGGTAACTAAAACCTGACTGATGGTTCCCTACACTCTCCAAAAAGGGTGGGATTCAGTGTTAAAGTGGTTCTAAAGCTTTGTTTTTTCTTTTTTTCTTTTTCTTTATTAAAATAACAAAAATGTTATACTTACCTGCTCTGTGCAGTGGTTTTGCACAGAGCAGCTCAGATCCTCCTCTTCTCAGGTCCCCCGCCGGCACTCCTGGTTCCTCTTACATAGTTACATAGTAGGTGAGGTTGAAAAAATTCCATCAAGTCCAACCTATGTGTGTGATTATATGTCAGTATTACATTGTATATCCCTGTTTGTTGCGGTCGTTCAGGTGCTTATCTAATCTTTTCTTGAAACTATCAATGCCCCACGCTGAGACCATCGCCTGTGGAAGGGAATTCCACATCCTTGCCGGAGAAAAAAATGGATCCCACTGCTATTGATCTGCCCAGTGAAGAGGGACAGAGCCTGGAGAGCTGCTGCTCTCAGGCACAGCGCTGGATCGTGATGAGGCTCTGGTAAGTATAAGGTGGGGGGGTCCCAGGCACAGATGTTTTTTTACCTTAAAGTGATATTAAAGTCTTGTGTTTTTGTGTTTTTGTGTTTAAAAATAACAAACATATAATACTTACCTGCTCTATGCAGTGGTTTTGCACAGGGGAGCCCAGATCCTCCTCTTTTCGGGTCCCTCGCTGGCGCTCCTGGCCCCTCCCTCCTGCCGAATGCCCCCACAGAAAGCAGCTTGCCGGCCCTGTCCCCTCTCTCTCCTCATTGGCTCACTGACTTTGACAGCTGTGTCTCAGCAAATCAGGAGGGAGAGTTCTGGACAGCTGAGGATTTTGTGCAACATCGCTGGATCGAGATGGGGCTCAGGTAAGTATTAGGGGGGCTGAAGGGGGCTGCTGCACACAGAAGGTTTTTTTGTATCTTAATGCATAGAATTCACACCTGAGTGTTTTTTGTAACTTTTTTTTACATAGTACATAGTAGGTGAGGTTGAAAAAAGACCATCAAGTCCAACCTATGTGTGTATTACATGTGTCAGGGCTGGGCTTAGCCCTTCCTTCTCTGAGCTGGCCACTCAGCTGTCAGCTAATTGCCAGCTCCTATCTCTCCACAGTTACTCAGCTGTTGATTATATCCTGCTCATCAGTCCTGCCTACTTAAGCCATCCAGTCCAGAGGAGCTCTGCCTTCTCCTTGGTCACATCACAGAAACTATCTCCGGCGATCTTTTTCAAGACTTGCTTTGCTGACATCCCTTCTGGCTCCAGATCCTTCTTTCTTTTCCACTGCATTGATTCCTGACTTCTGGCTTGGCTGACTATCCGTTCCGGTTACTGAACTTTGGATGTTTTGACTATGTTTGTTCTTTTTACTTTTATTATTAAACAAGTGTGATTTAACTGTACTTCTGTCTCGGCCTGATTTCATGGTTTCTGACAGTAGCCGAAGGCCATGAATTCAGAAGATGCAGTCACTCCACTTGTTGGTATCATTTTTTACAGTTTGGATGAACTGGATCACTGCATGGATCAGTTTGCCATGGCATTACAAATGCTCCTGAGTCGCACGGCTTACCTGGAATCTCCCACTGTGGCTGCTCCGGTACAACCTATGTTGCAGGCCGACCCTGCTGCTGCTCCAGTCTCTGTGAAGGCACCCGCCTGGAGTATTATCTCTATAAAGCCCCATACACACGGTCGGATTTTCCCATGGATTCTGTCCTATCGGACAATGTTGTCGGAAAATCCGACCGTGTGTAGGCACCATCGGACAGTTTCCATTGGATTGTCCGATGGACAAAGTCCTATCACCTGCTGGATAGATTTTTCGACAACAAAGTCCGATCACACCAAATCCGATCGTGTGTATCGAATTCCTGACGGACAAAGTGCCACGCATGCTCAGATCACATTACAAGACCAAAGCTATTGGCTACTAGCCTCTACGTAGTCCCGTCGTAGGCAACAAACGTCACCATGTTCAGAATGATCGGATTTTCCGACAACTTTGTCCGACCGTGTGTACACAAAACCAACATCGGACAAAGTACGATGGACATGATCCGACGGACCTGGTCCTCGGATAATCCGCGCGTGTGTATGGGGCTTAAGAGGCATTTCTGGTTCCACTCTGCTTCCCCAGCGATTTGGGGGCGATCCAGTCTAATGCAGACGGTTTCTCAACCAGGTTGAGATATACTTTGAGATGCTGCCCCAGGCGTTTCCTACGGACAGAAGCAAAGTAGGTTTGGCTTTCTGAGAGAGCCTTGGCCTGGGCGAACCCTCTATGGGAGACACAAAAACCTGTTATCTTGAGCTACCCTGAGTTTGTGGCTTAGTTTAAAAGGGTATTTGACGTTCCCGCTGCCAAGTGCCTCATGTCCATCGAACAGTACGAGAGCTGTTGCTGACTACGCACGCAATTGAATTCTGTACCCTGGCAGCATAAGTTGCGTGGAACAATGAGGCCCTCGTGGCTGCTTTTTCTCATGGTCTCTCGGACTCTCGGATACCATCAAGGATGATATAGCAGCCCGAGATATACCCACTGAGCTGGAAAAGTTGATCATGTTTGCAATCCTCATTGACTCCAGACTCAGAGCAAGACTCTCTTTTGAGGAGTGCTTGCGGAAGCCTCCCATACGTTTGTCTCTGGGCTTTGCAGTCCCACCCGTGCCTCCCTTACCTCCCATGCCTCCTGGTACCGAGTCGGTTAGTGAGGGTGAACCCTTGCACTTGGGTTTCACGTGTCTCTCTGCAGATGAGAGAGCCTTTAGGAGAAGGGAGAGATTGTGCCTTTATTGTGGCCAGGCAGGTCACTTTTTGAAGTCTTGTCCTACCCGCCCAGTGAACGCCCGAACCTTGAGGTCCTGTCGAGGACAGACATTAGGTGGCGTTGTTTCATCCCCAGTTATCCAGAAGGATAATATGTAACAAAAAACTGCGCTGGACATCAACTAGTGAAAAAGCAGCAATACCACATGTGATAGACAAGTCAAAAATACAAAAAAGAAGGTTGCGCTGTAATTAGTACTCCTAAAGAAAGAAGAAATATTGTTAAAAATATAAAAAGAAGAAAAGAAAAATTTAGCTATGCACCAAACGTACCAATGATGGTCAAGTGCTAAGAGCAAAAAATATATAAACCATCAACCGTATATACAGCAAATAGGTATGGCAAATATTTGTGAAACATATATACCAGCAATGATATCCCTCATATCATATCAAAAAATAGTTCATAAAGTGAATAGCAACAAGTCCGCATAAGTGCTGTGCAAAACTCCTGGTCATTCAAATAACATCCGCATAAAGGGTGACTTCTTGTGAGTGATCCCACCACCATTTAGATTTTAAGCTTACCAGCTGTTAGCGAAAATGCACCTGCGGCTATAACCCAGCCAAGGTCTTTTCCTCCTTTCTTCCCTTTTGTCTGGCCAGTCGTAGCATCTGTGTCAGTTCGACCACTGATCGATCAATCTTTCAGAGTCGTCAGGGATCTCCCCTCACCTGGTAATAGATGTCCAGAGGACCAAAAAAGTAGAAAGGCAGACCATGGGTGGGATCCAAAGGTTTATTTAAAAAACGCCATTGGCGTGTATACATCCATATAAAGAAAACATTTTTTTTCTTTATATGGATGTATACACCCCAATGGCGTTTTTTTAAATAAACCTTTGGATGACGAAAGGGAAGAAAGGAGGAAAAGGCCTTGGCTGGGTTATAGCCGCAGGTGCATTTTCGCTAACAGCTGGTAAGCTTAAGATCTAAACGGTGGAGGGATCACTCACAAGAAGTCACTCTTTATGCGGATGTTATTTGAATGACCAGGAGTTTTGCACAGCACTTATGCGGACTTGTTGCTATTCACTTTATGAACTATTTTTTGATATGATATGAGGGATATCATTGCTGGTATATATGTTTCACGAATATTTGCCATACCTATTTGCTGTATTTACGGTTGATGGTTTATATATTTTTTGCTCTTAGCACTTGACCATCATTGGTACATTTGGTGCATAGCTACATTTTTCTTTTCTTCTTTTTATATTTTTAACAATATTTCTATCACTATTATCACTATTAGCCGCAGGTGCATTTTCGCTAACAGCTGGTAAGCTTAAAATCTAAACGGTGGTGGGATTCACTCACAAGAAGTCACCCTTTATGCGGATGTTATTTGAATGACCAGGAGTTTTGCACAGCACTTATGCGGACTTGTTGCTATTCACTTTATGAACTATTTTTTGATATGATATGAGGGATATCATTGCTGGTATATATGTTTCACGAATATTTGCCATACCCATTTGCTGTATTTACAGTTGATGGTTTATATATTTTTTGCTCTTAGCACTTGACCATCATTGGTACATTTGGTGCATAGCTACATTTTTCTTTTCTTCTTTTTATATTTTTAACAATATTTTTGTATCTAGAAGGATAAGCCTCTGGTTTCAGTCACCCTTTCTTGGGCTGAGTCGCCTGTCCAGATACAGGCTCTAATCGACTCTGGGGCTGCAGGCCTGTTCATTGATGCTGCCATTGTATCGAAGCACTCTATTCCGCTGCAGCTGCGTGACACTCCACTTGCCATTGAGGCTCTTGACGGGAGACCTCTACAGCCTGCCCATGTGACTCATGAGACGGTTCCATTGTCCATGGCCGTAGGGGCTCTTCACCATGAGATAATCTAATTCCAAGTTATTTCCTCACTTAAGTTTCCGCTGGTTATTGGTTATCCTTAGTTACAGAGGCACAACCCCTCTTTTGATTGGCTCCGTGCTGAGGTTCTTTCCTGGTCACCACAATGCAGTGAGACATGCTTCCAGAAGGTAGCCAATGTCCTGTGCACCTCTTCACTCTCCTCCCTGCCGGAGGAGTACTGCGATTTTAGTGATGTCTTTGACAAAGGTCAAGCCGGTAGTTTGCCTCCATACCGGCTGTATGATCCTCATCTCCTGCTGGTGCTGGTTTCTTCTTTATGAAGAAGAAAAGTGGTGAACTGAGACCTTGTATTGAGAATGCCTATCCGATTCCGTTGATTACGGAATTATTTGACCGCCTCAAGGGAGCAACGTTTTTCACAAAGCTTGATTTGAGAGGGGCATACAATCTTGTGAGGATCAGGAGGGTGACGAGTGGGAGAACTGCGTTTAATACCACAACAGGCCATTATGAGTACCTCGTAATACCTTTTGGCCTTTGTAACACCCCGGCAGTTTTCCAGGAATTTATTTATGATGTCCTCCAAGATTTGTTGCAGTTATGTGTGGTGGTTTATCTCAATGATATCCTCATATTTTCCAAGTCCCTGGAGAGCCACCACACAGATGTCTGTCGTGTGCTTCAAAAACTACCCTGTTTCCCCGAAAATAAGACCTAGCGTGAGTGTCGGTGATGGCTGCAATATACGCCCTACCCCCCAAATAAGCCCTACCATGTTTCCCTAAAAATAAGCCCTACCCTGAAAATAAGACCTATAAGGACTTTAACTACGGCTTATTTTGGGGGTAGGGCTTATATTGAAGCCATCACCGACAATCCCGCTAGGTCTTATTTTCAGGGAAACAGGGTAAGAGAGAACAATCTCTATTGTAAACTGGAGAAGTGCGAGTTCCATCGCGAACAGGTTACATTCCTGGGCTATTTCATTTCCACTGCTGTTTTTTTGATGGACCCAGAGAAACTTTCGGCAGCCCTACAGTGGCCCCCAACCCGTGGGTATACATCCTCTGCAGCATTTCCTGGGCTTTGCCAACTATTATCGGAAGTTTATTCATAACTTCTCGTCTCTGGTCAAGCTCCTGACTGATATGACCAGAAAGGACGGTAACCCACAGAGTTGGTCTCCAGAGTCCATTAAGGCCTTTGAGAGTCTCAAGGCTGCCTTTGTTTCTGCTCCTGTCTCATCCTGATCCTACGTTACCTTTTATCCTTGAGGTTGATGCTTCTGAGACTGGTGTTGGTGCCCTTCTGTCTCAACATTCTGCCTCTGAGAGCGCTATGCATCCTTGAGGCTACTTTTCAATAAATTGTCTCCTGCGGAGTGCAATTACGAGATTGGTGACAGAGAGCTGTTGGCAATCATTTTAGCCCTGAAAGAATGGAGACATCTACTCGAAGGTACCACTGTGCCTCTCTCCCAGAAGGGCGCGATGGGCTCTTTTCTTGTCAATTTTCAATTACATTGTCTCATTCTTACCGGTACTAAGAATGTAAGGGCTGACACCTTGTCATGACAATTTTCCTCCACTGCCAAGTTGGAGTCGGTTCCGGTTGCTGTGATTCCTCCTGATCGTATTCTGGCTACAGTTCGCACCAGTCTCACTTCTGCTCTGGGTGACAAAATTCTTGCGGCTCAGGTCCATGCTCCGCTTGAGAAACCTTGTGACCGCTGCTTTGTCCCAGATAGTCTCCGTACTGCCGTGCTCCAGACGTACCATTCTCCCAAAGCTGCTGGCCACCCTGGGAGAAATAAACTCGTTTTGGGCCATTTCCCAACAATTCTGGTGGCCTAGTCTACGTGCTGATGTAACTGCCTTCGTAGCTGCCTGTTCTGTGTGTGTTCAGAGTAAGACGCCACGACACCTTCCAGTGGGCCTCCTACAATCCATACTCAATGGACCCACCTGTCTATGGATTTCATTGTGGGGTTACCCAACTCCCAGGGCAACACAGTTATCCTTATGGTGGATGACCAATTCTCAAAGATGTATCATTGTATTCCACTTAAGAAGTTTCCCACTTCTAAGGAAATGACTTCCATTTTTGCTCGGGAGATCTTTCGCTTACATGGGCTACCCAAGGTGATTGTCTCGGACAGGGTAGTCAGTTTGTGTCCCGGTTCTGGCGAGCCTTTTGTGCACAGTTGGGAATTCAGCTTGCTTTCCCCTCTGCGTATCACCCGCAGTCTAATGGGGCTGCAGAACGAGCCAATCAATCCTTGGAGCAATTCCTACGTTGCTATATTTCTAACCATCATAACAACCGGTCAGACCTATTACCGTGGGCAGAGTTTGCTCACAACAGTGCCTTAAATTCTGCTTCCTGATTGTCCCCGTTTATGGCAAATTATGGTTTCCAACCTTCCATGTTGCCTGAATCATTTGTTCCGCAGAGTATTCCTGCATTAGAGGAGCATCTCCGTGGTCTTCGTTCCACTTGGGCACAAGTCCAGGAGGCTTTACATCATGCTAATGATAGGTACAGTATCCATGCTGACCGCAGACGCCTGCCTGCGCCTTCCTACCAGGTTGGGGACAGGGTCTGGCTGTCATCTCGCAGCCTTCGACTTCGTGTTCCCTCACTGAAGTTCGCACCTCGGTTTATTGGGCCTTTCTGTATTCTTTGCAGGATTAACCCAGTGGCTTACGCAATAAACCTTCCTTCTAATATGCATATTTCGAATGTATTTCATGTCTCCTTATTAAAACTTTTGGTCTGCAACCGCTTTACCACCTCGGTGCCACGTCCACACCCTGTACAGGTTGAGAACCATGAGGAGTATGAAGTACAGTCCATTGTTGACTCCCACAGGTTCCATGGGCGCATACAGTACCTGATGCATTGGAAGGGGTTCTTTGGTCTCATCCTCGGAAGTACATACCCCTGTCCTCCTCCGTGATTTCCATAGACATTTTCCCCTCAAGCCTGGTGGTTCTCAGAGGGGCAGGGGTCATTGGGAAGGGGGTACCGTTAGGGCTGGGCTCAGCCCTTCCTTCTCTAAATTGGCTTCTCAGCTTTCGGCTAATTGCCAGCTCCCATCTCTCTCCACAGTTACTCAGCTGTTGTTCATATCCTGCTCGTCGGTCCTGCCTACTTAAGCCATCCAGTCCAGAGTGTCTCTGCCTTCGCCTTGGTCAACATCACAAGAAACATCTCTTGTGTTCCTGTTTAAAGACTGGCTTTGCTGACATCCCTTCTGGCTCCAGATCTTGCTTGCTGTTCCACCACTTTGATCCCTGACTTCTGGCTTGGCTGATTATCCGTTCCGGTTACTGAACGTTGGCTATGTTTTGACTACGTTTGTTCTTTTTACTTTTATTATTAAACAAGTGTGATTTAACTGTACTTCTGTCTCTGTCTGATTTCATGGTTTCTGACATTATTCTCCATAGTGGTGGTTCATATCTCTACAACAAAGTGCCTGAAGCCAAAAAAGTGTTGGAACTACTTCTGGCATTGGATTGGTGCATTTTTGAAGCAGCTGAAGACTGAAACACATAGCAATAATTGATAGTTTTCTCTATTGGCTAATACAAAAATGCCAAAGTTCCAAAACTCTTAAGAAAACACTGTGCAAAATCATGCTTACAAACGCACAACAAAATGTCCTGGAAAAAATGCAACGCCCAGGTGTGAAAGCAGCCTCAGGGCTGTTCAGTACTGTTGTAATTACCATAGATCATCCTTCCCATGCACGATCATCCCTGGACCACACAATTCATTGGGCCTGACTGCACAAGCAGCAGAACCCCAGTACAATATATTGTTTCAGCGCTGTACACAGCAATGTAACCAGTGTTTTAGCAAACACAGTGCTGTAGTTTGAATGCACATTCCTGAGGGTGAAAATGCACAGGAAAGCACAAGGGTGTGTATGGGCAGGCCTAAAAGATGAACAAAAAAAACAACAAATAGCCTTAAAGTGTTACTGCCCTTTAAGTAGAAGGTCATTAGGCTACTTTTCCCTGAGTAATTATTCCATTAGTTATGTCAGAGGTAGTTGGCTGCATCTATTGATTTTTAAATCATGCTAACTAGGTCACATTGCTTTAAGCCCAATAGCAGTCCTATGCATAACAGGTCATTTTCCACTCACACACAAGTAGTAAATTGGAAACATTTTACCTTTAGGTCAGAAGTGACATCAATAAAATAGTCAACAGACATAGAACATTTTCCAAGTTTATGAAACCGTAACAAATAAATATTATATTTTGATTTAATCACAAGAACACAATTACATCGTTACATAGTTAGTCAGATTGAAAAAAGACCCAAGTTCATCCAGTTCAACCATAAAAAAATAAAAAATAAATATCGTACAATCCAATATACCCAATTCTATACCCACAGTTGATCCAGAGGAAGGCAAAAAAAAACCAGCAGAGCATGCTCCAATTTGCTACAGCAGGGGAAAAAATTCTTCCTGAGCCCCCAAGAGGCAATCAGTAGGGATGAGCCGAACACCCAGAACACACAGAACCTGCGAACGGACCGAAAGTTTGCGCGAACGTTAGAACCCTATTAGTTACAATGGACGCGAACGTTCGAAATCTAAAGTGCTAATTATAACGGCCAATGTGCATGTTATTGTCATAAAACAGGTTTGGGGACCCGGGTCCTGCCCCAGGGGACATGTATCAATGCAGAAAGAAGTTTTAAAAACATCATTTTAATGATGCATGAAGTGAAAAGAAAAAAGTGAAATATTCCTTTAACCTCCCTGGCGGTATGATTCTGGCTGGAATTTTGTGCTGAAAGCGGTACAATTATTTTGCATGGAAATTTGGCGTTTTTATATTGTAGGCATGCAATTCTTATGAATAACTCACTTAAATCTGTCCGAACCAGAGTCTAGTAGACATCCCGGGTATGATAAAGTTTGAAACACAAAATCATAAATTATAATATAATAAAAATATATATAAAAATGATTCAATAATGTAATCAAATCAAAAACACTGAAATTTGCTCAGTTGCAGAATAGTCGCTGTCATTAAATTTATTGTTTGATGATAAATTGTGATTCTAATTTATTATCGGTGTTTTCTAGCTGGTCTAAAACCACTTTTGACATAAAGGGACACTTTTTGGTTGCTATGGACAATCTCCAGTTTCCAGGCAGAAAAAAAAAAAATTATTATATAAAATGACATGCAGGGCACTGGGCAGACCACTAGGGACAAATGGGATGTGTATTTTTTGTATACAGTACTGTAATCTGTAAGATTACAGTACTGTATGTGTTGTGTGTTTTTTAAACTTTTTTAAATTTGGCGCCGATCTCCGCTCCCGTGCGTCGGAACGTCGCAGGGAATGGAGATCGGCGGCACTCGGCACTGTGTGAATCGAGCGAGCGGACGGCTCGCTCACACAGCGGGGAGACATCGCAGGATCCAGGGGAAAAGGTAAGTAACTTCCCCCCTGTATCCTGCAACGCAGCCCGAGTCTGGCTCGGGGTTACCGCTCCTAGCAGAAAAAACTGGACCTGAGCCAGACTCGGGATTACCGCTAGGGAGGTTAAATATGGTACCTGGGGGGTGTCTAAAGTATGCCTGTGAAGTGGCATGTGTTTCCCGTGTTTAGAACTGTCCCTGTAAAAAATGACATTTGTAAAGGAAAAAAATAAGCCATTTAAAACTGCTTGCGGCTTTAATGTCATGTCTTGTCCTGGCAATATGGATGAAAATCTTTGAGAAAAATGGCATGGCTACCCCATCACCCCCCCCCCCCCCAACCCCAGCCCATTACCAGCCCCTTTGGGTCTTGTATGGATATTAAGGGGAACCCCGCACCCAAAATAAAACCCTATACCTACAACCCTATATACTCTGAACAGCAGTATACAGGCGGTGCAAACAAGACAGGGACTGTAGGTTTGTTCGTAAGTAGAATCTGTTTGTAATTTTGAACAGGTAAATTTGCCCCTGTAATATTTGTTTTGCTGTCTGTGCACCTGTTCAGAACATTTCACCTCACTTTCCGTCCCAATGACAAATGTTTTTGGAAAAGTGTGGTTTTTATTGAAACAGGGATTGGTGATAAAGCATCAGTAGAGAGGAGATACCTTTTTCCAAAATTAAATCTAACAGGATAGAATTTTCCTTCCTAGGGGTAGATTTCCTCTCACTTCCTTTTTTCTCCTTCCGTTTGCAAGTAGGAGTCGTTTCTAAGTTGGATGTTTGAAAGTAGGGGCCTGCCGTATATACTCTGCAGAAATTTGCCCCATTAGATGTTGGTGTTGCCACAACACTGTAAGCCCTCATAGCTACTCTTGGTGGGCACAGGAATGGGCCCTGCTGTGAATTATTAGATCAAGAATTGTAATTACACGCCCCTGTTAAACAGGGGCTGAAAATTGGGCCTTTGGTGGTGGTGGTGGATGGTGTTGCCACAACACTGTAAGCCCTCACAGTTACTCTTGGTGGGCACAGGAATGGGCCCTGCTGTGAATTATTAGATCAAGATTTGTAATTACACGCCCCTGTTAAACAGGGGCTGAAAATTGGGCCTTTGGTGGTGGTGGTGGATGGTGTTGCCACAACACTGAAAGCCCTCACAGTTACTCTTGGTGGGCGCAGGAATGGGCCCTGCTGTGAATTATTAGATCAAGATTTGTAATTACACGCCCTGTTAAACAGGGGCTGAAAAATTGGGCCTTAGGCACTGGTGCCACAACACTGCAACCCCTCACAGATACTGTACTTGGAGCACAGCAATCAGACCTGTTGCAAAGCATTGCATAAAAAATTGTAATTACACGCCCCTGTTAAACAGGGGCTGAAAAATTGGGCCTTAGGCACTGGTGCTGGTGCCACAACACTGCAACCCCTCACAGATACTGTACTTGGCGCACAGCAATCAGACCTGTTGCAAAGCATTGCATAAAAAATTGTAATTACACGCCCCTGTTAAACAGGGGCTGAAAAATTGGGCCTTAGGCACTGGTGCTGGTGCCACAACACTGCAACCCCTCACAGATACTGTGCTTGGAGCACAGCAATCAGACATGTTGCAAAGCATTGCATACAAAAATTGTAATTACACGCCCCTGTTAAACAGGGGCTGGAAAATTGGGCATTAGCCACTGGTGGTGGCACCCAGAAACAAAAATGTTCTTCCAAGCTATCATCAGGATCATTGAGGAGGAAGAGGATAGTCAGTCAACATAACAGGACAGTCACTCAGCATCAGCATAGGCAGCCTTGAAGGGATGTGACATTTCAAAATAAATTATTCTGTTATATCAGCTTCAGCTGGTAGCTGGTGGTGATCCATGACTGATTCATCTCTATGAAGGTCAGTTGATCAACCGAGTCGGTGGATAGGCGCACCCTGTGATCGGTGACAAAGCCTCCAGCAGCACTGAATGTGCGTTCGGAAAGAACGCTGGATGCAGGACAGGCCAGTAGCTCAATTGCATACTGTGCAAGCTCTGGCCAGTGATCCATCCTCAAGACCCAGTAAGCCAGAGGATTTTCGGTGGGAAAGGTGTCCAAGTCTGACCTTGCCCCTAGGTATTCCTGCACCATGTATATCAGACGCTGGCGATGGTTGCTGGAACCGATCATACCTTGGAGCTGCGGACTAAAAAATTGTCTGAACGCATCGGTCAGACGTCCACCTTCCCCACCGCTCCTTCTGCTACTGACCGAAGCCTCAGCAACTCGTCATCCAGGACCAGGAGTTTGTAACCTCCCAGTCTCTGGGAACGCGTTGCACAGACCTTTCTGCAAGGCCTCCCGGAGATGTCTCATCCTCTGCTCCCTCTGCGATGGCAAGATAAGGTCCGCAACCTTACCCCTGTACCGTGGATCAAGGAGAGTGTCCAGCCAGTAATGGTCCCTCTCCTTGATCTGAAGAATACGAGGATCCTTCCACAGGCTTTGCAGGATAAGGGAGGCCATACAACGTAGGTGTGCTGAGGCATTCGGTCCGGAGTCTTCTGGGTCACTGAGGACGACATGATCCGCAGCCACCTCTTCCCAGCCACGTACAAGTCCACTGGTTTCTTGGGACTGTAAATTATCCCTAAAAGACTGCTGCTGCTGATGCTGAGTGCCAGGCTCCACCTCCATGCTGACACAATCCTCCTCCTCTTCCTGTGTGATGGGTGGGAGAGAAGGAACACTGTCTGGATAAAGGGGGCCTTGAGAGGCAAGGAAGTACTCCTCTTCCTGCCTCTGTTCTGCCTCAAGTGCCCTGTCCATTATTCCATGCAGCGTATGCTCCAACAGGTGGACAAGAGGTACAGTGTCACTGATGCATACACTGTCACTGCTCACCATCCTCGTGGCCTTCTCAAATGGTGACAGGACAGTGCATGCATCCCTGATCATGCTCCACTGGCGTGGGGAAAAAAATCCGAGCTTCCCTGACCCTGTCCTGGTGCCGTAGTCGCACAGGTACTCATTGATGGCCCTCTGCTGCGTGTGCAGTCGCTGCAGCATAGCCAACGTTGAGTTCCACCTGGTGGGCATGTCACATATAAGGTGGTTCTTGGGCAGGTTCAACTCCTTTTGCAGCTCAGCCAGCCGAGCACTGGCATTATATGATTGGCGGAAATGCACACAGACTTTCCTGGTCTGCCTCAGGACATCCGGTAAGCCTGGGTACCTGCCCAAGAACCGCTGCACCACCAGGTTAAGGACGTGAGCCATACAGGGCACATGGGTCAGCTGTCCCTGTCGCAGGGCGGAGAGGAGGTTGGTGCCATTGTCACAAACCACCATTCCTGGCTTAAGCTGGCGTGGCGTCAACCACCTCTCGGCCTGCCCCTGCAGAGCTGACAGAACCTCTGCCCCAGTGTGGCTCCTGTCCCCCAAACACACCAGCGCAAGCACGGCATGGCATCTTTTTGCCTGCGTACTTGCGTAGCCCCTTGGACGGAGCACCGCTGGTTCCGAGGACAGAGCACTCGAAGAGGCCATGGAGTAAGAAGAGGAGGGGGTGGAGGAGAGAGCTGTGTCACAACCAGCATTTTGGAGGTGTGGTGGCGGAACAACCTCCAGCACTACTGCACCTTGTCCTGCATCCTTCCCAGCTGCCAAAAGAGTGACCCAATGGGCCGTGAAAGACAGGTAACGTCCCCGTCCATGCCTGCTGGACCATGAGTCAGCGGTAATATGCATCTTACCGCTGACCGCTCTGTCCAGCGAGGCATGGACATTGCCTTCCACATGCCGGTAGAGAGCTGGAATCGCCTTCTGCTGAGGAACCACACATTGAACAAACTCACGGAAGGGGGCCGAGTCTACCAAACTGAAAAGGCAGCAGTTGAAGTGCTAGCAATTTAGCCAAGCTAGCATTCAACCGCTGGGCATGTGGATGGCTGGGAGTAAACTTCTTTCGATGGTCCAGCAGCTGGGGAAAATTTGCCTGGTACAATCGGACGTCGGTGTACTGCTAGCAGAGTGCTCGCAAGTACTTGGCTGTGACACACCTAATTCTACACCTTCATTCCTCTCAGTGCAGCTTTCAGAGAGGACTGAAGGTATAGTGGGGTTGGAGATCCCAGCTGATGAGGAGCAAGTAGAGGTCCGCTTTTTTCTTTGGTGTGGGTCTTTAATGTGCGCTTGCCAACGAGCTGCATGGCAGGTCAACATATGTCTGGTCATGCTTGTGGTGCCCAAGCGGCTGATGTTTTGGCCACGCGAGATACGCTTGAGAAATATGTTGCAAATAGCAGCGGTGCTATCTGATGCACTCATCTCAAAAAAGGCCCACACCAAAGAACTTTTGTAATAACGTGCAGAGGCAGCGCCCTGCACAGGCGGAGCTCTGCGGTGTGATTCAGTTGGTGCGCTGGCCTCAAGCTGGCCCCCGGCCTCTCCGTTCAGGCACCCACGTGGCGTCAGTGACCTCATCATCCCCTCCCTCTTCACCACTGGGGCAAACCTGGCAGTAAGCTGCAGCTGGTGGAACATGACTGCCAGATTGCTGTCCTTGAGCATACCCTCTCTCTGCGCTCACGCTACTGCCTTCCTCTAGCTGGGTATCATCATCGGAGCCTTCAAAACGCTGGGCATTCTCCTGGAGCATGTACCCAACACTGTGCTCAAACAGTTCGGGGGAATCCTCAGGAGGACATGGTGGGTCTAGGGAAGGGGTGCCTGATGATGACATTGAGTACGCGTTGGCAGCTGCTTTACCAGTACCCTGAGCCTGGGTGAGAGAGGAGGAGGAGGATTAGGAGGGCTTGGTCATCCACTCTACCAAGCCTTCGGCATGATGCGGCTCAACATGTCCAGCTGCCGAAAATAAGGACAAGCGTGTCCCATGGCCACATGCTGATGACAATGCACCGCATCCATGACCAGCACTGTTGTCTTTAGACACAGAGCCTGCTTGCCCTGTTTTCTTGGCTCGTGACTGTCTGCCTCTCCTTGTTGGTCTTCCAGACATTGTAATGGGTAGTGTATATTGTGCTGGAGTCACACAGCACACACACACTAACCCCTGCAGATGGCTGTCTTAGATGACAACAGGGCAGAAGGGCAGATACAGGGTGAGGTGGTTTAGTGTGCTGTGCTATACTCACACAGCACACACACACTAACTCCTGCAGATGGCTGCCTTAGATGACAACAGGGCAGAAGGGCAGATACAGGGTGAGGTGGTTTAGTTTGCTGTGCTATACTCACACAGCACACACACACTAACTCCTGCAGATGGCTGCCTTAGATGACAACAGGGCAGAAGGGCAGATACAGGGTGAGGTGGTTTAGTGTGCTGTGCTATACTCACACAGCACACACACACTAACTCCTGCAGATGGCTGCCTTAGATGACAACAGGGCAGAAGGGCAGATACAGGGTGAGGTGGCTTAGTGTGCTGTGCTATACTCACACAGCACACACACACTAACTCCTGCAGATGGCTGCCTTAGATGACAACAGGGCAGAAGGGCAGATACAGGGTGAGGTGGTTTAGTGTGCTGTGCTATACTCACACAGCACACACACTAACTCCTGCAGATGGCTGCCTTAGATGACAACAGGGCAGAAGGGCAGATACAGGGTAAGGTGGTTTAGTGTGCTACTGCTGTGCTATACTCACACAGCACGCACACACACTAACTCCTGCAGATGGCTGGATTGGTAGAGATTGAGAACAGCACTGAGAAGAATAAACTAGCCCTGCCTATTTTTCCTCTTTCCCTACACTATTCCCCACACAGAAATGAATCACAAGCAGATATAGTGTGTACACCGTACAGTACCGTCTGTCACTGACACTGTTCCTAATGCCGGAACACACTACACGAGGCCGCTGGCACGGCGGCCATATATAGTGTGGGGCGTGTACTAAACCCCCTGAGCTATAATTGGCCACAGGCATCCTGCGGGATCCAATTATTGCTCTCCTCGCCGCTGGCTCTATGATTGGCCAAGCATGCGGGGTCACAGTGCATGCTTGGCCAATCATCAGCCAGCAATGCACTGTGACTGGCGCAGTGCACTGTGGACCGTTCGCATTAGAGGTCGACCGATATATCGGCCGATATTTGGCGTTTTTTAATTAATCGGCATCGGCCGATTCTGCTGATAAAAAAGGCCGATTATAACTTCAGCCGTGACTTGCAAAAGACTTCTGTAATAGAAGTCAATGCAAGTTGCCTCAGTCTTCCCCTTCTCCTCTCTGGGCATTCTGCCAAAAAAAGACCAAAGTGATACAATGCTTACAATGTTTACACTTATGAATAAACTCAAGGCTGTGTGGGAGAAGTTCTCAGTTTAACCATTTAAAGACTAAATCTTTTCTGACACTTGTTGCTTACAAGTAAAAATCCTGCATTTTCTCCTAGAAAATCACTTGGAACCCCCAACAATTATATATGTTTTTTTTAACAGAGACCCTAGGGAATAAAATAGCGGCTGTTGCAATATTTTATGTCACACGGTATTTGCGCAGCGGTCATTCAAACGCATTTTTTTTGGAAAAAAATACACTAATGATTTTAAAACGAAAACTAAAACAGTAAAGTTTGCCGATTTTTTTTTTTTTTTTTTTTTTTTTTTTTCGTCCTAAAGTTTTGATTACCTATTTTTGTGTATTTAATATATAGTTTTTTTAAAATTATACATACAAGTGAACTGATTGGAGGTTTGTTTTGTTTAATAAATGTTTAAATGTAGGAAATTTTTTGTATCACTTATTACTTAAAGCTGCTTTCACACTGGAGCGGGCAGCGTTGACGGTAAAACGCTGCTAGTTTTAGCAACGCTTTACTGTCATTTTAGCGACGCTATTCGGCTGCTAGTGGGGCACTTATAGCCCAGCTAGTGGTCGAGGAAGGGGTTAAATGCGCCCGTGAATCGCCGCTGCCAAATCGCATTGCAGGCGCTTCAGCAGCGGTGCCCATTCATTTCAATGGGCAGGAGTGGTGGAGGAGAAGTTAACACCGCTCCAAAGATGCTGCTTGCAGGACTTTTTTTTTTAACGTCCTGCCAGCGCATCGCTTCAGTGTAAAAGCACTCGGGCTTCCACACAGACTGCAGGGGAGCCGTTTTGCAGGCAGTTTACAGGCACTATTTTTAGCCCAAAAGCGCCTGAAAAACGCCCCAGTGTGAAATCTCATTAGATTTTATGAGATGAAGGGAAAAAATAAAAAAAATTAAAAAAATCGGCCTAACATATCGGCCCAAAAAAATCGGCATCCTATATCGGCCATCGGCCGCCGCGATTTCTAAATATCGGCATCGGCCAGAGAAAAACCCATATCGGTCGACCTCTAGTTCGTATCACACGAATTTGATGCGAACGGCCCTCAGAGTTCTGGTTTCGATGAGCGGACGAACGGCCGATGTTCGATTCGAACATGGGTTCGAATCGAACACCGGGCCCATCCCTAGCAATCAGATTTTCCCTGGATCAACTTTACCTATAAATGTTAGTACCCCGTTATATTCTGTACATTTAGGAAAGTATCCAGGCCTTCCTCAAAGCAATCTACTGAGCTAGCCAGAACCACCTCTGGAGGGAGTTTATTACACATTTTCACAGCACTTACTGTGAAGAAATCTTTTCGTATTTGGAGATGAAATCTCTTTTCCTCTAGACGTAAAGAGTGCCCCCTTGTCCTCTGTATTGACCGTAAAGTGAATAACTCAACACCAAGTTCACTTTATGGACCCCTTATATATTTGAACATGTTGATCATATCCCCCTGTAATCTCCTCTTCTCAAGAGTGAATAGATTCAGTTCCTCTAATCTTTCCTCATAGCTGAGTTCCTCCATGCCTCTTATCAGTTTGGTTGCCCTTCTCTGCACTCTCTCCAGTTCCCCAATATCCTTTTTGAGAACTGGTGCCCAAAACTGAACTGCATATTCCAGATGAGGTCTTACTAATGATTTGAACAGGGGCAAAATTATATCTCTCTCGCTGGAGTCCATACCTCTCTTAATACAAAAAAGGACTTTGCTCGCTTTGGAAACCGCAGCTTGGCATTGCATGCTATTATTGAGCTTATGATCTACCAAAAATCCCAGATCCTCCTCCACTACGGATTCCCCAAATTGTTCTCCCCTAGCATGTATGATGCATGCATATTCTTAGCCCCAAGTGCATAACTTTACATTTATCAACATTAAACCTCATCTGCCACAGTCGCCCAATTAGACAGTGCATTGATGTCGGCATGTAAATTGGAGACATCCTGTAAGGACGTTATTCCACTGCATAGCTTGGTGTCATCTGCAAAGACAGAAATTTTACTTTTGATCCCAGACCCTATATCATTTATAAAGATATTAAAACGTAGGGGTCCCAACACTGAACCTTGGGGTACACCACTGATAACCTTAGACCATTCAGAGTAAGAATCATTAACCACTACTCTCTGAATTCTGTCATTTAGCCAGTTTTCTATCCATTTACAAACTGATATTTCCAAGCCTGTAGACTTTACCTTACACATGTGTGTGGGGAACTTTATCGAACGCTTTTTCAAAATCCAAGTATACCACATCCACCGTCAACCCTCTGTCCAAGGTTTTACTTACCTCTTCGTAAAAATAAATCAGGTTTGTCTGACAACTTCTGTCTTTCATGAATCCATGCTGTCTGTTGCTTAAAATGTTTTTTTTACAAGAACTCGTCTATGTGGTCTTTTATTAAATGCTCTAGTATCTTTCCAACAATAGAAGTTAAACTAACAGGTCTATAGTTACTTGATAAAGACTTTGTTCCCTTTTTAAATATAGGCACCACATTCCCCCCTACGCCAATGCAGTGGTACTATTCCCATCATTAATGAGTCTCTAGAAATTAAATGCAATGGCTTTGAAATTACAGAGCTCAATTCTTTTAGGATCCGTGGGTGGATGCCATCAGGTCCAGGTGCTTTATCCACCTTTATTCTGTCTAAATATTTCTGGACCATATCACTTTTGAGCCATTGTGGATCATTCGGGGCTGTGTCAATACCACCCCCATTATGGACATGAGCTCCCCCATGCTCTTTTGTATACACAGAGCTGAAGAAAGTATTTAATAAATTAGCCTTCTCTTTGTCCCCAGTCACCCACTCTAGATTATTTTGTAAAGGGCCTACATGCTCAGACCTGACATTTTTACTATTAATATATTTGAAGAATTTTTTGGGGTTTGTCCTACTATCTTTTGCAATCTGTCGTTCGTTTTGAATTTTTGCATCCTTAATTTCCTTTATACATATTCTGTTAAATTCTTTGTAACATTTAAACAACACTAGTGTTTTTATATTCTTTAAAAGCTCTTTTTTTATTGTTTATAGCTTTTTTAACTTTGACTGTGAGCCACATTTTTATTTTTAGCCTTTTAAACTTATTGCCCATGGGAATATACTTTGCAGTGAGGTCCCAAAGTCTTTTTGATGAATTCCCAATTCTGTTCTGTGTTTATTGATGCCAATATTCCCTCCCAGTCTAAGTCCTGGAGAGCAGCCCTCATCCTTGGAAAATTGCTCTCTAACTTAGCTTCAAAATGCTGGCAAACATACCCATCTCTAAGGCCTCATGCACACTGCAGCTGAAAAACACCCATTTTACAGGACGTCTGACTTTTTTCCTGTCCCTAAATGGCCCTCTATGTTATGTTATGTGTCCATGTACACGCAGGTTTTTAGTGGAGTTTAGAGGCAGGGGAGTTTAGGGGCTGAACACACCAAAATCGCATTCATGAGAGGAACGTCTTGGCAAAAAAAACCTCACCTGATGAGCCTACACATGTGTAAGTCTAGGTCCACATCTATGCGGCGGCGCTTGATGCGTTTTTCAGGCACGTTTTTCAGTGCATTTTTAAACCCGTGTTTTTATACATTTTTGCATGCAGTTTTCATGCATTTGTGTTTACGTTTTTTTTCTCTTTAAACGCACTGTAAACACACTGTATATAGCTGGTTGATAAAGAGGGGGCCAAGAAGCCAGCTGAAGTGTCATTAACAACCGGTAAAATGAGTTTCCCCGCTGAAAGCTGAATGTAAAAAACAAAAGATTGCCAGCAAAAAAAATGCCGAAAAAAAAAGGCATGGGGTTCCACCCCAGGTCCATACCAGGCCACATGCCCTCAACATGGGGGGGTGGGTGTTGATGAGGACAAGGGCCTCCTCCTGACAACCCTGGCCAGTGGTTGTCGGGGTCTGCGGGCGGGGGCTTATCAGAATCTGTAAGCCCCCGTTAACAAGAGGGCCCCCAGATCCCAGGCCCCCCCTAGCCATTCACCAAAAAAAATGTGAAATTTTAATGTAGCAGTACCCCCGTAGGGGCTGCTAAGTGATGTGGCCCATTTGGCATTCACTTCCCAGTCACTTTTGAGACAATCAACAGTCCATGTGCTTGTTTTTGTTGTTTTTATTGAGGGGATAAACTTGGATGGGTAAAGGAATATATGGGATGCCCAGTAAAGATCATAGAAAATTTGTTAGGACAAAACTATGTACAGTCCAGAAGATTCACTCCATTCCTCCTCCTGCACATCACTAGTGGTTCGCTCCATTCCTGCTGAACGTCGCTTCCTATTTAGTGGTTCCAGGAACAGCTAACACATGGTGATTAGGCCTGACACTGACTCAGCCAGGTCTTAGCAATAGCCTTTTTTAGGCAGGGACCACAGACCCCTATAGTGTAGCAGAAAATATGGAAAGTCTCTTTAGTGCTAGTTGTCCTACTCGTGTGGCTCCCCAGTTCTCCTGACTGTCCATGTCACTCACCAGCCATCCTGGCTGCAACCAGTGGTTCCCTCCTGAAGATGCCCGGCAGTACTAGCTGCTGCTGTCCTCGCTGACTCCTCCTGTGCCTCCTGTTCAGATCCTTCATGAGTTCTTGAAGGGTTTCGTTCTGCACTTGAGTCCCAGTCCCAAGGTCACCGCCCCTAGACTGGGGAGCTCCCTCAAAGGCCCCAACAGCCTAGTACTCCATCCTCAGATCTTCCACCTGATGACTCCTCCCCAGCTGGGCTGACTCTAGGTATTTAAGGAGGCCT
The DNA here is from genome assembly GCA_028564925.1 of Lithobates sylvaticus. NCBI lineage: Eukaryota > Metazoa > Chordata > Amphibia > Anura > Ranidae > Lithobates > Lithobates sylvaticus. The sequence goes on along the minus strand of CM053034.1, from coordinate 98,586,060 downwards.
GCCCCCTGCCAATCCAGTTTGGGGATTGGTCAGGGCTCAACACACCCCAGGCAGGTCCACCTCCTGCTCTCTTTCTAGTACCTTCCTGAAGGCTCTAGAAGGAAGAGGGAGGTCTTAGTGGTGCTGCCTGTGAATCACCAGCTGCTGCTCTGAGCCACTCCCAGCCCACACAATCCAAAACAAAAAGGCTTCCAGCTAGGCCTGCTTAAATTTACATATATTTACAAAAGTCCTAACCTCTAGCACCTACCTATGTAGAGGGTGGTACATTAACATAATACAAGAGTCGGTTTTTGACAAGTCCTTTATTAAATAAGAAGTCTAGAACCATCTTCTCCTGGAACTGTCATCTCCCGGGGGCTGTCTTATTTTTGTGCTGTCTTCTTCCTCGCCGCCAGTTACCCGCTAAAAAACAAAAAAAGCTGGTCTTGTCCTGAAGCTGTCTTCCTCCGTTGTGATGTCCCCCGCTGTCCGACCCCTCTTATATAGCCATGGGATGTGGCCATCCGATGACGTCACCAGGGGAAGGCTCTCGGACGGTGCCGGACAGCGGGAAACAGCACAACGGAGGAAGACAGCTTTAGAACAAGACTGTCTTTTTTCGTAATTTTAGTGGGTAACCGTCGGTGAGGAAGAAGACAGCGGCGGCAAGGAAGAAGACTGCTCCGCGAGAGAAGATGGCCCTGGGAGATGATGGTTCCGGGAGAAGATGGCTCTGGGCTTCTTATTTAATAAAGGACTTGTCAAAAACTGGCTCTTGTATTTTGTTAACATTTCACAGTTTTTTTGGTGAATAGGTAGGGAGTACGATGTACCCGATACCCCTTTCACATAGGAGGGGGGCCGTGATCTGGGGACCCCCTTGTTAATGGGGGCTTCCAGATTCCGATAAGCTCCCTGCCCGCAGACCACGATAATGTCGGGAAGAGGCCCTTGTTCTCATCAACATGGGGGCAAGGTGCTTTGGGGTGGGGGACGCAGAGCCCCCCACCGCCCCAAAGCACCCACCCCCCCATGTTGAGGGCGTGCGGCCTGGTATGGTTCAGGAGAGGGGGGGGGGTGCTCGCTTGTCCCCTTCCTTTCCTGACCTACTGGGCTGCATGCTCAGATAAGGGTCTGGTATGGATTTTGGGGGTGACCCTATGCCCTTTTTTTGTGAATTTTTTTGCCGGCAATTGTTTTTTACATTCAGCTTTCAGTGGGGAACCCGTCTGACAGCTGATGACTCATCGGTTGTTAAAGACGCGGCGGCTGGCTTCCTGGCCCCCTGCTTAGCAACCAGCTATATACAGTGTTAAAACAAGAACCGCAAAATACATCAAAAATTGGATCACAAACACAACACTTGCGTTTCGGGTGCAATTCCATTGAAATCTATTACCTGTAAGTCACAGGACAAAAAGTCCCTGACCCTTTACAAAAACACACCGGCCGCAAAACGCATGTGAACAGAAACCAGAAATCGCTAAAAGCAGTACTACTTTTTCAAATCAGTGAGGCACCGCAAAGTTGGCGTCACACCTATTTGAACAGTGCAATTACCTGCAATAGGCTGCGACTTGTCATGCGATTTGACCTGTCAAATTGCATGACATGTCGCTCCCGTGTGAACGGGGGCTAAATGCACCCAAACGCTAGACAGGTTTAGTGCTTCAGCATTTATTCATTTCAGATTAACTTAATATTCTGGTCGATGAAATACCGTATATACTCGACCCGAATATAAGCTGAGGCACCTAATTTTACCACAAAAAACTGGGAAAACGTATTGACTCAAGTATAAGCCTAGGGTGAGAAATGCGCAGCTACTGTAAGTGGAAAAGAGGGTCAACAATGCCCATTTGCAGCCTCACTGTGCCCATTTGCATGCCTCACTGTGCCCATTTGCAGCCATAGGTCCCCTGAACTTCAAACTTGGTAGTTAAGGGTTCCTAGATGCCCCCTGGCTGCAGCCAAATTTTGGGGTCAAAGGGTCCCGAAATGACATTGCTGCAGATGGACACAGTTGACCGAATTTGGAGCCCTATATCTCAGGGCCACTTGGTGCTAGGAACCCTTAATTTGGATATGTTGTAGTGTTGGTTCCATCTTCTCTCGCAGAGCAGTCTTCTTCCTTGCCGCCGCTGTCTTCTTCCTCGCCGACGGTTACCCACTAAAATGACGAAAAAAGACAGTCTTGTTCTAAAGCTGTCTTCTTCCGTTGTGATGTTCCCCGCTGTCCGGCACCGTCCGAGAGCCTGCCCCTGGTGACGTCATTGGATGGCCACATCCCATGGCTATATAAGAGGGGTCGGACAGCAGGGGACATCATAACGGAGGAAGACAGCTTCAGGACAAGACCAGCTTTTTTTGTTTTTTAGCGGGTAACTGGTGGCGAGGAAGAAGACAGCACAAAAATAAGACGGCACCGGGAGATGACAGTTCCAGGAGAAGATGGTTCTAGACTTCTTATTTAATAAAGGACTTGTCAAAAACCGACTCTTGTATTATGATAATGTACCACCCTCTACATAGGTAGGTGCTAGAGGTTAGGATTTTTGTAAGTATAGGTAAATTTAGGCAGGCCTAGCTGGAAGCCTTTTTGTTTTGGATTGTGTGGGCTGGGAGTGGCTCAGAGCAGCAGCTGGTGATTCACAGGCAGCATCATTAAGACCTCCCTCTTCCTTCTAGAGCCTTCAGGAAGGTACTAGAAAGAGAGCAGGAGGTGGACCTGCCTGGGGTGTGTTGAGGAGCCCTGACCAATCCCCAAACTGGATTGGCAGGGGGCAGGCCTCCTTAAATATCTAGAGTCAGTCCAGCTGGGGAGGAGTCATCGGGTGGAAGAACTGAGGATGGAGTACTAGGCTGTTGGGGCCTTTGAGGGAGCTCCTCAGTCTAGGGGCGGTGACCTTGGGGCTGGGACTCAAGTGCAGAACGAAGCCCTTCAAGAACTCATGAAGGATCTGAACAGGAGGCACAGGAGGAGTCAGCGAGGACAGCAGCAGCTAGTACTGCCGGGAGTCTTCAGGAGGGAACCACTGGTTGCAGCCAAGATGGCTGGTGAGTGACATGCACAGTCAGGAGAACTGGGGAGCCACACGAGTAGGACAACTAGCACTAAAGAGACTTTCCATATTTTCTGCTACACTATAGGGGTCTGTGGTCCCTGCCTAAAAAAGGCTATTGCTAAGGCCTGGCTGGTCAGGCCAGGCCTAATCACCATGTGTTAGCTGTTCCTGGAACCACTAAATAGGAAGCAAACAGATCCCTGAGGTTTACCTCTTGAACCCGACGGTGGTGCCTTCGTGACTGCCTGGAAGTCCTTCTAGAGCCCTTTTTTTAGGTGTTTTTCACCCCCCTTCCGACCATAGCCTGATGCACAAAGCAGAGGTACTACCAGAAGGAATGCATCCACTGCTTGAGCAATAGTCCAGCTCTGTCACTGCTATTAATGCTCAGCCTGATGCAGTAGTAAATGTGTCAAAAGGAATGCCTGTGTCACCAAACCTCTTATATGCCACCTTTGCTCTTGTGTCCCTCCGCAGCTTGCAATAGCACAATTGGTGCCTTTTAAAACACCTCCCACCCTGGACTTCGGAGGACGCCAACGCCGAGCTAAGCCCCGCCCCCATCGCCTACGGCCCTTCCCCTCTTTTTTTTAAAAAAGAATAGCTTTTTCCCGCGCGAGTGCGGGCTCCGATCCTATGGGATCCACAGAGAGGGAAGAAGGAATGGCGAAGGGGGGTCTGGAAGCCGCCGAGCAGCGTGCTGTTCCCGCCTTTTTTTTGTGTTGTTGTTACGCTCTTTCCTCAAGGAGAGGGGAAGAAAAAACAGCACAGGGGGGCATCTGGTGGGGAGAGGGAACCCCCCCTCGACTCACCGGAGGTCTGCTGCTGGCTGGAGGAAGAAGAAACTGCTGCTTCCTAGACACAACGTGGGCTCTCTGAGAAGCAAGATATGGTAAGTGCTCTATATAGTCCCCAGTGGTGACACATAGGCATGACAACATTTACTAAATTAAAGGAGACATTCATAAGAAAATTGTTTACATTTCTTAGAAAACTCCACTTACCTTTCCCGCCGCAGGGTTTTCTGTGGTAAACACACAGACCCAATCTTCACCCTTTACGGTGGGTTCCGTTAAACCTTCAGGCGCTGGGGATCCTCGAGGAAACCCACAATCCTGGACCTGTAATAGCACCACCCCGGTGAAAACTTTATGGCCTTAATACCAAAAAGTACTGGATCCCGGGGTCCAGCTCTCTAAAAGAGAAGCATTTACAGGCAAGACCTTGTTTCTTTGGATACGAGGCCCGGGTACCATTCAATTTGGCCCAAAAAATCCCCTTGAATAGATCTGGCTGCATGGCTAGTCCCAGCAAGGATTGCTCCAGTGGAGCTCAGCACATCTTTACTCGTGACCAACACCTTAGACACTGGCGAAAAAACTGAGGTACTCCCAGCAGTGGGAGGCGTTATATAGGGAGTGCACTTTTTGTCTTAGGGCGTGCCAGTGTCCATCACCTGAAGGTGGCCTATAACCCACATAGTAACTACTATGGCTCTGTGTCCCGTGATGTACAATAAGAAAACATGTTTGTTATTTTAATTTAAAAAGATAGGGTTACTTATTTATTAAAAAACTGCTCATGCCCAAAACTGAGCATCCCCTCTTAACTATCTGGTCATCAATGTGTTAAAGCACAAATCAAATAGTAGGTGCTGCGTAAATCATTTAAATCTTGCACCACTTACCAACATTTAAATATACATTTCCTCATAAAAATATCCTTCCATAAATAATTCATGTAACAATAAACATGGGGAATACAGCATATATGGTAACTTTGTGACAGTATAAAATAATCTGTGATTCAATATTAGAAAACCATGTGATAAAAAAGTGAAAATAACGTTTTTTACAAAGTGTCCTTTTCAATCAGTCTTTTTAAATTCCCGTGCTCTTAAAACAGTACTTTTTCCATCACAATGGGGGTTATTTACGAAAGGCAAATCCACTTTGCACTTCAAGTGCAAACTACAAGTGCAAAGTGCACTTGAAATTGCACTGAAAGTGCAGTCGCTGTAGATCCGAGGGGGACATGCAAGGAAATTAAAAAACAGCATTTTATCTTGCACATGATTGAATAATAAAATTAGCAGATCTACCCCTCAGATTTACAGCGACTGCAATTCCAAGTGCACTTTGCACTTGTAGTGCAAAGTGGATTTGCCTTTCGTAAATAACCCCCACTGTACTGTGGACTCCAAAACATGTTCTGTTAATTCCTGCTCCTGCATGCTCACAGTGACCCAATACAAAGAAATGAAGGGTGCCGCTTAAGCCTTTAGTAGGTCCTTATATGCCGACAACCGTTGGCAGTTCAGGCTGGGAAAGAGCTCAACTCAGCTCCATAGAAGTCAGCGAGGAAGGAAAAGAATCCCAGGAGCCGCACATCACACAAAACCCCTTATGTAAAGAGTGAAAGCAGGCTAGACTCTGTCCGCGCCACACCGCTGACATGTTTCACCCTGGCCAGGGGGCTCCATGGGCGGGGCGAAACATATTGGGGACTGTGGCCTGGACAGAGTCTAGGTTGAGTCGGGACCCACTTTTTACATGACAGTTTTGTGTCATGTGTGGCTCCTGGGAATTCTTTTCCTTCCTCATTGACCTACATGGTCACACCCATATTATGTACTCTCCAAAACTCTGTGACCCCCTAAAATAATAAGCAAATCCAGAACAGACTTATACAGTGCTATCTTTTCAATCAGTATTCTGCCACAGAGACCACTATTATCTGAAACCGGACCGCTCACTGAAGAAGAGGATACCCGGGTTATGGCAGCTGCCTGCTGCCATAACAAAAATATCCCTCTTTAAAGTGCCGACGTATATCGGCGTGAACCGGTCCGGAAGTGATTAAAAATAAGAAACATGTTATACTTACTTGCTCTGTGAATGTTTTGCATAGAGCATCTCCGATCCTCCTCTTCTCAAATCCTCCTGGCCCCTCCTTTCTGCCGAGTGCCACCACAGCAAGCCACTTGAGCAGGCTCACTCCCGAGCTGCTGCTTTTAGTGTCCATTCAGACACAGAGCTGAGGCTCAGCCCCACCCCCTCTCTCTCCTCATTGGCTGTAATTGCCAACAGCGGGAGCCAATGGCTCCCACTGCTGCCTCAGCCAATGAGGAGAAAGAGTCCCCGGAGAGCCGAGGTGGTCGTACACATCGCTTGATCGCAATGGAGCTCCGGTAATTAGGGGGGCTGCTGCACGCAGAAGGTTTTTTACATTTATGCATAGAATGTGTACAAGAGCAGCTGCTCTCCCGGGTCTCTTCCTCCTCATTGGCTGAGACAGTAGCCATTGGCTCCCACTACTGTCAATCACAGCTAGTGAGCAAATAAGGAGAGAGCGGGGATGGGGCCGTACATCCTTGTGGGAATGGACACACTGAGCATTGGCTCAGGAGCCCCCATAACAAGCTGCTTGCTATGGGGGCACTCGGTAGGAGGGAAGGGGCAGAAGCGCCGGTGGGGGACCCGAGAAGAGGAGGACCATAGCTGCTCTGTGCAAAACCACTACCCAGAGCAGGTAAGTATAACATATTTGTTATTTAAAAAGAAAAAAAAAACCTGCCTTTAATATCAGCTTAAGGACCAGAAATATTATTTAGTTGCACTCAAGTCACAAAGGATTTTTTATTACTGGACATGGCTGCAAAATATATTTCCATAATGCCCGTCAGTCCTGGACAGAAGGAAAGCGAATGTCATGACAAAGCAGTGTATAGGCAGCATTTTTTTGTCTGTAATCATTTTCAAATGACTGCAATAAATGAGTTACTAATTTCAACTTTCAGCCCCCCTTCACTGTGACCAGAGTGGATATGGCTGCACAGACTTTTATATAAAAATTTATGTTTGCTCTAGGAGTAGCCGTTAAAAATTAAAATGTGGATCTACATCTTCATGCTTTAAGGCATATCTAATTAAAATATTGAATCCAATATTAGCAGAAATGAACAGTTAAGATATCCAGAATTTCTAGGTCTTATATTTTAATGTATACATTTATTTTTATTATTTTAAAGGGGTTGTAAAGGAGATTTTTTTTTTTTTTTTTAAATAACAAACATGTTATACTTACCTCCACTGTGCAGCTCGTTTTGCACAGAGTGGCCCCGAATATCCTCTTCTGGGATCCCTCGGCGGCTGTCTCGGGGCTTAATGCGAGCTCCCTCGCATGGTGTGGAATACTTGTGGGCGCGCTCCCGTGATATAGCCGCTCGCTGTATCACCCGCCCCCCATTGCGCCGCGTCATTGGATGTGATTGACAGCAGCGCGAGCCAATGGCTGCGCTTCTTTCAATCCATCCACTCTAGCCAATCAACGCCTAGGGTGAGCGGCGAAGAGGACGTCGGGGGCAAGCGCGGGACATTCGAGGGGTCAGATAAGTAAAACGGGGGGTCTGGGGGGGACGGTATAGTCAGATGTTTTTTCACCTTAAATGTTAAAAATGTTTACCTTTACAACCCCTTTAATATACGTGTAAACAAGAAACTGGTTGTATATTTCAATCTTAGTGATAGATTTTAGGGTGATAGAAATTAGTGTCTTATTGTGGCAGCAGGCCTGGGACTATACAGAAATTTGTGTGGACAATACTTGCTTGCATCTGACAAAGCGCATGCACACACACACTAATCTCCCAAAGATATTTTTAGTTATGTCACATTAGGCTTATGTACAGTGCATCCGGAAAGTATTCACAGCGCTTCACTTTTCCACATTTTGTTGTTACAGCCTTATTCCAAAATTGATTAAAATTCATTATTTTCCTCAAAATTTTACAAACAATACCCCATAATGACACATGAAAGAAGTCTGTTTGAAATCTTTGCAAATGTATTAAAACCAAAAAAAATAAAAAATCACATGTACATAGGTATTAAACAGCCTTTGCCATGACATGCAAAATTGAGCTAAGGGTGCATCCTGTTTCCATTGATCATCCTTGAGATGTTTCTACAACTTGATTGGAGTCCACCTGTGGTAAATTCAGTTAAGTGGACATGATTTGGAAAGGCGCACACCTGTCTCTATAAGCTCCCACAGTTAACAGTGCATGTCAGAGCACAAACCAAGCCACGAAGTCCAGTGAATTGTCTGCAGACCTCCGAAACAGGATTGTATAGAAGCACAGATCTGGGGAAGGGTACAGAAAAATGTCTGCAGCACTGAAGGTCCCAATAAACACAGTGGCCTCCATCATCAGTAAATGGAAGAAGTTTGGAACCACCAGGACTCTGCCTAGAGAGGGCTGACCGTTTTTCAGTGGCAGGAACTGGGAGACTAGACAGGATTGAGGAAAAGATGAATGCAGCAATGTACAGAGACATCTTTGATGAAAACCTGCTCCAGAGCATTCTGGACCTCTGACTGGGGCAAAAGGTTCATCTTCCAACAGGACAACAACCCTAAGCAAACAGCCAAGGTAACAAGTGGCTATGGGACATTTCTGTGAATGTCCTTGAGTGGCCCAGCCAGAGCCCAGACTTGATCCCGATTTGAACATCTCTGGAGAGATCTGAAAATGGCTGTGCACTGACTCTCCCCATCCAACCTGATGGCGCTTGAGAGGTCCTGCAAAGAAGAATGGGAGAAACTGCCCAAAAATAGGTGTGCCAAGCTTGTAGCATCATACTCAAAAAGAGAGGCTGTGGTTGGTGCCAAAGGTGCTTCAACTAAGTATTGTTTGCAAAGATTTCAAACAAACTTCTTCCACGTTGTCAGTATGGGGTATTGTTTGTTTAATTTTTTGGGAAAATAATGAATTCAATCCATTTTGGAATAAGGCTGTAACATAACAAAATGTGGAAAAAGTGAAGCGCTGTGAATACTTTTCAGATGCACTGTAGACTAATGCCAGCTTACTACAAGCAATACATGTGACAGTAAAGGGCAGATTTATAAATAATTCTGCCCACTTTTACACACATAAATCAGAAAAATGTCTCAGACTTTGGAAGCACTCTTCACCAAATATAGAACCGGTAAAATCAATTTGTTAGTTGCAATGAATAGTTTTATTTCCTTTGACTTAAAAAAAAACAAAAAAAAAAAAAAACAAATTAAGCCAGATTTATGTGTAACTTAGTCTTGAGCATCTTCTCTGTCTACCATGCCCAGGGAAATCAAATGTTATGCTGAATTATGAAAACGGGAGCAGTAATCCACCACTTTACCTAAAAAGCAATCAATTTGCTTCTTAAAAAAAATAATGAATCTAGTAATCAGCAGCAGCTATATTTTTGTTTGTTTTCTTTGGCCCTGTTGTTTGCAATCCCATGGAATCTGAGTTCCTTTTAAGACAATACCTTGACCTTTTAGATTTTCTGAATCCCCAACATGGCAATGATAATTTGATTATGGGTTGAATCTGGTGGCCATGTCAGACCCTGACTTATATACAGTATCTTAAATGCTTCAGCAGCAAGACCGTCTTTCCACAACCCCACTCTGTCCCCTCATCGTCTGACAGCTTCTTTTGTTGCCTCCAAATACCAAATTCAACCCATGGTATTTATGGAACCCTCTTGGAAACGTTATAGGTGTACTGCTTTTTTGTTTCAGGTTTTATTTAATAAAACTTTTTATTTTTTTTTATTTATTTTTTTTTAAATCAGAAAATAACAGAGAAAGCAGACGCTTCTCATAATGACCACAGTAGGCGTGAAGCCCCAAGTACAGAAACATGGAAATCTCACCAATAATGTTCTCAAGAGGTATTGGCAGGTGGATTAATGCATATCTACACCCCAGAACAAACATTTTATATACTGCATTTTACCAGTCTGTAGATGTGGTGTCTGCATTCCTTATAACTACTTGCCTACCAGGCACGAACACCTCCTTCCTGACCAAGCCATTTTCAGCTTTCAGCGCTGTCGCATTTTGAATGACAATTGCGCGGTCATGCAACGCTGTACCCAAATAACATTTTTATCATTTTTTCCCCACAGATAGAGCTTTATTTTGGTGGTATTTGATCACCTCTGCGTTTTTTATTTCTTGCGCTATAAACAAAAGAAGAGCGACAAGTTTGAAAAAACATAATATTTTTTACTTTTTATTATAATAAATATCCAATTTTTTTTTTTTTTTAAACAAATTTTTTCCTCAGTTTAGGCCGATACGTATTCTTCTACATATTTTTGGGAGAAAAAAAAAAAAAATCGCAATAAGCGTATATTGATTGGTTTGCGCAAAAGTTATAGCGTCTACAAAATAGGGGATAGATTTATAGCATTTTTATTATTATTATTTTTTTACTAGTAATGGCGGCGATTTGCGATTTTTATCGTGACTGCGACATTGCGGCGGACACTTCGGACACTTTTGACACATTTTTGGGACCATTCACATTTATACAGCGATCCGTGCTATAAAAATGCATTGATTACTGTATAAATGTGACTGGCAGGGAAGGGGTTAACACTAGGGGGCGCTGCAGGGGTTAATATGTACCCTATCTTAGTGATTCTAACTGTGGGGGGAGGGGACTGACTGGGGGAGGGGACCGATCGGTGTCCCTATGTACAAGGGACACACCATCGGTCTCCTCTCCTCTGACAGGACGTGGAGCTGTGTGTTTACACACACAGCTCCACGTCCTGCTCGATTACCGGGCAATCGCGGGTGCCTGGCGGTCATCGCGACCGCCGGGCACGCGCACCGGGGCCCTAGCTACGCGGCGGGCGCGCGCCGCCCAGTGGCCAAAAAGCGAGCGCCGTCATATGACGGCGGCCCGCCACAAGAGCTGCACCGTCCCGCCGTCATTTGACAGTGGGCGGTCAGCTAGTGGTTAAATTTCTTGCAGGCAATGAACATTTTCCGCAAGTAAAGAAATGACCTATTGATCTTGCCAGAAAGGTAATATCTTTATAATTTAACGTGAGCTGAACTAGAATCACAAACAATGTTATCTTTCTTCCCAGCTGTCTTTGCTAAATTACAAATTCTCTTCCCTCCACCTAATGGAGATGAAAAGAGGATCAAATGTTTGTAGTCCAAATCAGGTGAGCAGCCTTATCTGACAAACATCCCTCCATAGATACAGTGAGAGTGTAGCTACTCTAGGACAGGAAGCGTGTTATTCACCGGAATACCAGGTAAAAAAAATAAAAAAAAATAAAAGAAAGCCTGAAAATAAAAAAAAATAAAAAAAATGATGCAACTATCCATCTAAGGGCTAGTAACTGGCTATGAATTACGTTTTTGTGTTTAATACCATTTTAACTCTCTAGAATCTACCAAAACCTGAAATATCAGTTTTGTGTGAGCTGACCCTTAAACAAGAATGATGTATGAAGAGCAAAATGCTATTGTCCAACACACTCAGTATCCTTGTTTATTTGAAAGAGAATACCCGATTTTATCACAAACATACACAAAAGCAGAAACAAACAATCTAGGACAGTGTCAACAGTATATTTTGATTTGCGTTTAAGAATTACTGATCCATAAAATATTTTAGTGTTTATTTGTTAGCAATTTGTCCTGTCAGAATGGCAATTTTAGAAAGAAACTTGTATTATTTAACTGAAATTCAGAAAAGTGACTGCTGGTCACTATGCCCTTATCTAATGAACCCTGTATTACTTATTCCATCACTGTTTTCACACTGTTGGCGAATGACAAAAACAGCAAAAATCAGATACAGGGACAAAAGGAATGCATTACAGGATGGTCATTAAAAATAGCTGTATACAAAACATTTATGGGTCTGACTTCCAGTTCCTATGGGTTTCAAATTCTCTTGACTTCTGCTTTCATTAGACACAGAAAACCGTTATTGTAAAATTAGACTGAAAAGAAGGGTGAAGTTTTTCCACAAGATCTTTAGTTGTTTTCAGGCTCTGGAGCCCTTTCTGGTTGTTGATTCAGCAAACTGCTGTTCTCGTGCCATTACTAAAGGCACAAAACAGTTACAGGGAACCACGCAATCCCTGAAGCAGTAGTTATATAAAGTATGGTCATTGTCCCTTCTGGTCTAAATAATACACACCTTGGCCATCACAACTGGACCAACACTTTCGTTTTTTTAATTCTTTTTTTGTCCCCTTTCTTTCAGTACAAAGGCTGAAGGGACTTGAAGTAAATGATGTTGCGTAAGTCAAGGCCCTCCTGCTACAAACATTAGTTGTACTTCCCAAAACAGATGATTAGTTAAAGTTCTCTGATTGGTACACCATAGGCCTTGTATACTACTGGAATTTCAAATGGGGACATAGTCCAAGGCTGTCTTTTTCTCTGGAATGGTGAAGTATCATCTACTCTTGTCCAACCCGGATGTGAGGATTCAATAGTGGGTCAAGATTCGGGTCATTTTCAGCCGATGCTCTACCCCATTTGGACATAAGTAAAATTAGGGTAAGGAAGCCTAATACACCAATTATTAGGACAATGAAAAACCGTTGTTTGGTGGAAGCTGGCTGGGACTTCGAACCAGCACGATTGCTGTAAAGGAAATAATAGCTATAAGTTAAACAGGTCAAAGAGAGTCAGTGGAGAACAGTATCTATGCAAAGAGTACATAGTTCAATATAAATAAAATGTAACAAGTAGCGCCTAGAAGACAATAGAGAAATATGTGATTTGGGTATACCTTAAAAGTAGAACTGTAGGCAAAACTTTTGGATAGAGCAAAAGAGGGATTATAACCCCTGACAGATTTTATTTTTCACTATCTGTGTTCCATTGCAGAGATTTCCCTTCACTTCCTGTCCCATAGCCAATAGGAAGTGAGAGGAAATCCCATTGGAAGATTTCCCTTCTATTACTTTTCTGGAGAGAGGGTGAATCTCGAGGGCACAGACAGCAATAAATACTGACAGATGTTCTAATCGCTCTCCACTTTAACCAAAACATCTTGCCTTTAGTTATATTTTAAAGTGAACTCTGCAGATACTCCCCTCCCCACTAACGATGTTCAGGGTGCCCGATCTTCAGCCGTTTTGACTGGCTAGTTTGGGAAGACATAATTCCTGTGCATATGCAGGAGTTCATTCCTGGCACTGTATTGAGAATGTATATAGAGCTGTGCATGCAGAGAAGATTGTGAATTGGCAGGTAAGTTTGTTTTATTGCAGAAAATACATAATAAGTCTCTTCTGCAAAAAAGCTTCTGTCTGCTCCTAATTTTATGTTTTGTACTTTTAGTTCTGCTTTATTATAAATACAACAATTGAGGAAAATTAAGAGGTTCAATTCAAAAAACCCTAACACAAGGATAACAATTTAGCCACATGACTATTATTTTTAAATCTCATTAGAAAATAAAAATTGTTCTTAAAATATCCTGGTTTGTTAGTTTTATGAATTGGGTGTAAGGTCTACAAAGATTTTGCATTAGAGATGCACATAACCATTTGAAAACTTGCCCATCTAAAAGTCATAAACAGCCACCATTTCAGGACATCCACCAATCTTAACCACTTGCTGACCGCCCACTGTCAAATGGTGGGACGGTGCAGCTACTGTGGCGGGCCGCTGTCATATGACGTCGTCTGCAATTTGGCCACTGGGGGGCGCGCGCGCCCGCCGCGTAGCTGGGGCCCCGGTGCGCGTGCCCGCGGTCGCGATGACCGCCAGGCACCCGCGATTGCCCGGTAATCGAGCAGGACGTGGATCGGTGTGTGTAAACACACAGATCCACGTCCTGTCAGAGGAGAGGAGACCGATGGTGTGTCCCTTGTACATAGGGACACCGATCGGTCTCCTCCCCCAGTCAGTCCCCTCCCCCCACAGTAAGAATCACCAAGATAGGGTACACATTAACCCCTGCAGCGCCCCCTAGCGTTAACCCCTTCCCTGCCAGTCACATTTATACAGTAATCAATGCATTTTTATAGCACGGATCGCTGTATAAATGTGAATGGTCCCAAAAATGAGTCAAAAGTGTCCGAAGTGTGCGCCGCAATGTCGCAGTCACGATAAAAATCGCAAATCGCCGCCATTACTAGTAAAAAAAAAATAATAATAAAAATGCTATAAATCTATCCCCTATTTTGTAGACGCTATAACTTTTGCGCAAACCAATCAATATACGCTTATTGCGATTTTTTTTTACCAAAAATATGTAGAAGAATACGTATTGGCCTAAACTGAGGAAAAAATTTGTTTAAAAAAAATAAAAAAAAATTGGATATTTATTATAATAAATAGTAAAAAATATTATGTTTTTTCAAACTTGTCCCTCTTCTTTTGTTTATAGCGCAAGAAATAAAAACCGCAGAGGTGATCAAATACCACCAAAATAAAGCTCTATCTGTGGGGAAAAAATGATAAAAATTTTATTTGGGTACAGCATTGCATGACCGCGCAATTGTCATTCAAAATGCGACAGCGCTGAAAGCTGAAAAATGGCTTGGTCAGTAAGGAGGTGTTCGTGGCTGGTAGGCAAGTAGTTAAAGTTCTTCAGCCTGATAAACCCCCCCCCCCCCCCCAAAAAATACAAAAATTAAAAGTCAGCAGCTACAAATAGTGTAGCTGTTGACCTTTAAAAAAAAAAAAAAAAGAACACTTACCTGTCCAGGGATCCAGCACGGTCCTCCTCCAGGCTGGTGTCTGGATCCCCAGGAACGCCATGTTAACTGTGAGAAGTAGGCTGCGACTCCTTGCGTCTTCGCATCAGGCTCCCCACTGCACATGCGTGAGCCGCACTGCACCGTGAATGGTCCCACAGCCTCCTGGCACCCATGACATGTCCAAGAGGCTGTGGGCCTCTTCAAAAGTTGGAGGAGGGGGGGAATGAGGCACAAAAGTGGAACTTCCTTTTAGCGGTAAAGTTCCGATTTAAAGCACTATATCTGCAATAATTTTATAACAGACTATATTCTAAATGTTTAGTCCTACTGCATAGGTCTTTTGCCAGAACTACATTTCATATGTCGCAGTCTTACACTACTGAATAACAGAGTGGGTGGTTTGTTGTTGTAAAAGGTCTCAGTCCACATTCTCTGCTTTCCATCCATGCTCTCTAAGCAGCTGTCACTGCTTTGGATCCCAGGCAGTGCACCGCAATGCAAGTGCCTTAGGGTGATATTCAGGAAAAATGTCACTACACTGCACAAACACATTGTATCTAAATGGGCCCTCAAACCCGGAATCCAAGCAAATGTTAAATACACTTGTGAAACACATAACAGGTACCTGACAAAGGATTTGTAATTCTCTTCCACCAGGCTCACCTCTGCCAGAAAGCAAAGCAGGTCTACTGCAGCAGTGCTATAAAAAACAAACATGACCCCAGCTTGTTGACTGGACAAAAAAGATGAGGTTTCCCTGGCTCAGCTTTCTTCTCTCATCGGAATGTTTAATGCCACAATTTGTGTACAGCTTATTGCTCCCTAGAATTCCTTTTCCCAGTCCGAGTGATACTGTACACAGCATTTTCATATTTGCCTAGAGTTGGGCTTTAATATAATAGCCCAAATGAAAAGTGTTGCTAAAACACACAGATGGCACAGATCTGTTTGTGAAAGAATGTCTCTCTTTCCAAGCTTACTGCAGTACTACCTAAACAGCACATTACTCTCATAGGAAAAAAAAAAACATTAATTCACTGAAGTAGTTAGCACAGTAAGTTAGTAGTGTAATATAAAATTAGCCTTATAATACTAAACTAACCGCAGTATCCTTGCCAACCAGCTCAGTGTCGGTCTCCTTCTGTATTTGTCTTCATCAAAATCGATCACTGTGTCTTGGGAGCCAGCAACATCTCGAGTGTCATAGATTTTCCTAGGAGTGGAGGCTACAAAATAAAAAATAAAAAATCCCCATTGGTCTTACCGGTAACAGTATTTCTAAGAATCCTCCAGGACAGCCACAAGAAAGGTGATTAGTTCTTTCCTCTACAGGAAACACAAGCCAACAGATTTCCAAAACCCCCTTTCAATACCTTGTCTTTCAGTTGAGCTTAAAAACGCAGAATACCTCCACCAGTGCACGAGGGCAAAATTTAATAAAATTCCACCTAAACCCCATATAAAAATTGTGAGAAAAAAAAAGTGAGAACTAGGAATGTTTTCATTGAAGTCTCTTACAAATACCATTACTGATAAAGACTAACGGGGAACTTCCCCAATGATCTTCCGGGTCAGCCACTTGAGAGGATAATCAAATAGACAAGCCCATACCATAGGGTGGGACGACACTTTGTAGAACTAAAAGCTAGGGCCTGTTGTGAAAGGAACTCCACCCTGTAATGTTTGATGAAGGTGTCCTGCCTAAGACTATGGATGCTTCATAGACAGAGCCTGTAAATCTCTTATTCTTCGAGCTGTGGTTACAACCAACAAAAAATTGACAGTTACTTACCGATAACTGTTTTTCTAGGATATCTTCCAGGACGGCATAACCTGAGAGATGACTGGTCCACCTGACAGGAAACACAATCAACACCAAGGTTAAAAGGCCCCTCCCTTCCCCCTGCACCTCAGTTCTCCCAAAGTAATAGGTTATCCGGGTGACAGAGAGGAACTCTTCCCGTAATACTTACATTAAAACATGGGTGGGAAGTAGGCCTGCCGTCCTGGAAGATATCCTAGAAAAACAGTTATCGGTAAGTAACTGTCAATTTTCTCTAGTCATCTTCCAGGACGGCATAACCTGAGAGGATATACAAGAAGTTCAAGGCCTACCTCAGGGCGGGACCACCGCTTGTAGCACCTTCCTTCCAAATGTCAGATCCTGAGGCGACAGCAGTTCCACTCTATAGTGCTTCAGAAAGGTATCCTGTACTGGGGAACCTGACACTTTGTAGAACTAAAAGCTAGGGCCTGTTGTGAAAGGAACTCCACTCTGTAATGTTTGATGAAGGTGTCCTGCCTAAGACTATGTAGCAGCTCTGCAGATTTGGTCCACTGGTGCTTCTGCTCTCTCTGCCCATGACGTTGCCAGAAAAAAAAATTCTTTGTCATTTATGGGATTCTCCCAAAAATAAGGTAAAATAATCTCTTGACTTCTGTGGTAGTAAGAAAATACTCTAGGTAGGTACATTGGGTCAGGACTCAAAAAAGAACCAAAAGTTATGGGTGCTTCATAGACAGAGCCTGTAAATCTCTTATTCTTCGAGCTGTGGTTACAACCAACAAAAAAAGCAATTTTAGGATTAAACTCTATAACGAATAGGTCTTGCAGAGGTTCAAATGGCACTCTAGCTGGACTACTAAGTATTTAGAAAGGTCCCCGGGGGAAAAACTGGAGTACAATACTTTCTAGCTATCCAAAACCTCTGGATTAGAGGATCCTTGGCTAGCTTCTTATTTAAGAAGACTGATAGTACATTGAGGATCCAAGTTTTGGCCCTAAGGGCTTGCCCTAAATCTATGCCCTTACTGAAGAAAATCCAAAATAGTCAGAATGGTGGGAAGGCAATCTCAGTTTTTACACCAGGCAGAGAAAACCGCCCCAGTCTTAGAGTAACCCTTTCTAGTTACTAGCCTCCTGCTCAAGTAAAGTGTTAATAACCTTCTCTGAGCAGCCTTTCTTTTCAAGATCCATGCTGCCAGGTAAAAAAATTGAGACATGAGGTACAGAACTGGACTCTGAGACAATAGGTTCTTCCTGGCTGGGACAGAGAACAACAATCTCTGTATGTTGACAAACCAGCTGCTCTTTGGTCACCATGGGGCAATAAGGATTAGTCTGTAATTGGACTGAGTCAATTTCTGAATGACCCTTGGAACTAATGCCAGTGGGGGAAATGCATAAGCCAGACTGAACTCCCAAGCTTGGGGCAGCACATGCATTCCCAAATACCCTGTCACCTTCCCTAGCAAAAAAAATTTAAAAAAATAAAATAAAAAACAGTATATCTTTCTATTTCTTCTTCCCACAAAAGAGATCTATGGAGGGCATGCCCCATTTCTCTTCAATCTGGTAAAAAAAAAAGCTTGCAAAGACATACCCCAGTCATCCTGCCGAACCAGATTCCTCCTGAGAAAATCAGCACGTTTTTTTCTTGGGGGGGGGGGGTTGTATTTGGAACAGATGACTGAGGATTTAGCTTCAGTCTTATGTGTCTCTTGAAAGAAAAACACACACAGGTTCCGAACTTATCATGGCACAGATTCCAATAAAAAAATAAATCATCATCTGTAAGCAATACAACATTGCAATCCCCAGGCAAACAAGGGAAAACAGTATTTTCTGGATTCCGATATTATTCCTGAAAGTGGAAATACTCACCAGTCCTTCCCTGCTCTCCATGCAGGATGTGGGGGATACCTTCTCTCTGTCTAATGCCAGTACCTTACTGGGTTCAAAGTAGCCCTGTAAAAATTACTACACCCTTCAATGAGTCCAGTGGCTCACTGCCTCCTCTCCTCATTGGAAAGCTTTGAGGGACATTGAAGGAACTGTAGCTCTCTGGCCAAAAGGGAGATTTCAAACACAGCATCCACCCAAAATGATGGCAATTGCAGACATGACGTCATGGGCAGAAGTGATGAGTCAATATCTTGGCATGGGAAAAAATGCTTGAACAACAGATGGAACCTTCCAGTCAAAATCTCCAAATAGGCCACAGCGAATCTGGGACCAGAGGAGGACCAATGACCAAACGGCCAATAGGAACCAGAAAAAAGTAAACGTTTCATATTATTCCTGGACGATGAGAACAACAAACTAAACTAAGGGACCAGGGGGTAGGAGGGGTTTTTATTCTGTTGGCTTTTGTTTCCTGTGGAAAGAAGAACCAATCATCTCTCATATGGCTGTCCAGGAAAATGATTAGCGAAAATAAAAAATGTTCCTTTCAATACTCTTGAGACTTCAAATTTTCCCTCTTTTCCAATTATTTTATTTTTTTAAGTAATACATAATGCAAAAATGACAAAGTACAGCTCAAAAGCAGCTGTATACAACAACTATACAACATATTTTATTTTATGATTTTCTCAGTTTATCATGACATTAAAAAATACCACTTTAAGACTAGGCTCAAACCTAAACCCTGAGATGTGTGTTTAAGAGCACAAATGTTTCTTCGCATGTTTATTTGACCTGTCTTAAGCAGCCTATTCAAAATGAATGGGCTAGCAAGCATCTTAGCAACGCAGAAATCAGACATGCACCTGTTTTGACAGTGCATGTTAATACACTGGCATGCAACTCTGTTGGAAAGGTGTGTTGGCGTAGAATGTGGTGCCTCACAAACATGCACATTTCCACAACTTGATATTGTGAACAGGACCTAAAGCTTTGCTGCAGCTGAAACTATGAGCATATCAGAGAACAATCATGTGTACTGCTGTAACACCTGCAACAAATAACAATGTAACAAAAAGTTTACTTTGGCTCTGTCGATCAATGCAACAAGCTGTTACAATGAACTCTGTAGCAGGAGCTGATGTAACGGACACCACTTATGAGGGGTCCCTACAGATATGTGCGAAGGAGCGAGCACAGGGGTGGGAAACAGAAAGACATACCGTCCAGCTTTCCAGAATCCAAGGAAGTAGGTGAGGGGTTCTGAAAGGAAAGCAATCTCTATGGGGGTTTTTTTTTTTTTTTTTTTTTTTACAGAGAGCACACTCCAGGTTTGTGAGGGTTTTAATAATAATACAATTATTAAAATAATGTTTTTAATGTGGCAGGTTCTCCTCAAATTTCTCTGGTTATATCTCATAAATCCTGCTCCGTGCACCGCTCTTACCTGCATTCATAGCAACACTCTCCCCTCCAGTGTCTCCAATAATGACAGGATGGTCTTTTGATGTGCTTCCTGACAACCCATGCTGTACCATAGGTGTGGGACCAGAGCTGTACAGATACCCTGTCTGTTGTGCCATTTCTGGACTTTCTGATAGGTGATCAGAGGATGCTGAGGAGAAACAGAAACAAGTGTTAAACTCACAGGAAGAGCCTAGAGTTTATATAAGTAGGGGGATGGAAGTAATGAAAAACTTACAGTTCACAACTGACCAGTCCCTGTAATCTGTGGTGTCATGCTGGGAGGTTTCATCTACAGGCTCTGCCTCTTCAATCTAATGAAGAAAAAAAGTATGACATAAGGCAGCGATAAAGGCATACTTCTTTTTCATATAAGGTAGAGTAACATTTTCTACCAAATGAAAGTCAATAGAGAAACGTGGTTACTATAGCTACACAATGCATGCTTCTTATACAAATATAAAAATATTTACTGAGAACAAAAGAGAAGGAAAAATGTAAAATAAAAAGTGTGCAGCACTTTAAAGTACTATGCAATACAAACATAACAGAGATAATAAATGGAAACTCAAAAAATACATAACTTGTGACTTACCAAAGGAAGGCCAAGCCCTGCTCTAGCCCAGTTGACCAGTGAGAGTTTATCCCGCAGCGTGGAGGCGATTGGGCTGACAAGATTGCTGGGGGGAAAGATCGGTCCCTGGCAGCTTGGACATTGGTAGCCTGCGGGTGCTGTGTTTGTCGGCAACTGAGAGGCCAGATCATTCAGACAGGACCAGTGAAATAGATCTGATTAAAGTAAAGTAAAAAATAAATAAATAAATAAATAAATCAAAACAGCCTTTATAGGCACATTCACAGATATGACAAAGTTTATACAACAGGGAAATAATATAAAACCGTCCACCGCACTAGGTTTGGTACAAATTATATACACAAATATGAAACCGTCCCAGCATATAGTGATATAAAGTGCTCGTGCTCAAAGTTGATATATCCGTGCTCCAATGTGCTCAGACTTGGGTGTCCCACATAGATGTAAACTCACCCCCTAGAGTTTACCAACTATCGTTAGTATGGTCGTTTGCGCATGTGGGGAAAACCCCTGTAGAGATCCGTTGCTGGCGTCTCATGCAGTGCAGTGCCTCATGCAGATAGACAAACCAAAGAAATCCTCATTGCGCAAAATATGGTTTCAAAAATGTATTAAAAACAGTTAAAAGTAAAAAATATCACTCACACGTTAGGGTGCCTAAACATCCTGGCACCCGGCGTGTGTAACAGGTGATTTTAGAACCACTATAATTTTAAATGCACTTTACACGGATCATTACAAAACTATTTTCTCTTCAAATTAACTTAATATTAAAGTACTATTGGTATATATGGTTGTATGTGTGCAATTATTAGATTGTACGCACCGACAAGGTTCTAACAGGTGATCACATTATTTAAATTATGGAATTTCGTGTAAGTGAATAAATGTCCTTATTCAAAATGGCGGAATTAGAACTTTGCGATTATGGCCCACTAATTGGTTGAAACGCGTTGAGGCATTATCGCGCCACTGTGACTTACTTCCGCCCGAACGAATACAGGGAATTGAGCAGCACCGCAACCAACGGTAAACACAACCATTGTGGGCCGATTGTCCCCTAAAAAAAATCACCTGCGATAGTTGGTCAACTCTAGAGGGTGAGTTTACATCTATGTGGGGCACCCAAGTCTGAGCACGGATATATCAACTTTGAGCACGAGCACTTTATATCACTATATACTGGGACGGTTTCATATTTCTTTATATAATATATATGTTTTTTTTATTTTTTCAACAGGGAAATAATACTTAAATTATCAGATTCTGTGAGATTGTCCTAACCCTCTTGTATTGAATTGTGTTGGAACTGTACTGTCTCCATTTATAAGGTAAAACGCTGCACAAACTGTTGGCCCTACATAAACCTTGAATAATAATAATAATAATAATAATAACAATAATAATAATAATAATAATAATAACAACCACCTCGCCAAAAGCAAGAAAAACAAGATACTCTTCTCTTGCAACATAGATAGAAAAGTTCATACCATAACAAACAAGGCGTACAGTCTCCTTGGATGAAAGCAGGGTATTGCAAAGACGACAGTTTGGGTTGTAATCACTGTCCTGAAGCCACTGTAGGTATGACTGAACAATACACTGGAAAAAAAAAAAAAAAATATACAAACACACACATACACACACACACACACACACACTTACTGTTCAAGAAAAGGAAAGGTTTTATTTACTAAAATTTTATGTACATATTTAGTGAACATATTTGCTTGAAACACATTTTAGGGTGAACCCAAGTTCCCTTTAAGTGTTACTAAACCCAGGGCTCTGCATTCACTATATCTGGTTTCCCACAATACACAGAACATTGAAATGCAATCGTTTTAGTAAATATAAACTGCTAAATACCTTTTCTTATCAGCAGTATATAGCAGTCTTGTGACTTCTACCAGTGTCTAGTTAAAGCTTGTAGAAGAGCTTTCATTCTCGCCTAATTGTCCTATGAGGCTGCAGGACCCCTGACTCTCTGTCTGGACAGTGCTGATTGGCCCTGTGCTGATCACATGTACTCTCCCAATAAAAAAAAGAAACTCTCTAGCTATACACACCAAACTGAGCAGCAATGTGCAGCTTGCCCCCAAGACTCTATTATATCAGGAGATGGTTTGGGGGCTGTGGAAGGGGAGGATCAGAGAAGACAGGATCAAACAGCATTTTTACACAATGCAGAGGATTAACCCCTTGGGTTCCACAGTGTGTACAACTGCATATACAGACAGATTTTACTGTTGTCGGTTTAGTAACACTTTAATTGTCACTGGTCATAAATAGCAGACACCTAAGAGGTGCTTGCATTCATGAACATGTACTGCCTCTTGTAGGCACCAGGTAACCTAATTCTATCCTGGATTTGGGCTTTAATAAAGAAAAAAGATTCTTCCATTTTGGAATAGAAGAAACCAGCCTTCTCAAAAAGGAGCCCAGCAATGGCAGCTCACATACTGTATTTTGCCCATGAAGGGTGTAAATCAAAACTGGATGCCCAAATTCATAGCCAACACAAAATAGTATATGAATGTCAATTATTTGGATGGCCTAAAACAAGATGCCACTAGCAGACTGATCGTGCTCTCTTACCTTGGCATGATTGGCTACCAGACAGTGTTCACAAACATTGACCCGGTGCTCAAAACAGAAAAGATTTGTAACTTTCCTCTTGGGACATTTGCAAAGACCCATAATGGCAGAGACACCTACAGAAAAGAGAAGCACACACATTAGGGCTTCAGGAATATACATACATAGATTAGATAAATGTCTACTGCAAACTGTTCCAAAGCATTGAGAACTGCAATCTTTGTCATCCTCGCCAATGGTCACCAAGTATTGGCTTGTAACCCATACAGGGCTCACATTTACCTCGGATGGGGCTTGCATTATTATATTATTCTCTCTGTATCATAAATCAGCAGTATATGTTTCTGAGTTTATAAAAGTATATAGCCCATTATTGCTTGAATCCTCTCAGCATAAGATTTTATTCCCTTTATTCCTGGTTATCAGGATGACAGCTCTCATTAAAAGGGAGCAGTCAGCTTAGTTGCTGCTGTTGTAAGTGAATCACTTCATCACATGCCCATTTTAACCTGTGGGTTGGGCTGGGGTTTATGACAATTATATTTATGTGAATTTTGGGCATATTTAGAAAAAAGTTATAATTCATTTTCATTTGCAAAAAAAAGTTGGAAATTGAATAGCCCATTAATGTGAAAAGATACGTATTCAAATAGAATACTTGAAGAAAGTCCTATCTAAAAACTTACATTATTTTTTTTTAGTTTTGGATAGAGTGCAGAGATATTAGAACGCTTGTCAGTTTTTATTGCGGTCTGTGCCCTCGTTAAGGAGATTCACCCTCTCTATTTGTCCTGTTTACCATTATCATTGAAAGTGAAAGTAAAAGAAATTCCCAAATTTTGGGTTGTCCCCAGAAAAGTAATAGAAGGGAAATCTTCCAATGGGGACACTAGTTCTGTTGACCTAAGGGTTGCAGGGATTTCCTCTCACTTTTTGTTTGGCTATGGCATAGGAAGTGAAGGGAAATCTCCGCAATATGGCACAGACCATTGGATCCCACTGCTGCCATTTAAAGTCAGTCAGCCAATGAGGAGAGAAAGGGGGCAGGGCCACGGCTCCGTATCTGAATGGACACAGGGAGTGGCGGCTCGGCTCCCCCTATATCAAGCTGCTTGCTGTGGGGGCACTCAACAGGAGGGAGGGGCCAGGAGCACCGAAGAGCGACCTGAGAAGAGGAGGATCCGAACTGCTCTGTGCAAAACCACTACACAGAGAAGGCAAGTATAACATGTTTGTTGTTTTTAACAAAAAAAAGACAAGACTTTACAATCACTTCAAAATACACAGTTCAACAGCAAATGTTTTATTCAACTACAATACCTCCATCAACTAGTGTGACCAGCCTCAGGTATGATTCAACACAGTTCACAGGCACACCTCTGAGTTACTGGGGAGTTACCTACATATATGCAGGTAAATATAGATGAATACTATATAAAACTAGGCTGATTTGATTTATATATAAGCTTAATTTGAAATTTCCTATCCTATTAAAAAAAAAAAAAGGAGTTTGCAGTACTCAGCATTATTACAAGGGTAGATATTTTGGTTATGGGTGGATGGATGATGCTGGGCTGAATCAGTCAAACAACCACACACTGTGTGCCAAGAGGTCGCAGTCCCTGGTATGGAGGGGAGCTTTCACACTGACCCAGGGCACTTCTTCCACAGTGCAGGTACAGCCCAGTGTACCCGCGGCTCTTGTGCTGGTTAGCTGCACTTTGCCATAGACTCCATTATGCCTTTCTGAAAGCACACCAAATGCCCAGCATGCTGGAGTTTCTCATCCCTCTAACTGCTACTCTGTCTGGGCAGCGTGGTCCGTTGAAGGAAGATAAAAAAAATAACAGACTTACTGGCTGTGAAAATAAAACAAAACCATCCTAAAAAAGAAAACGAATGCAGCCACTACAGCTAAGAATTGGTAAGCTGCAATTTAATACATTTTCATTTTTGGATGTAATACCGCTTTAAGATAAGAAGCGATCTGCTGCACAAGATTTGTCATGTGATAAGCAGTTGCTCAGCTCAAGTGCTTCCCGAACCAACCAGGAAGCTGGTACAGAAATCTTTTGTAACAGAGACGATTTATCATCTGGATCATGCATGGATGGCCTGTGAACATTTAAAATCTGCAGGGTCACACTAGGATTTAGGATTACTTCACACTTACACATTGCACTGATGTGTGTTACCACAACGCTTGTTTTTTTTTTTTGTTTTTTTTTTTAGCACCTCAACACATACTGAAAAAATGTGGTGCATGTATACAGAATGAATGGATAACCTTAAAGTGATCGTAAAGTCTTGTTTAAAAAAAAAAAAAAAAACATGTTATACTTACCTCCTCTGTGCAGTTGGTTTTGCACAGGGCGGCCTGGATCATCCTCTTCTCGGGTCCCTCTCTCCTATCGAGTGCCCCCACAGTAAGCAGCTTGCTATAGGGGCACCTGAGCCGAGCTGCAGCTCCGTGTGTCCATTCAGCCCCACCCCCCCTCTCTCTCCTAAATGGCTAGCTGACTTTGACTGACAGCCGCTGGAGCCAATGGCGCTGCTGCTGTGGCCGAGGGATTGGTGGACATCACTGGACAGAGATGGGGGTTCAGGTAAGTATTAAGGGGTGCTGGGGAGGCTCCTACACGCAGAAGGCTTTTTATCTTAATGCATAGAATGCATTAAGGTAAAAAACCTTCTGCCTTTACAACTCCTTTAACCCAACACAAGAAGATGCACTGGGATTGATTTACTAAAACTGGAGAGTGAAAAATCTGGTGCAGCTCTGCATAGAAACCAATCAGCTTCCAGGTTTTATTGTCAAAGCTTAATTGAACAAGCTGATTGGCCATCATGCACAGCTGCACCAGATTTTGCACTCTTCAGTTTTAGTAAATCTCCCCCATAGACTGAATAAGGCTACTTGCACACTGAGGCGCTGGGGGTAAAGCGGCGCTATATTTAGCGCCGCTTTACCGTCGTTTTTTGGCCGCTAGCGGGACGGTTTTTACCCCCGCGAGCGGCCGAAAAAGGGTTAATACCGCTCGCAAACAGCCGCTGCAGCGGCGCTTTGCGGGCGGGTTTGGAGCGCTGCCCCATTGTTTTCAACGGGAAGGGGCGCTTTAGGAGCGGTAAATACACCACTCCTACAGCGCTTCAAAGATGCGGCTTGCAGGACATTTTTCAGCGTCCTGCAAGCGCACCACTCCAGTGTGAAAGCCCTCGGGCTTTCACACTGGAGACACAGCAGCGGCTGTTTGAAGGCGCTATTATTAGAACTTTAGTGCCTGCAAAGCGCCTCAGTGTGAAAGGGGCCTAAGGCTTTAAAATGAACATGAGTGTAGTATGAGAGGTAGGGATGTGCTCCACCATATTGAGAAATGCTGGGGGGGTTCACATCCAGAAACAAAACAGGGAAATTAAGAAAACATCATGATGTGCTGCTCAAGGGTGAGCATTGAGGCTGCAGTCACACCTGAGCATTTCAAAGTTGCGCGCTTTTACCGCAATTTTGTACAGGTCACCAATGTAAAAAGCAGAAAACCGTCTGTAATCTGCCCCAAAGAAGCTCATGTTCTTCTTTGAGCTTAAGGCCTTTTTCAGGCATTTTGCTTCAGGTGACAAAACGCTCAGATGTGAACAGGTGCCATTGAAATGAATGGGATTTTGCTTGTTGGCATTTTTTTAGGGCGTTTTACGGGCTGAAAACGCTCAGGTGTGAATGCAACCTAAAGCAAAGTTGTTCTGTATGAGCAAAGCACAGATTTGCTTGAAATAGGACATGTAGCAAGAAGTGTTGACTGTGCCAAACACCCCTAAAATGTAGGCTCCAAGACAGAGGTCTCCAATCATTCTAAACAAAGGGCCAGTTTACTGTCCTTTAGACTTGGTGTGGGGGGGGGGGGGGTAACTGTGGTCAGTGAGAGTACAATATGCCCCAGCGTCAGTGGTGGTAAAACAATGTTACTGGTGTTAGTGGGAAAAATAGTGCCCCATTATTGGTATCAATGGGAGGAGTCACACCACATTGTTGTCACTGGGAGAAATTATACTCCATCACTGGTGTCAGTGGGAGGAATTGTACTCCAAGGCCAGATAAAGGCAGGCAAAAGTCTTAATCCGGCCTACAGGCCACAGTTTGGAGACCAATGCTCTAAGATCATAGACTGAGCTGAACAAAGCAGAATGCATGCAATCCCTGGGCACCGCTGTCATTGCTTTATACCAATTCCAAAGCTGCCAGAAGAGAGGTATAACCACAGAGGACTGCCAAACAACAATGCCCATACCACACCCACAGACACGAGGGGATCAACTGCCTGTCACCAGATCATTCATTCCAACAAACATCTCCCATAAGACAAGATATTATTTTAATTTTTTTAGACATGTCATTTCCTTGTAAAAGCCTCGCTTGTATAGAAATCAAACAGCTCCGAGACTGCTGCTGGGCGCTGCCACCTTGCATGTAATATCATCAGCCCCAGCAGACTCAGAGCTGCCATTTGAAGTACTTGATTTTTCAAATCGCTTTTACCTGCATTTTTTCAGTTGCTGACAAGATCACTTTAAGGTGACTATACATTGTACAACCGCCTTTAGATCTGCCATCAATTATGAAGTACAAGGGCCTGCCTGACTGAATACAAATTGAAGGTATTGCTTGGGTTTGTCTTCGTATAAAGTTTTGGTGAATCTAAAGCTTACCACACGCAACAATCTTCTTTAGATCTACCAACAGCTATGTAGTGGAAGGGCCTGACTGGATATAAATGACATGGATTCATCAGGTAGGTGCTTATATTACATAGATGGCTGTAAACTCTTACATATACCCAGTGAAGTGACTGGCCTTGGGTGATACACAGAGATGAAACAACTCCTCCTTTACATTTGTTCAACGTGCTGAATTTATACAACTTGTCTGAGCTGTCAGAAAAAAAGGGGTGGAGAGCTGAAATGACACTCTGTAGAGCTCAGTGAGGAGAGGGCTAAGAGCTGATTGTAGGAAATGGATACACAGCACACAGGAACAGAGCTGAGGCTGTCAATCTGCTGGAGGTCCCTCCCTGTCACCTTTTTTCTCTTCGTGTCAGGAAAACTTGTCAGGAGTGATTCGTGCTGATAGCAGAGGAACAAAGCAGCAGACACAAATGACACTTCCTTCTTTTAATTGAGACAAGTACACACTATAGAGCAGTGGTGGCGAACCTTGGCACTTCAGATGTTTTGGAACTACATTTCCCATGATGCTCATGCACTGCAGTGTAGCTGAGCATCATGGGAAATGCAGTTCTAAAACATCTGGAGTACTAAGGTTCGCCATCACTGCTATAGAGGGATATGCTTTGTTCATATTGCATGTCTGAGGTTTACAACCACTTTAAAATTGTAATGTGTATGGTGACCCTAAAGGAGATAGTACACAATACTATCTGACTGTACAATGACAAGCGTTACAGTGATATTACCCCCCCCCCCATAGATAGGCATTTTATGACAGAAGAGACCCTATCGGTCTCTGTCTTAAATGCTTCCCCCTGCGAGTCAGCTGTAATGTACACTGAGCCACTCATGCGCAGCTCAGCTCAACATACATTATCGGCACCGGATCTCTGGTGTGATGATATGACTTACGTTCACCAGCACTGCCCAGCCATTCAAGTGGCCGAGGATATGGAACCCTGATAGAAGCCGAGGCAAAGATGAAAGCCCCAGGGACCCGCAGGATCAGTGACAGTGTAGAGCTGGAGGGCACATTATGTCAGGTAGGTCTGCTAGTAAGTGGTGCCTTCTGGTACGGTATGACTTATACCTGAAGAGGGCCATTTATTTTCCGAGTTGATTACTGCTTTATGTAGATTCTGATTGGCCAGGTCAGGGTTACTGATGTCTATGGCCACCAGCGGAGGACACTATACCCCCAGCTGATCACAGGAGGAATGGTGATCGCCCATCAGGTATATTTCTAGGCATTCCCCAGGACAGGTTCCTGCCATAGGTGTGCGGGATGGTCTCCTCCTGCCATCTGTACTGGAATAAACATGTACGCTGGATGATCCGAGCATACGTGTTTATAGAGGGATCTGTCAGCAGTCAAATGTCAGTGACAGCCCTGTGATTTCTATCTGGCACACCCCTTCCCATCATCACAGAGCTCTGGTGTCTCCAGGCTTTTCATGTACACAGCACAGCCAATCTCCTGCAGGAAGCAGTAGTAGATGTTTGCCATGTATCTTACCTTATCCTGCCAGGGTCAGACACGCCCCACCACCCAGCCTCTTCCCCCTGCTCCTTCTTCTTCTTCCAATATCCGGCCTCTGCTGCAGTCCAGGACCCCCTAACCTCCTCTCCACCTCCCAGCACTCGTCATAAACAGCTGCTGACTTTTCTCAATTTTTTCTTTCCTCTACCTGACTTCTGTCTGCCACGTCTCTTCCGGGTGACAGTGACAAGCGTACGGCGCAGCGCCCACACCTCACTTCCGCCACACGTAACATGGCGGCGACTGGAGTTTTGCGCGTCACTTCCGCTTCCGGGGACAGAGCGGGCGCGGGCATTTTGAAAACCTTCTACGAGTGATCACGGCGGGGAACGGTGCGGCGGTGCTCAGGCGATAAATCCTGGAGATCGCTGAAGATTAGACTTCATTATTATACGAGGAGAGTGTGGCGGAGGCCGCGGTGGTGGAGGAGCCACGGATCGGCCATAGGGGCGGGAGACAGAGAAGACATCATGTCTGATCAGAAGAAGAAGAGAGGCAGCAGCCGGGGCACAGTCACCTGGAAGAGAGACAGTGAGTGCGGGCGGGGGGAGTCCATAGTGTCACCATGACTGGGGGGGTCAGACTGGCAGCTGATATCACCCCTGACAGCTCTGCCCACGAAGTGTTCTCTGTATTCAGCATTACATTGTCCAACCTATTTCTAAAATGTCATGTGGGCACCCCACTCCCAGCCCAGGTCAGTGCTGGCATTTCTCTCCTACATGTAAAAATCAGAACCCCCCCCCAAAACCGTGTGTGTGTGTGTGTGTTTATATATATATATATATATATGTGTGTGTGTGTGTATATATATATATATATATGTATGTATATATGTATATATATATATATATATATATATATATTTTTTTTTTTTTTTTTTTAGCAGAGGCCCTAGAGAATAAAATGTCATGTGGTGTTTGTGCTGTCATTTTTAAACGCTATTTTTTTGGGAAAAAATACAGTTTAAATGCAAAAAGACAATACTGTATGTAACCCAATTTGTTTGGTTGAAAGATGACATTACGCCGAGTCACGCTTTAAAATTGTGCACACTTGTGGAATGGCGCTAAACTTCAGTACTTAAAAAATCTCCATATGAACGCTTAACATTTTCTACAGGTTACCTGTTTAGGCCTCTTGCGCACTGCAGCTTGAAAAAGCTCAGTACAGCTTTTTTATTTTTTTCTACTGCGCTAAAATGCAGCCCATTAATTGTAATGTGCTGATTTACACAGGCGCCGTGTATTCTTCAGTAAAAATAAAAAAATCTGCATTTTTGGTCAGTAACTTACACCTAATGCGCGCAATTGCACACATTAGCGTGCAAATGACCATTAACATATTGTGAACGCGAAAATAAGTTGTGCGAAAATACATACACCGCTGAAAAGGAGTATTGTGTTCAAGAGGCCTTAATTACAGAGGAGTTCTAGTGATAGAATTATTGCTCCTGCTCGAACGTTCTTGGCAATGCCTCGCATGTGTGGTGTGAACACTGTTTACATATGCGTTCGCTTCTGCGTGCAAGCTTGAGGGGACAAAGGTGCCTTATAAATTTATTATTTTTATTTTTTTTTATCACTTTTACAAGAAATGTACGCATTACTTGTAATAGTAATCGTAATAAGGCGTGACGGGTCTTCTTTATGGGGGATATCTTGGGTCAATAAGATATCTCCCCTACCCTGGAAAGATGAGATAACAACAAAAATCTCTGTTTTCAAGGGGGGAAAAAATGGGAATGTTTACATCTGCCAGAGCCGGAAATGACGCCATGACCTCGCGTCCAGCCTCCTAGGGACCGATCAGTCCCTGGCCAGCTGTCATCGGATCTCCAGCTTCCCAATTGCATGGGAGAGCTCAGAGAGGCACCGGGAGTGGGGGGGGGGGGGGGACGTTGATGCTCTAGGGTCTCTGCTAAAATATATATCTTATGTTTGGGGGTTCCAAGTAATTTTCTAGCAAAAAATATTGATTTTAACTTAAAAACAAGTGTCAGAAAAAGATTTAGACTTTAAAGCGGTTGTATATCGAACTGCCAGACCTTGCCGAGAAAAAGACTTGCAGTGCCGGAGCCGCGATACCCGGAAGACCTTAGAACGAAGCGCCAGTATCTTGCCCGATCCACGCCGAGGGAGCTGACATTACCTCGGTGTGGATCGGGCAAGATACCGGCGCTTCGTTCTAAGGTGAGTATTTCGTAATGAGCTAGTATGCGCGGCATAATAGCTCATTATGCCTTTTGCTTTGCAGGCGTTTTTTTTTTAAAGTGCGGGTTTACTCCTGCTTTAAGTGGTTAAAGCGGGATTCCACCCTAAAGTGGAACTTGCGCTTTTTGGAACCCTCCCCCCCTCTGGTGTCACATTTGGCACCTTTCAGGGGGGAGGGGGGGTGCAGATACCTGTCTAAGACAGGTATCTGCACCCACTTCCGGCATAAACTCCCACGGGAGTTTACGCCACTTCCTGTCCTGGCACGCTGTCTGCCGGGACACACACGTTTCCTGGCAGACAGCGCTGACGATTCTCATTGCGCTGCGCAGTAGGGAACCGGGAAGTGAAGCCACTTCCTGATTCCCTCACTGAGAATGGCGCCGGCAGCAGCAGAGAGCCGATCGATTGATCGGCCTCTGCTGCCCACATCGCTGGAACCTGTGACAGGTAAGTGTCCATTTATTAAAAGTCAGCAACTGCAGTATTTGTAGCTGCTGGCTTTTAATTTTATTTTTCTAGGTACCGTCCCGCTTTAAACTTGGTCAGACTGCCTGGATTTTTTTCTTTACACACAGACGTTTCCCTTTGATCTAAGAAGGAAGAGTTAGTTGCAATGTTCCATTTTAAAAACTTGGCAGACTGCCCGGATGTTTTCTTTTGACAGCGGAGTGAGCAGATAAGTCTCTCCACTTATATGAAAGAATCGTCAAACTCTCTGAGTCTGATATTTACCAGATTCACCCTTTTTAATATATACGATCTATAGACGATATACTATATACAGTATATCTCTTCTAATAGTATACGCCAGGGCTATACCGCAGCAGCGTTCTGGATTCCTGCAAAGTGCCTACACCCACGGGTGCGTGGACTTCGGTCGGGCTGGCCAAAATTGAGGCCGCGGCTTTGTGGCCTGCTGGAGCTCCTTTCTGCGAACCAGTGCCCTCTGGTGCGCGGTGATGCGATGAGCGTGGTGTGCTCTTACTGCCCGCCGACCTCCGACATCATCTTCTCAGTTTCACAGCTGGGCTGAGGAGGAGAGAGTCCGGGAACACGCAGTACAACAATGTGTGCAGAGATGGCAGGTGTGTGTCCTTCCCTTCTATGACTGACCCCTGCTGGCCTCTCCGGGGACGGAATGCTGGGGAACATCCATGGGCGGGCTGGACACTTTCTGTACGGGTTCTATGGGGGAGCTTGGACTGGACCTTTCTACATGTCGTGGAGGTGAGCTTCATTCATTACTACTTAAACCCCCCCAATCTTTATACATCATTAACCACCTGTCAATGCCCATTAGTGCCACCGCAGTGTTGCCTATCAGTGCCACCTGTCAGTGCCCATCAGTGCCACCTCATTGATACCTATTGGTGCCCATCAGTGCCACCTCAATGCCGCCTCATCAGTGCTCATTAGTGCAGCCTATCAATGCACATCAGTGAATGAGAAAAATAACTTATTTGCAAAAATCTTATAACAAAAGTTGATTTTAATTAAGTTTTTTTTTTTTTTTTAAACATCGTTCTTTTTTGCTTGGCATCAGGCATGAGCAATTCTTATTGCCCGATGCCCCGGACATGAAGCTCTGGGCGCTGGGCAGAGGATTAAAAAAACTGGCTCCTAACTTTTTCAGCTGGCTCCTAGATTCTAAGCAAATTTGTCAAGCCCTGGTATATACAGTATATCTCTTCTAATGGTATATACAGTATATCTCTTCTGTCTGTTATTCTCAGAGTGGATTGGATATTTTGCTCCCTAGCCATATAGTTGGTTATTTATATTTACCACTGCATAGAGATATTTCAGAATAAATTGCCTTTTTTTAAAACTTTACTTATTAACTAAATTATACACCATGCTTTTTATTTTTTGTCAAAAAGTACTTTAATAAAAAGTAACCCACATAAAATTGGACAGTGGACATAGAAGATTAAAATAAAATAAGACTGCAGTCAGTGCACATTGCACCACCATACCAAATAAAACAGGCATAATAAAAATAAAATAATATATAATATTAATATACAAATGCCAAAGATTGACTTTTTTTTATATTTGATTCATTTCCAATTTACATCAGAACTAGTAATTCAGTTCTCTCTCCCTAAGGTGTCGGCGGCTGGATGTGCGATAAGTGTATGTATGTAGCTGCGGGTTACATACATGGTCATACAGTAGACCGCACTCTGTTCCGGGTATGGGTGGAGACATCCTGGAACACAGACTAGTCTACAGCAGCGGTGCTCAGCCAATCGCAGCAAGCAATGTAGACTAGTCTGTGTTTATGGAAGTCTCCGTCCATACACGGATCACAGTGCAGTATAGTATATATAGTACTGTAGTATGTAGACAGCCACAGATACAGAACATACAATTTTGCACATGCAGCGGGCTGACAGCTTAGGGAGAGACAATGACATAGTTTGGCCCAACAACAGAACAAACTATGTCTAAGTACTTTAAAGAACAACTCTCTTAACTAACCATAACAGAAATATGGCAGAAGGCCGTTATTCTGTTTCACAGTTTCTGTAAATATAACATAGTACAGTGCTATGCTATAATAACATTTTTATTTTATTATTTTCTTTCTTAAATGAGAACTAGTAGTCCCCCCCCCCCCCCCCCCCCCCCCCCCCCCCCCCCCCCCCCCCCCCCCCCCCCCAAGTTCTCTCCCTAAGATGTCAACAGCTGGATGTGCGATATAAAAGTGTATGTATGTATGTAGCTGCAGGTTAGATGCATAGTCATACAGTAGACCGCACTGTGTTCTGGCCCCGGGTATGGGCAGAGACATCCTGGAAGTGGAACGCAGACTAGTCTACAGCAGCTGTGCTCAGCCAATCACAGCAAGCAATGTAGACTAGTCTGTGTTTATGGAAGTCACCGCCCATACCCGGAACACAGTGCGGTATAGTACTGTAGTATGTAGACAGCCACAGATACAGAACATACAGTTTTGCACATACAGCGGGCTGACAGCTTAGGGAGAGACATAGTTTGGCCCAACAGCTACAAACTGGTACAGTAGTTCAAAAGCTGTGGAGTTCTCTCTTAAATTGAAGTGCAAAAAACTGTAGAAGAACTACAATGAACAACCAACAAATGGCACAACTAGACAACTGGAACATACTAGGTAGTCAGTCATACTATGTTGTATGTTCCAATTGTCCAATAGCACAGTCCAATACCAATTAATTTACTATGTTCAACATGGGAAATTAATTGGTCTATGCTACGGATTTTTAAATCTATTTCAGTAAAAGTGGCATATTTTGCTTTAAGAACAAAAGCTGTTCAGCTTTCTCACAAGAGAGAAGGTTTCTCTTCTCATCAAGAATATGAGACGCTAGACTGACTAGTCTCTCTCTCTCTGTACTGGTGCTTGGGCCAGATAAATATCTGCGTGCAATCTGTGCAAGCAAAGGAAAACGTTCTTTGTTGATGCGCCAGTACTCAAGGGGATTGTCGCTTCTGGCAATAGGCTGTTCAGCGAAATAAATGTCCAGCTGTTGGGTAGCTGCATTTGTTGTGGCACCGCTATGGATTGGGTTGCATTTGTGTAAAATGTCTTCAAACATCAGATATGCAAGTTCCTCTTCACTTGTATGCGACCGTTTCTCACTTTCCTCTGTGCGACACCTCAAAACTCCTTCGCTAGATGCTTCTACCACCTCCATTTGTGCCAGTATCATTTCCTGTGCACGCTGCTTTTTCTCCACATTAAAGTAATGCCCTTTAAATCGAGGATCTAGAACTGTTGCAATGCATTACAGAGGGTTGGACTCAGTGTCTTGAAACCGGTTGGTAACTGCCTCCAGTAGAGTGGTTTTAGTCGTTTTTACACCATGGTCTGTTTCTACCTTTTTTCCAAGCAGACGCTTCAGTGCAGCAATCAAGGGGATAACTTCAGCAATCAAAGCATTAGTTGAGGTTATATGTGCACTCAGTGTTGCTGGCAGCTCGTAATCTGCAATGTATGCAGCTAAAACACCCTTTTGTTCAAAAAGACTTTGTAGCATATAGTAGGTGCTGTTCAAAACTGCATCTGTAAAGCTTGTAATTTTGAAATAAGCATGCGGAGAATGCTTAAAGTGACCCACAATTTTTCTTCCTTTTGATACGATATCTGATATGGTGCACTGACTTGGCAATCCTTCCTTCATTCACAGCCAATTGTAGCGTGTGTGCCATGCACGGTATGCTTTGAAGTTCACTGTTCTCTATTGCTTCTGCAGTATGTGATCCAACAAACTCGCGTGCGTTAAGTAGGATGTTTTGCAATTGAAATTTTATCATCTATACACTGCGCTGTCAGGCTGAGCATGCTCGTTGGACTGACATCTGAACTCCAAATGTAGGTAGTAAAACTGATTGCTATGATGTCGGTAGTCATGAGCTCATGAAAGTGTTTTCTAACACTGCTAAACAATGTAGACAGGTATCTGCAAAGTAGTGAGTAACGCGGCTCAATATGTTGCATGAGCCTACGGAATCCAACGTCCTCCACAACAGAGAATGGCTGGTCGTCTAATGCAATAAATTCCATAACTTTAGCAGTAATGGCACGATCTTTGGGGCTGTCACTTGCATATTTTTTTAACCTTTTCAAACACTGTGGCCACAGATGGTGTTAAGCCTGAGGCACCTTTTGAAAGTGGTAATCAGAATGCTGAACTGGATGATGTGTTTTCAGGTGATGTATCAAACCTGTTAAATTCTTTGGCACTGTACCCCCTCTTGAAATGTCTGAGCAAAGAGTACAGATGGGAAATTTTGGGGTCTTTATCAAAAATATTGGAATATTGTATGTATTTCAGCTAGGGGTGCAACGGATCATCGCCGATCCGTGATCCGAACGGGTCACCCCGTTCGGATCGGCACACCCCACAATCCGCGGAGCGCTCCGCGGCCTCGGCCTTAGGAAAGGCCGTGGCTTCGGCCTAGCTCCGGAGCCGCGGCGGCCATCTTGGTACACCCGGCGGCCTTAGGAAAGGCCGCGGCTTTGGCCTAGCTCCGGAGCGGCGGCCATCTTGGTACACCCGGCCACTGTTTACAATGTGATCGCTCCGTCAAATGACGGAGCGATCACTTGTAAACATACTCTGCAATACCCAGCCAATATACTCTGCAATACCCAGCATAATACTCTGCGATACCCAGCATAATACTCTGCGATACCCAGCATAATACTCTGCGATACCCAGCCAATATTACAGTGGGGGAGATGACGTGGATATTACAGTGGGGACTATATGGTGGCGGAATTTTCACAGGTTTTTGCAAATTCAATTATTATTTGCTGATCCGAAAAATGATCCGATCCGTGACTCCTGATCCGAGGATCGATCCGATCCGTGAGTTTTTTGATCCGTTGCACCCCTAATTTCAGCACGTTATCACTTTATTGCTGTTATATAGCACATTTTTCATTTCACTATTTGGATTTTAAGTTTGAAAGCGCAGCGTACTTTAGAATATTGGATGATGTTTGCATGATTTATGAGACATGCACAAGGCTAGCTGCTGATTCAAAATTATAGTGTAATTTGAGAGACCCTATTTTGGGCTTATAGCAAGTGGTGGCTCGCAGGACATTACATTGTTTGTGGGGTTGTAGTTTACCAGCTTTTTTGTTGTCCTGTCCCAACTTTTTTGAGAAGTGTTTTTTGCCATCAATTTCAGTTTAAAAATAAACAAAAATGTAAATGGTACATTTTTTCAGTTTTAAACATTTGATATGTTCTCTATTGTGAATAAAATCTGGGTGTATGAGAATCTCATTGCACTTTTTTTTTCTATAGATTTTACTCGGCATCCCAATTTTTTGGAATTGGGGTTGTCTTGTATGCCGCTGTTCTTTTCTAAATAAAGACATTTAAAAGGGACACACTCCAGGGGGAAGCACCCTAAGATTGAGATGAGTAGGGAGGTTGGGGAATGTGCTCATGTTTCAAGTGACATTTTAAATTTTAATGAAACCTGGTAAGAAAGGTGAACTAAGCCTGTGAAAGCCCAACATAACTTTGTTTAAAGCCCCACCCCAGTCAGAAACAAATGTTTGTATTTTTTGTGTGTGTGATATATATATATATATATATATATATATGTATATATATATATTATATATATATATATATATGTATATATATATGTGTGTGTTTTTTTTTTTTTTACTCCCAAGAAGGTATAGCTTTGAATCAATAAACAATTAACATTAACAAGCCTATCAACCACCTGCTTTTATCTGTGCTTAGTAACATGTATTGGGATTAGCATTTTTGTATGACCAACTATCTGCTGCAGCTAGTTACATTATTTTGTGGCATTAATATTTATTTTAAAATGACAAAAATATGTTCTTTTGGGTCTCTATTAATTTAACAAACCTGGGCTGTATATAGTGTTTTTGTTTCTGTCAAAATACTGATTTTGTTTATGGTCGGTGAGGTGTCATCTTGCTCTTATTGCTTACAGATAATCCATTATTTTATGTGTTCAATAAATCAATTTATAGACAAAAACTTAATTTTCCAGGTCTGTCTTCTCCACCCACCAGAAGATCTGGAAGAAATTCTGCTTCACTTAACAAATCCACAGATAGCCCGGTATGTATTTATGCAGTGCGTTTTTATCTTCTGCAGCTTTAAATTATCCCTCTCTTGATTTCTTCCCATTGCCCTAATTGTTTTATGTTTTGCAGCCGTGGGGGTTCAGGCCAATATTTTATAGCTGGGTTCCTGCCCTCTACACATCCCATAAAGGGTATATCGCATATGAAGGTTTCAATTCATGGATCGCAGTCTTTCAAGGTAGCAGACAAGGCTGCCCTCTCTACCCCTTGCTTTTTGCCATTGCAATTAAACCCCTGGCCCAACTTATTAGAGAAAATCTAGATAGTTGGCCTTGCCATTGCTGGCCACCATCATTAACTTGTCTATTTGCGTATGATCTCATACCATTTATCACAAACCCTCTTGTTGCCCTACCTAATCCAAACACTCTCCTAAATCAATTTTGCAAAATCTCTGGTCTCCAAATTAACCACACTACATCTAAAATCCTAAACATCAGTGTCACAATTTAGTAGGTAAAACCCATTTTGTACAGCGCTAACTGGTGACCACACACTTTTCCCTATTTGGGGATTAATCTCACCAATTCAAATCACACGCAGCCAATTATCCACCTCCCCCTTTTTTTTTTTTTTTTTTTTTTTTTTCTAAAAATAAAATAAAATTCAATCACAGTTCATTTGCAGAGGCTTTAGGACACCCTCAAATACTCAGCTGGTCTTATGTCGCCACACCTACCTAAGCGGAGTTCCACCCAAAAGTAGATGCTCTGCTTTTTCGTACCCTCCGCTGCCACATTTGGCCCCTTTTTCGGGGGGAGTGAATACCTGTCAAAACCAGGTATCCACTCCCACCTCCGTGTAAGATCGCTGCATCGTGCTGCAATTTACGAAACCATTTTCTTCTTTTTTTTTTTTTTTTTTTCCTCCTAGGCTGGAACTCCACTTTAATGTAATTTCTCCGGAAACCTTCTTTTGGTGAAACGATATGATGCCTCCTGTGCTAAAGTGTGGTGGACTAGGGTCAATTTGCATGTGTCTCCTTTAAAAAAAAGGATTTGAGCCAGGCCTTGCTGCCCTAAGGACTGGGGGTAGTCCTGTTAACGGCAAAAGAACATATAACAGAGGGCGCACCAGTCTAGTGCATTTTTCCCGGGGTACTTTATTATTTTTAAAAAAAGTTTAAAACATACTCAAACAATAGATACACAGCATGTTAATCCACTGTCTTGTGGCACAGTAGATAGTGGGACCTAGAGTAGTCCAATACCAAGAAGACGCAGTGCAGGATAAAAGAACTGGCTTCATCAGAGCCAAGGTTCTATGCATTTCAAGAGTTAACACTCTTCATTGGAGCTTTGGCTCTGATGAAGATGGTTCACTCTTGAACTGCGTAAGCAAGTTCTTTTATCCCAGACGATGTCTTGGCATTAAAATACTCATGGGCCCCACTATCCACTGTGCTACAAGACAGTGGTTTAACATGCTGTGTTCCTTCATTGTTTGAGTGTTTTTAACCGCTTACCGACCACAATATGTATATATACATGTTGTGGTCTCCAAGTGGTTTACCGTGGTTATGGCTGAAGATATCCGCCATAACCCCTGTACCGTGTTTTTTTTTTTTTCTCAGCAGACAGTTCATGAGCTGCTGTGCCGGTCGGCTGCACGGAAGACTGCAAGCAGACACGTAAGTTTATTTTATTGCAGAATAGACATTGCATGTCTCTTCTGCAATAAAAAGCCTGCCTGTTCATTTTTTTTTTTTTTATTAATTTTTTTTTATTCAAACTTTACCCAAAAGGGAAGCCTGTTACAAATCGCTTTTCATTTGCTATACTTTACCAATTAAAGTAACTGTTTTGCCCCAGTGTTAACTTTGACGTCAAATTTTGATTTTAGTTTTAGTCAGTCTTTTGACTAAAATGCAGTCGCATTTTAGTCATCTGAATTGTTTTAGTTGTATTTTAGTCTACTAAAATTTGTGTTAAATTTTGTCGACAGATATTTTTGGCAAATAAATTAACACTGGTTTCCACTGAACCAGTTCACAAATGCATATAATAATGCAATTGAAATTTCTCTCTGGATGCTGTGATGCTAAAATGATTGACAGTGTTCACGCACAGAGCCTGGACCAAACAGCCTATTTGCAGATTTTCTGGAAGTGTCAGAAATCTAAATAGTGGGTTCCCAAAGTGCAAATTTTCTGTTGCTGATTATTGAGCAATAGCATTCATTTTGAAAATAATACCCTGAATGTTAATGATGTTCCCTTTCAATATATTTAGGTACCTGCACCAGTTATGAAGCGATCGATCACGGCTAAGAAAATCATGCCCAGGAAGACGCTGGTAAGTTAAAACATCTTCTTAAGACAACTGTACATTGCACTGGTTGATCATAGTGACTTTTTTTACCGTCCTGTGTTTAACCACTTCCTGCCATATCATATGACATCCTCAGGTTGATTTTGTTATACTGATATGCCAGCAGCTACAGGCATCATCCTGGTATTAAAATTTTCAGCTGTCGATTCTCTTCTCTTTTGTTGATGTGATTTGACCAGCTATACAGCCACTTGATCACTCCTTTAGGTGGTGGAAGATGACCTGTCATGTTCATCCCTTGTGATAGTAATAAAGTTGCTAAAAAAAACAAAAAATGTACAGCATTAACTAAATTTAAATAACATAAATAATAAAGTTTAAAGCATGATCACACGCAAATGGGTCCCATGCACTTTTGTAAGGGATAACCCTAATATTTTTATGTGCAATAGGAAACTGCTGCATTCAA
Organism: Lithobates sylvaticus; assembly: GCA_028564925.1. Lineage (NCBI taxonomy): Eukaryota > Metazoa > Chordata > Amphibia > Anura > Ranidae > Lithobates > Lithobates sylvaticus. Next base: position 98,545,292 of record CM053034.1, on the reverse strand, counting down.
TCCTCTGGATACAAGGAGTTGCAACTAATTAAGATAAAACATTTTTTGCAATCTCCTATATTACTATACCCACAATTACAAAACCTGATATCTCATCACCTATTTATATATGTGAAAACATATTATTTGACAAGAAACCAATGTGAAATTCCACCTTGAAAATTAAACTACAGAGTGACCAAAAATTAACAATATTGCATAAAGGTAAAAAAATAATAATAAACATAAGTCCACATCCAGTATCCAATTATGGTCCAAAAATATGAATGCTGTGTGCCATGACCCCCACAAGCAGTGCTCCCAGGTCACCAGCTTTCAGCCCCAACTTTTTTTTTTTGTACATTTCTTTTTATTAATGTTTTCATAGTAGAAAAAGTAAACAACCTTGCCATCAATCATCTCCATATACAGCTATAAATGCAGCAGGCAACCCCCTAATAGTCCCAACGGTAGTGCAAGTATGAGAGAGCCTGCTATATCCACAGCCCACCACCATGTAGACAACCACCCCCTCTCAATGACATCTAGAAAATCATTAGGCTATTGAAAGATCGCTGTCCAACCAAATTTTCCATACTTTGTCAAATTTTTTTGGACACCCCCCTGCTCGGGTATGTTGCTTTTATAGAACGGAATTACTCTATTAACAAGCTCCTTACGATAGTGAAGGCGTCATGGGTTTCTTCCAGTAGAGGATCAGTGCCTTGCACACGTAAAACAATAATAAGCTAAGCAAGGAACGCTGGGCCCTATTGAGTACCAACCCCTTTGCCAAGCCAAGTAAGCATGTTGCCACGACAAGGGCCAGCCCCAACTTTTTTAAATTGGAAGTTTATGGTGGGTGAGGGTTTCAGGGGCTCCCAAGAAAATATGCAACAGATATGGCAGGTTTACTTTAGCTTGCACCCACAGAAAATCTACAGCTTGCCATGTTTTCATGACTCTTAATAGATTGTCTTACCCTGGATCTTGCTTCGAAAACCTCTGTGTATACCAAGATTTACTTTTATATATTATGGAATGTTCCATTACAGCAAAATGGTAATCTGTAACCTTATTGCATCTTTGTCTTTTCCAGGCTGCACTTGCATTTGCTGAATCTCAACCCAAAACTACTTCCCCTGCACAAAAAACAGCTACTGCTGTAGCCACTCCTCGGTCCACCCCTAAGGTAAGTCTTCTAAATGTAAATGGTTCAATCTAAGAGCCCATCAATAAGCAGAGGAATGTTCTTTTACAGCTGGTAATGACATTAAAGGATTACAGCTTGGTTCTTCAAAGTTATATTCTTGATTTTACCGCACAGAGATTCATAGGGGCAACCCTCAGCCCCAGTTTTTTTATTTTTTTAAATTGGAAGTTTAACCTCTTGTGGACTGCCCACTGTAGATATACTGTGGCAGGGTGGCCGCTATGCGCTGGATCACATACATAGTACGTTATCTGCGCGACATAGAGAGCGCCCCACCTGTGCTGCAATTGGCTGCAGCACCAACCAATCAGCGACTGCCAGTTGCTGATTGGTTGCCTGCACCCAATTGGCTCTGGGCATTATGGAAGAGAGCCCTGTTTAAGTAAACACGGGGCTCTCGTCTGACGACAGCGATGTACTGTTTTTATTTATTTTTATTTATTTTTTTTCTCTTTCTGCAAAGCATACCCTTTGCTTAGTAAAAACAGTGGACAAACCCCTTGGACGCTCTATATGATCACCCCTTCCCTGCCAGTGTCATTAGTACAGTGACACTGCATATTTTTTAGCATTAATCACTATTGGTGTCACTGGTTCCCAAAAGTGTCAGTCTCGCTATAGGTTGATCGCCGTCATTACAAGTAAAACAATAAATGCTCCATAAATACATCCCATAGTTTGTAGACACTCTAAATTTTGCGCAAACCAATCCAATATACGCTTATTGGGATTTTTGTTTTGTTTTTTTACCGAAAATATGTAGCGGAATACATTTTAGCCTAAATTGAGGAAGAATTATTTTTTTTGTTTTATAGCAGAAAGTAAAAAAAAAAAAAAAAAAAAAATTTAATTTTTTTTTCAAAATTGTCGGTCTTTTTTTTTGTTTATAGCGCAAAAGGTAAATCTTCTGGAGCTGAAGTAGTTAATGTGACATCTGAGTTTCAGGGGTGTCCAAGGAACCCTGCAGCAGATGTGATAGGTTTACTTTAGCTTGTACCCACAGAAAATGTGTGGCTTTCCATGTTCTTATGACTAGAGACTGACTGTCTTATTCTGAATCTAGCTTCATATCTCTGTACAGTATACAGAAGTTACCATGGTATTCTGTAGCCATATTGTATCTTTTTTTTCTTTTCCAGGCTGCACTTGTGTCTGCTGAACCTCAACCCAAAGCTACTTCCACTGTACAACGGCCATCTACTGCTGTAGTCACTCCTCGGTTCACCCCTAAAGTAAGTCTTCTCAATGTAAATCGATAGGCAGGATAACAATATGTACTGTTTATCCAGCATTGGTATATACCAGTGTTGCTCAAACTGTTTTTGTCTTGTGGCATACCAAAAAAGATCTAAAAATTTTCATGGCTCACCTGAAAAGATTTAACAATTTTTTTGTGGTGCAGAACATACAGATTCTATAGCTAGATAGTATTTTAATGTGAAGGATGTGCCTGATGCCAGAGCAAATGAATGACAGATTACGTTTTTATATATATGTTAATATTTTTTAAAACTTTTGCGACATTGATTTACCATTTAATTTTTCAATATGTTCAAGGTTTCAAAACTCTAGCAATTTTTAAATGATTTTTAAAACTCCCATGGCATACCTGCAAATCTCACGTGGCACACCGTTTGAGAATCACTGGTATATACAGTAAAAAAATAAATACATTTAATTGCTTTTTGAAAAGCTGGCTAGGAAGCACAGTTGTAATGTACCAGTTGAAATGCTGTCTATTATAATGTAAATTGCTTACATCTAAAAGTATTATAAAGGCTTTTTCTAAGATGATCAGTGTGTAAGCTTGGTAACACTCAACAGATTAACGTGCATGTCCAAGCATTACCCAAATTTAACCCCAAGCCTTCCTCTTCCCTTCTAAAGCATGTCAGTTCAGTTTCTACTGATGTAGACACACCCCCAGAACTATAGCTTGCAAGAGCTCTTTCCCTACACACGGTGTAGTCCAGCAGGCAAGGTTGACCGTGCTGGTTGGGATTTTAGTGCAGCAGAAGAGCTGTTATCAGCCCAAACAGGACATTAGAAGCACACTGGATTTCTGACAGATCAACATCTATTTTCTGTACTTGCAGGGATAAAGTATGGTGAAATGTTCATGCATTGGAAGGGATGCGCTGAATTTTTTTTTTTTTTTTTTTGTTGTTTAATTTTTTTTTTTTTTTTGTTGTTTAATTTTTTTTTCTGTGTGACGTGCAGTTGAGTGTTCATGGCATACTCTGCTCCAGGAGTGCAACACCTGCTAAAAAAAAAAAACATAATTATCTGTAGCCCTTTCTTTTGATTGGGGATTGAGCTTGGAATGAATTCCAGGCAAAAAAGAAGCTATGGCAAAATGCACCTCGTATTTAGTTGCATTTGGCTTCCAAGCAACTCTTAATCGGTGTGGATGACTATTGTATACCGTAAGCTGTAAGTGTGTTTGCATACAGATGCCTCTAAAAACATGTATTGGTATAAAATCCACCACATTTCAAGACAGAACTTTGCCGCCTCTTCAGGAATCCTAAATATATAGTATAATATGACAGTTTTTAAAGTTATTATGAAACGTTCTATCTGCCTAAGATGCGCATAGATTGTTTAGTTTCATTTTTGCCCTGTACATGCAGCCTATAGTAGATTAGATCGTCACATTCCTGTGCCAGAAGTTTGTTTGCTCAAACATGCTGCATGGCACTGCACAGATTAATGTCTGTAGAACCAACATTTTTCTGTGTAGAAACTTCATATCCCCCCAAACCCTGAGCCTTTCAGTCTATGCAGGTGAGAGCTAAGTAGTAATTAGATCTGAAACAGACACAAACAGGCAGAGCAATTAACCGAGAACTTGCCATACTGGAAGAGATGTTTCATCACATTAGCACTCCCACATTTATGATGTAACACAGAGGAAATGGCAAGGATTGGACATTGTGTGACCCAGAACAAAAAGTTGCTTGTCGCTTGGGACAAGCTTGCTGAACCCATCATTACAAGGTAAGGTAAGGCAAACAAATAACACAGGGAATATAACCACACTAGTTAAAACCACAAAAACATTTGAAAGTGTGCAATGCCTTTAGTTAAACTTAAAGGGGAGGGACAACAAATGAGAAAGTCAGATTGTTTCTTGTACTAGAGGAAGTGAGGCTCCATTTCAAACCACATTCGATTATCCTAATGTTTCTAAGCATTTGTACCTGAACATTGGATCAACACATTTAATTTTGCTAAATGGTTTTTTTTTTGTTTTCCTTTTACATTTAGGTTCCCAGTGTTACACCTACTCTACGAAGAAGTACAAGGGTATGTTATCCCAGTAATGCAGCTTTGTGCTTGCATCCATTTTTAGAAGTAGTTGAGAAATCAAAGTCTCAAATGTTCCCATGACAGTTGTACATTTTGCATACTTATTAAAAAAATATATATACAGCAGAATAATTTAATGACATAACTCTATTCAGTAGTGATTTATTAATTTTCTGTGAAGCTTGCGCTCAGCCAATATTACAATTTTGTGTTTTATACTCTTTCTTCAGAATTCACCAAATTCAGAAAAAGAAAATGCAATCCTTGATAAGTCTCAAGATGTGCGTAATGGAGCCAAAGAGCAGCTCGTTTCTAAAATAGATGTCTTGTCTCCAATCCCCCTGAATGTCCCTCAGTCTCCTTCCTATGATGACAGAGCGAGGGTGATGTCTCAGAAAGTGCGACGTTCCTACAGTCGCTTGGAAATGTCATTGAATGGTGGCTCGTTTCTCTACAGTCCCACCAGAGACACTGACTCGGATACTTCCACTCCAAACCCAGCCCCGAAAGCAGGGCGTAGGTCACTTTTTGGGTTTGATAAACTTGGTTCTGAAAGCCCACAGGAAGAAGAGGAAGCAGAGAAAAACCTAGAAAAGGAAAATAAACAGCTAAATAATAAAAGTGGAACATCAATGGAACTCGCTGCAGAAGAACCAGATACTAATTATCCTGGAATAGCATTAGCCAAGCAGAAGAGGAGGAAACGGAAGGTTCCACAAATTGGGGTGAGAACTCTGCGTATTCTCAGCTATGCAGAATGCTACTCATGATTTGGGTATCGATTAGTTGTTTTTCACCAGTCATCATCCTAGATAAAATATGAGAGGCTCCTCCCACCAACAGGAAATGGAAGGCTCACAAATTATTTATTTAGGTATATGCCCAGAAAGTTGTCTTAGTTCTTCCCTCTAGAAATTAGTAACATTATTGCAAACTTAGGATGTCAACTTTTGGCCTTTTGTGTCAGTTGCAGGGGCTTCACAAAAATGGAGTAGACTTTCTAAATCACAGAGTGGACAATGCAGCCTGAGGGAGGTAGATATTTGTGAACCTGACCAAGAACTATAGAGGCACCAGGATTTACATGCATGACCGTGTCCTCAGCCTGCATCTTGGTCCAGGAACTATATGCTGGTCCTGGATGATAACTCAGTAAAGATGGCTTTGTAAAGGTGACCACTTTCAGTGGAATCGCTGTGATCTCCATGAGAGGTAATAAATGCCTAGGTTTATATTGCCACATTACTTGGCATGTAAGCATGCCAAAGTATATACCGCAGGGTCCACTTTAAGCAAAGATAGCTGAGAGTTTGTGTCAGCCCCCATATGCTGTAATAACTTTGTTCAACAGTTGCCAACCTGTTGTGTGTAAATGTTTTTAATAATAACTTGGGTATAATGTAGTTATTTCTGTTCCTATTTTTCAGGTATATGAGCTTGACGAATGGGCTGCTACCATGAATGCCCAGTTTGACGAGGCAGAAAAGTTTGATCTAGTAGTGGAGTGACAGAAACTGGGACTGTATATTATGGACCTTCTCTTGTACATATATTTTCTATAGACCTTTTTAGATACATTTTTATTTCTTATTTACATCTTACGTTGTCTCTTTGTATGTTTTTAGAAAGGTGTTTTTTGCTAAATATATCTTGTTAAAGAACTGTTTCTTTTTAATAGTTAATTTATTTGTAGTTTCTAAACTGTAAATGTCATTCAGAATGACAGGTATCTAATAATAGATGTCCCCATTGCAGTAATTGAGATTAGTAAATCTAAAGTGAATATGGCCCACATGAAGGCTAATTTAGTAGTCCTTACTCCTAGAATGTCAGTTTACAAATGCAAAACCTGGACTCTTTCTTATAAGCAAATGCTGGTAACTTGGAACATACATACTGACAAAAAAAAAAAAGTGAGTGCTGTATATTGTGTACTGTGTATATATAATCCTGACATAATGCCTTTAAGTTGAGGAATAAAAAGAAATGTGTAGCAATGCTGACAATGAGTGTAATACCAGGTTTAATAGTGAGTAGGCAGGCACTCGGATATACGCATTAAAAATGTTTGGTGTTAGGTGCATGTGATCAGCACTGTCCATACAGAGAGTCAGGGGGTCATGCGGCCTCATAGTACAGACAGAGGAGAATGAAAACTCCTACAAGCTTTAACCAGTGCTCGGCCAGACACTGGTAGAAATTGCAAGACTGTTCTATACTGCTGCTGAGAAAAGGTATTTAGCAGTTAATATTTACTAAAATTGCATCTCCTGTGGCAGACCAGATATAGTGAATGCATGGCCCTGGGTTTAGTAACACTTTTTAAAGCGGTAATAAACCATGTATGTGTGTATGTGTACATTTTAAACCAGCAAGGCAAAGTTATAATGTGCTGGTATGCATCGCATACCAGCACATTATGCAAAACTTGCCATAAAACAAAGCTCTTCAGCAGCGTACTGACAGGGCTTCCATCTTCACCAAGTCTTCCTTCCAGGTTGGTGGGCTCTGGTCCTTTGGCGTCACTCCCACCCATGCCACTGTTTATGGCACGGAGCGCAAGTAAATATCTCCTAAACTGTGCACGTTCAGGAGATTAGTTACTGTATCTATAGTTAAGCCTTATAGCCTTTGCTATAGGTAAAAATCAAGCAAGGGAGTTTACTCCCACTTTAAGGTCTGAGGTTGTATGTTGTGAGTCAAAACACGGAGTTTATGTATTTGGAGCTGGTAAAGAGTCTGTGTCCGTTGCATTTCACTCTGTTTAATGTCAGAAGGTTATGAAAATTGTAATCAAACACCAATCACAGCAGATTACATTCTAGTGTAAGAACATGTATTGGATGAAAACACCACCAGGGACAGTTATAAAATCTATACAGTCTAATGACTGGGCAATGTCTACAGATTAAATATTTTAATGAAGTTAATAGAAGTTGGCTTTGATTCAGAGATTACATTGTGCTGCATAACTATAGCTGTATGTCAACTTAAAAGGGTCTGATTGGTTTCAAAGCTGCACTGCAAATGGCTTAAGACACTGTTGAAATATATACTGTAGATGTGACTGACCTTTCCTCACAAAATTCTCTTTTTAACCTTGTGATCCAAACACCCCTAAGCAATAGCAGACCTTGTTTAAAAATAAATGGTACTTTGCTGCAAAATACTATTCAATAATAAAACCAATGTGCTCAAAAACATGAACTAAACATATTCTCAAATGTAATATACACTGTACAATAAACCAATTCATCATAGGCGTGTGCAGCCTATTGCATTAGGACCCTGTGAGACGGAACGTAGATCTGTCAATGTAAACAGACAGATCTCCGGCTGTCTCCTTCTGTCAGGGAAGAGGAGACAGATCTGTTGTTTATCCTGATTATGACAGTCTCACCCCCCCCCCCCCCCCCAGTTAGAATCACTCCCTAGGAAACACATTTTAACCCCTTGATTGTCCCCTAGTGTTAACCCCCTTCCCTACCAATTACATTTATACAGTAATCATTGGCTATATTTTTTAGCTCTGATCGTTGTATGGATGTCATATGGTCACAAAAAAAAGTGTCTGATCTGTCCGCCGCAGTCCCAATAAAAATTGCAGATCACCCCCATTACTAGTATAAAAAAAAAAAAATGCCATAAATCTACCCCCTATTTTGTAGATGCTAGATCTTGTGCGCAAACCAATGAATATGCGCTTATTGCAAATTTTTTTTTTTTATCAAAAATATGTAGAATACATAGCGGCCTAAACTGAGGAAGAAATTTTTTTTGGGGGGGAAGGGGGGGTATTTTAGTAACAGATATTGCTTTTTTTTTTTTTTTTTTAAAAATTTACAGGGTTTTTTTTAGTTTGTTTATAGCGCAAAAAATAAAAACCGCGGAGGTGATCAAATGCCACCAAAAGAAAGCTATTTTGTGGGGAAAAAAAAGGACATACATTTTGTTTGGGTACAGCGTTGCACGACAGTGCAGTTGTCCGTTAAAGCGATGTAGCGCCGTATAACAAAATGCCTGGGGATGAAGTGGTTAATGGCATCCCAGTCTTAGTCCGTAGGGTTCAATATTGGGTTGGCCCACTCTCTGCAGCTTCAACTCTTCTGGGAAGGCTGTCCACAAGAATTAGAAGTGTGTCTATGGGACTGTTTGACCTCACAAATGTGCTTGTGGAAGAATGGTCAGACACTGATGTTGGACCAGAAGGCCTGGCTCACAGCCGCCACTCTAATGTGAAGGCCAGTCAAGTGCCTCCACCCCAAATTCGCTAACCCATGTCTTTATGGACCTTGCGTTTTGTGCACTAGTCCAAATCATTTGGTGGAGGGGGGGATTATGGTGTGGGTGTGTTTTTTTTTTTTTTTTTTTTAATTTATTTTCAGGGGTTGGGCTTGGCCTCTTACTTCCAGTGAATGGAACTCTTAAGGTGTTAGCATACCAAGACATTTTGGACAATTTCATGCGCTCAACTTTGTGGGAACAGTTTTTGGTTATGGCCTCTTCCTGTTCCAACATGACTGTGCACCAGTGAACAAAGCAAGGTCCATAAAGACATGGACTTGCCAAGGGTGGTGGAAAATTAACTAAAAGTGCAAAAATTCACCATATAATAATAACTAAAACATATAGAATTAAGTGTAACAATCTAAAAAATGAAAATTCCAAAGTGCATATAATGGTGTCAACATCCTAACTAAAAAGTTGTTGCACTTGAAGTTAATTTGTATTGCAATTATCTGTAGAGGGGTTTCCACCATCCCTGCCAAGTTTAAAATAAATGTATGTCTGTCTTATTCTCATGCCAAAGGCAGCTGGGGTGGTCTGTGGCTGGCACACCGGCACATGTATTTAATTCGCTGGGGTGAGCCCCCCATGAATGCAGACCTTTATAGTCTTTGGTGGTTTTTCAAATGAAGGTAGATCTCATGGGGACACACCCAATCCTTTGAAATTTTGTTTTGTTAACCCCTTTTGTGGATGGCTAAAGTATATGTGTGGATTTTCCATAGATTGCCATCATGTGGACATTTAGAGATATTGCAGGTCATTGTTTTGGTTAGAGGGCATTAATAAGTCACAGGCCAACATGATATATATTGTACAATCCTACTTGGCAAATTACCTAATTACACTATATAATTACTGGTAATCACATGCAGAGATGTGGTGATGGTAAGTTTTTTATCCAGTCGCGCAACCCATTGCAGACATGGCTAGAGAGGGGGGGATCTTTCTGATGTATAAGTATATGGCTTGCTCGTCCTATGGGTTTACGAACACCTGTAGATTCAGTTTGTTATTGAGTCCCATGGGCGCCACTTTTCCCACATAGAGTTTGTAACACGGGCACTCCAACATGTAGAGAACGCTTGTGGTGTTAGTTTATGAATTGCTTGATTTTATGTTTTTTTCCCATCTAACATCCGTGAAGGTATCGGTTCTGTCAACATGAGGGCAGATGCTACATTTTCCACATAGGAACATTCCCTTGATTTTGTGTAGATCTGTAAGTCAGGTTCTTGGAGTCGTTTTTATAAATTCTGAGTTGACCACTTCATCGGATAGGTTCCTGGCTCTTTTGGCTACTATAAGTGGTCTCGGCCCTACAATGTCAGCTAGTTCGGCTGAACGTGTGAGGAGATGCCAGTGTTTGTTGAGTATATTTCTGACAGCTTCCCATTGTGTTCCATATGGTGTAATGACCCTGACTGACTCTTGATGACTGTTTTGAGGCTGGTTGTCAAACTTTTTTACTTTTAGTTGTTCCACTTTTGGTCTAAGATGCCTTTTCTGTAAATCTCCTCAGAGTTCTGTGGGGATATTTTCTTTCTCTAAAACGTTCATAGAGTTGTAGCGTATCTGTTTTGTAAGATTCAAGACTGCAGTTTCGGCGAATCCGAAGGAATTGTCCAGTGGGTATACCATTGATTAGAGACTTGGTGGTGGCTTGATGCTTCGAGGAGGGTATTGGCCGCTGTACCCTTTTCTGTATGTGCTAGTGATCAGTTTTCCTCCTTCGGCTCTAATCAAAAGGTCCAAGTAGGGGATCTGTTTAAGACCATAGTTAACCGCTTCCCGACCGCCTCATGTAGATATACGTCAACAGAATGGCACGGGCAGGCAAAAGCACGTACCTGTACGTCCCCTTTAATTTGCCTGCCCGGGGGGCGCGCGCGCGCGACCCGGTCGGGAGCTCCGTGACCACGGCCGCGGGACCAGCGGACCCGATCGCCGCTGGTATCCCGCGATCGGGTTACGGAGCTGAAGAACGGGGAGAGGTCTATGTAAACAAACCTCTCCCCGCGCTTCCTACACTGACTGTCAGTGATCGGCGGTTCCCTGTCATTGGGAACGCCGATCAATGACGTCAGATGTACAGCCACGCCCCCCTACTGTAAAAAAAAAAAAAAAAACACACAACACGTCACACTGACTCCTCCCCGCCCCCTAGTGGCTACAACTGTCATTTACATAGGAATCAGTGCTATTTAAATAGCAGTGATTGCTGTATAAATGACAAATGTCCCAAAAATGTGTCAAAAATGTCCGATGTGTCCGCCATAATGTCGCAGTCACAATAAAAATCGCTGATCGCCGCCATTACTAATAAAAAAAAAAAAAATATTAATAAAAATGCTATAAAACTATCCCCTATTTTGTAAACGCTATAACTTTTGCGCAAACTAATCAATCGCTTATTGCGATTTTTTTTTTTTTTTTTTTTTTTTTTTTTTTTTTTTTTTTACCAAAAATATGTAGAAGAATACGTATCGGCCTAAACTGAGGAAAAAAAATGTTTTTTTATATATTTTTTGGGGATATTTATTATAGCAAAAAGTAAAAAATATTGCATTTTTTTCAAAATTGTCACTCTATTTTTGTTTATAGCGCAAAAAATAAAAACCGCAGGGGCGATCAAATACCACCAAAAGAAAGCTCTATTTGTGGGAAAAAAAGGACGCCAATTTTGTTTGGGAGCCACGTCGCACGACCGCGCAATTGTCAGTTAAAGCGACGCAGTGCCGAATCGCAAAAAGGGGCCTGGTCCTTTGGCTGCCAATTGGTCCGGGGCTGAAGTGGTTAAGTGACCTTTATATTTCTTGTGTTGTAATTCAGCTCATCAACAAAGTCCTTTTAGAGTCTCTGGGGTGCAGTTCAAGATCAATAGCACATCATCAATATGGTATTGGATCGAGCTGTACACTACTTCCTCCTCCCACCACCTTAAATGGAGGCACGCACAGGCCGGTGCCCATGGGGCACCCATAGATGTACCCTGAATCTGTCTGTAATTAGTACCCAGAAATTGAAAGTAGTTGTTGGTGAGCGCAAACTATAAAAGCTGTAAAAGGAACTCATTTTGTGCTCCCATCAGAGAGTAGTTTTGGTCTAAATAATAGGCTGTGGCTGCAAGGCCCCATGAGTGTGGGATAGAGGTATACAAAGACTTGCCATCGAATGCTATCGTGGCAAGTATTGATGATATGGAGAGATTATCAATTTTCATAAGGACATGTCTTGTATCTTGTACATAAGATGGTAATCTTGTTATCATTGCCTTAAGTAGCGCATCCAGATCTTTTCCTGTTTTTTTTTTTTTTCAGGAGCCCCTTTATTTCTGATATTATTATAGGTCTTCCTGGGGGGTCCTGGGCTGACTTATGAATCTTTGGGATGATATATATGGTCAGTGTATTAAATTTGGATACTGTAAGGTGTTCACATTCCTTAGAGAGTAAGTTGGTCTCTAGGGCCAGTTTGACTTTAAAGTTAAGTTCTTGCACCAGAGTGGCGAATGGGTTATGATCAAATCGCTCATGGGTGGACCTATCCCTGAGCTGTCTTCTTACCTCCTTTTCATATTTCTCTCGCGATAAGATCCACATTTCCATCTTCTTATCGCTTTTTTTAAAAATTAAATTAGGCGCTTCTTTTAATTCTCTAAGGGCCTGTCTTTCCTATTTATCCATAATGTTTTTTGAAAATCATTTTTATTAAAATGTTTAACATAGTATAAACATTACACATGTAAAGTGACAACACAAAAAAAGAAAAACTAAAATAGAAAACCATAAATGAGTCGTATATCAGCACAAGTGGCCAGCATGGCCCTGAGAAATAGTAAAAGGACTATCTCGGGATAAGAGCCTACTACAATGCCACAGAAATAATTTTTCCATGGTAGTGTTACTGTATATGTAACCGACTATGGCATTCAGATATCATTTCCAGAATTATACCAACCCCCTGCTGGTTATTTTACCATATTCATTGAACTTTGACCTCTCTGCAATGGGCTCCCCAGCCCCCTCCACTGGCGTCAAACGTAATTATGGTCCATGAGAGGGCACCCAATTGCAGAGGGTTTTTGGGCTTGTCCACCAGTGCAGGCTTCTGCGCATGACTACAGTCAGCAGGATTGGCTGTGAGAGTCGTCGTCTCCTCCATTGCGCCAAAAAACCTGACTGGAAGTATCTTAGATGCCAGTGTGACCATGGAACTAGGAGTATACAGGAGCATATGAGGCTTAGGCATTGTGAAGCTGTTAAATGAGAACTTCGCATGACCTTTTGCATTGCGGGTGTGTCATCCTGGCGCGCCCCTGTCAGAGTCCTCTGCTCCCCTCCTGAATGAATGATTTGTATAGTGCTGCAACTGCAAACTGAATCGCCTTGAGGCGCTTGATCCGACCTGCGTTAATTCCTTCTTAGAAGAGGTGGGTCTTAAGTTTTTTCCTGAAGGCCCGATGGTCTTTTTCTAAGCGGATGTTTGTAGGTAGAGCGTTCCATAGCCGTGGTCCTTGGACTGCAAATCTTCGTTCACCCCTTGATTTGTACCGGGACTTGGGGACTAGGAGTAGGTTTTGGTTGTTAGATTGGAGGTTGCGATTGGGAGATTAGTGTTGTATTTTTTCGCATAAGTTATTGAGGAGCATCTCCTTGTGTGCATTTGTGGGTCAGGCAGAGGGTCTTGAATGTGATGCGATCCTTTACGGTTAGCCAATGGAGGGTCCTCAGGGAGGGGGAGATGGATTCCCATGGTTTCTTTCCTGTGACTAGTCTGGCTGCCGTGTTTTGAACGACTTGTAGGCGTGCAATCTGGAATTTAGGTAGTCCTATGTAGAGGAAGTTTGCATAGTCAAGTTGAGAATTGATGGTTGTTCCTACCACTATGGCTTTGTCCTTTTCTGGAATGAAGGGGATGAGTCTGCACAGCAGGCGTAGAAGGTGGTAGGATCCGCTGACTATTGATCCTATTTGTGCATCCATTGACATTTCTGAATGGAAGGTGACTCTGAGACTTTTGGCTTTTATGCTCCTTGAGAGTGTCATGCAGAGCGGCGATCTCCCGCTGTGTTACAGAGATTTAATCTGAATTGTTTGGCAGCCCCTGTAACAAAGTCCCGCCTCCTAAATCAGGCTCCTGTAATAGGCAGCACACTGATCCAATGCTGAGAAATTGAATCGGTGTAACTTGTATCATAAGAGCTGGTCTAGGAGGCAGGACTTTGTTACAGCGGCCGCCCGCTGTGACACAGCAGGAGATCCCCGCTTTGTGATCCAGGCACTGGCGAGGCTACATCTGATTGGCACTGGTAGGCTGCATCTTATGGGCACTGGTGAGGCTGCATTTGATCTCTTGTATCATGTCTGCAGTTTCTGACCATCTCCTGTACTATGTCTGCAGTATCTGACCATCTTCTGTATCATGTCTGCTAGAGGTGCATTGAATGGAAATTTTGCAAATACTATTAGCAATGTGTTAAAGTAAGAGATGGCAGACATGACACAAGAGATGGTCAGAGACTGCAGACATGCTACAAGAGATGGTCGCAGACTGCATTTTACTTGAGCTTTTCTTGCACTAAAAGGTGCCAATAATGGCCAACATTTAATTCATAATAATTAAAATTAATGATATTTATTAAAAAGTCGAATATAATACAATTTTATATATAAAAAAAATAATACGTTTCGGTTTTCGCCCAAGTGCATCCTGCATTTTTTGGTTTGGCACCAAAATTTATATTCGGTTCATCTCTAATTGCAACAGTGTCTCTCTGTGGGAGATGAGCTGGTTTGGATTGTTTGCCAGGAGAATCGCAGCAGAGTATAAAGCCCCGCCAGAATCACAGCAGAGTATAAAGCCCCGCCAGAATCACAGCAGAGTATAAAGCCCCGCCAGAATCACAGCAGAGTATACAGCCCCGCCAGAATCACAGCAGAGTATACAGCCCCGCCAGAATCACAGCAGAGTACACAGTCCAGACTCAAAGCAGAGTATACCCCCTATGGATGGGCCGCCACTGCTTTCATGCATTTGCCCTTCCATGTGCTCCTTGCTTTGAACTCTAGTTATAGGTGTGGGCAGGGGCAATCTCTTTGTTACTGGTGTAAATTTGGTCGGGACGCACTGGGCACCTTTTCTGCCATTGTGTTATGTCCTGGGTGTTCAATGTGCCTTTAAGGAGGATTGGGCTACCTCCGGGCCCACCTGCCCCTTATCTATCCATTAGAATGCATGTGCTTCCATTGTGCAGACTCTCAAAAAATTTTGCATTGTTAGGCTACTTTCACACTGGGGCATTGGGGGCGCTGGCGGTAAAGCGGCGCTATATTTAGCGCCGCTTTACTGTCGTTTTAGCGGCACATTACGGCCGCTAGCGGGGTGGTTTTACCCCCCCCCCCCCGCGAGCGGCCGAAAAAGGGTTAATACCACCCGCAAACCGCCGCTGCAGCGGCGTTTTGCGGGTGGGTTTGGAGCGCTGCCCCATTGTTTTCAATGGGAACGGGCGCTATAGGAGCGGTAAATATACCGCTCCTACAGCGAGCCAAAGATGCGGCTTGCAGGACATTATCCAGCGTCCTGCAAGCGCACCGCTTCAGTGTGAAAGTCCTCCGGCTTTCACACTGAAGACACAGCAACTGCTGTTTCGGGTCGGTTTGCAGGCGCTATTTTAGGGCAATAGCGCCTGCAAACCGCCCCAGTGTGAAAGGGGCCTTAGGGCTGCAAACAAAACGCAGGGTGCAGTGAAGAGGCCTTGCAGCTTATGCTTGCATTTGCAAATGTGTGCTAACTAAACCCCTGTTTTTAATGCATACTGTTGGACAGGTTAATTCGGTAAGAGCCTGTTCACACAGGGGCGACTCGTCAGGCGACTTAGCCGCCTGACAAGTCGCGTCCCGTTCTGTAGTATAGAACCGTTCTAATAGGAGCGACACAAGTCGCTCCAACTTAGAAAAAGGTTCTTGTACTACTTTGGGGGCGACTTCAGACGACTTGCATTGACTTCTATACAGAAGTCATTTTGCAAGCCGCCGCTGAAGTCAGCTGCCGGTCGCCTGAGGCAGTCGCGCTCCAAGTCGTGCTGCCTCAGTGTGAACCGGCTCTAAGCAGACTGGTTGGTGAGTTGAGCTGGGAATTTTCTCTGGTTTTGTCTTTCAAGGGTTGAGCAGTGAATGTAACAACCCAGGAGGTGTGTTACTGGCTAATCTCCAGGAATGAAAGCCTGAAAAAAATGAAAACGAATGCAGCCACTACATCAATTATTGGTACACTACAATATATAACATTTTTGTTTTTGGGTGGTTTTAGTTACACGCTAAGGCTATGCTGCCTCTGACTGCGAATATCAACTTGGAGTGAGATTTGGCAATTTCACCACTGTGCTGTTATGAGGAAGCAAAAGTCTGCCTTCTCCAAGATAAGGCCCCTTACACACTAAGACGCTAAAGTGCTAAAAATAGCGCCTGCACACTGCCCTGAAAGACCTGCTCAATGCACTCCAGTGAGAAAGCCCTGAAGGCTTTCACACTGGAGCGGTGCGCTAGCAGGACGCTCAAAAAAGTCCTGCAAGCCGCATCTTTGGAGCGTGTATTTACTGCTCCTAAAGCGCCCCTTTCCATTGAAAACAATGGGGCAGCGCTCCAAACCTGCTTGCAAAGCGCTGCTGCAGCGGCGCTTTGCAGGCGGTTTTAACCCCTTTTTTGGCTGCTAGAGGGGGTTAAAACTGCCCGCTAGCGGGCGAAAAGCGCCGCTAAATATAGCGCCGCTTTACCCCCAGCTCGCTCAGCTCCCCAGTGTGAAAGTAGCCTAACTGTCTGTCTGTATTTAGACCCAATGCAGAACACAGTATTGTAATTCTGTAATGGGGAATGATCAGCTGCAGGGAGACCACAGGCAATACTGGTGATCAGTACTTTATCCTCTGCCTGCCTTTTTTAGGGTACAGTTCCTCATTTTGTAATACAGCATCACCAAGCTGATGTCATCACTGCTCTTTCCTCCTGTAATGAAAACTGTTCAACATTTTTAGGCCCCTTTCAATGGGTGCCTTTTGTTTTTTTATCAGCAGGGACTCTGTCTGCTGATCAGAGCAGAGTGGGCGGATGATAGGTCCACATCTGCTCTGGTTATGCAGAACGGACACAGACAGAGCCCGCTCTCCCAGTCTGCGGTAAATGGACTCCGCTGTCTGTTTGCTTAGCCTAACTTCTAAATCTGATCTGCCTACATGGAGGAGAACAGATCCTCTTCCGTTTTGTTTTGCAGACCAGATCGGAGGTCAGCAGGTGTAAAACAGACACAAGTCTGTTTACACCTGCCAGTCCATAGTGGTGAATGGACCATTAGAAGAGAAAATAAAAGTGCGCTGTCCCTTTTTAAATCTTATACCGAAACATTAAATCAATCCAAAGTTGAACTATGATACTCATGTGTGAAATATTATACTTAATATAGTGAAAAATTAAGCATATTACAAAGAAAACATTATAGCAACAAATTGGTGCCAATCATTGTGGAAAAAATTTACAAAATAAGGAAAAAAGTCTCTGAATGCAACAAAGTCCATTGGTTACAATGACATGAGTGTTCCGTGCTGAAGATATTCTTCTCTGTGCTGAAGTGCTCCTTGAGAGAAAAATGGCCACTTACCAATCGTTGATCCCAAATTATAGTGATCAAACTTAATTGAGGAGCTCTCACACAAAGCCAAATCATTATGACCTGCTCCTTGTTAATGGGGTGTGATGGATGGTTGGGATACGAATCTCATATAATCATAGCAACGCTTTTCATAAGATCACACATGGAAGACAAGCAGGGAGGATCCATAGTGCAGTAAAGCCAAGTATAAATTATTATGAATAAAATACACTCACGATTGCGCAGTTAAAAAAAACAACCTATTTTTATCTTATTTTATTTTGAAAGTGAATATTTTAGCTGTGTAAAACAAAATGGCTAAAATTGATTGTACTGAAGATGCACTCAGGTGTCAAAATGTAAAGTTTATCAATCTCTTCAGCACCAAGGGAGCCCTGAAACCTGTGGTGCTCTGATATGCAAATCTCAACACTCTGAGTAAATCATGGTCTCACTCGCCCCCAGGGCAGAATTAATCTCCAATAATGGTCTGTAAGAGGGAGAAACTGTAAGAAAGTTGTAATATGCATATCAGAGGGCCCTAGATTTTGGGGCAGTGAAGATGCTGAAAGGCTATGGTTAGACATCTAATGCTGACCATACACTATACGAAAAATCGTCCGAACCCAGTTTCGAAAAACGAACGTTCGGCCGTGAGCGCAAACGATGGTGCCATCATGTAATTACCGATAACTCGCTCAGTGGACATAAATACATTTTTTGTTGTTTTTTTTTTTTTACATATACAGTGCCTTGCGAAAGTATTCGGCCCCCTTGAACTTTTCAACCTTTTGCCACATTTCAGGCTTCAAACATAAAGACATAACATTTTAATTTTTTGTGAAGAATCACCAACAATTGGGACACAATTGTGAAGTGGAACGAAATCTATTGGATATTTTAAACTTTTTTAGCAAATAAAAAACTGAAAAGTGGTGCGTGCAAAATTATTCGGCCCCTTTTATTTTCAGTGCAGCAAACTCACTCCAGAAGTTCAGCGAAGATCTCTGAATGATCCAATGTTGTCCTAAATGACTGATGGTGATAAATAGAATCCACTTGTGTGTAATCAAGTCTCTGTATAAATGCACCTGCTCTGTGATAGTCTCAGGGTTCTGTTGAAAGCGCAGAGAGCATCATGAAGACCAAGGAACACACCAGGCAAGCGATCATTTTGAAATGGAAGGAGTATCAGACCACTGCAAATCTACCAAGACCTGGCTGTCCCTCTAAACTTTCAGCTCAGACAAGGAGAAGACTGATCAGAGATGCAGCCAAGAGGCCCATAATCACTCTGGATGAACTGCAGAGAACTACAGCTGAGGTGGGAGAGTCTGTCCATAGGACAACAATCAGTCGTACACTGCACAAATCTGGCCTTTATGGAAGAGTGGCAAGAAGAAAGCCATTTCTCAAAGATATCCATAAAAGTCTAGTCTAAAGTTTGCCACAAGCTACCTGGGAGACACACCAAACATGTGGAAGAAGGTGCTCTGGTCCGATGAAACCAAAATCGAACTTTTTGGCCACAATGCAAAACGATATGTTTGGCGTAAAAGCAACACAGCTCATCACCCTCAACACACCATCCCCACTGTCAAACGTGGTGGCAGCATCATGGTTTAGGCCTGCTTTTCTTCAGCAGGGACAGGGAAGATGGTTAAAATTGAGGGGAAGATGGATGCAGCCAAATACAGGACCATTCTGGATGAAAACCTGTTGGAGTCTGCAAAAGACCTGAAAGTGGGACGGAGATTTATCTTCCAACAAGACAATGATCCCAAACATACAGCAAAATCTACAAAGGAATGGTTCACAAATAAACGTATCCAGGTGTTAGAATGGCCAAGTCAAAGTCCAGACCTGAATCCAATCGATAATCTGTGGAAAGAGCTGAAAACTGCTGTTCACAAACGCTCTCCATCTAACCTCACTGAGCTCGAGCTGTTTTGCAAGGAAGAATGGGCAAGAATTTCAGTCTCTCGATGTGCAAAACTGATAGAGACATACCCCAAGCGACTTGCAGCTGTAATCGCAGCAAAAAGTGGCTCTACAAAGTATTAACGCAAGGGGGCCGAATAATTTTGCACGCCCCACTTTTCATTTTTTTATTAGTTAAAAAAGTTTCAACAATCCAATAGATTTCGTTCCACTTCACAATTGTGTCCCACTTGTTGGTGATTCCTCACAAAAAATTTTAATTTTATATCTTTATGTTTGAAGCCTGAAATGTGGCAAAAGGTTGAAAAGTTCAAGGGGGCCGAATACTTTCGCAAGGCACTGTACCTAGTGCAGACAGTTCGGATGGGAAACACATTAACCTTTCAATTTATCGTTCGTTCGGCAGAAAATTTCCAAACTTGTCCTTTGTTTTTTTGGCTCAAAAACGTCCAAACGATTATCGATTTTGTGCCTATTAACTGGCCGAAAAACGAGCAGTGGTAGGCAACCTTGGGACTCCAGCTGTTGTGGAACTATACGTCCCATAAGGCAGTGCAATACTGACAACCACAGGCATGACTTCAAGAGACATGATGGGAATTTTAGTTTCACCACAGCTGCAGTGTCAAGGTTTACCTACCCCTGGTTTGGGTGCTGGGGTGGCCAATGTCATTTTGGCTTCGCTATTTGGTAGCTCACAGAACTGAATAAAGTATGAGGAAAGGAATTCAGATTGAATTTATGCTAGTACTACTTTCACTTCAATGTTTTGCAAGGTAGTAAAGTCTTGGGGAAGAAACAGGCTGTGTTGTCTAGCACAAACCTATTGTTTTATGGAGATAGAAAATGTCCTTGCTAGAGAAAGACTTGAACTAGACTAGACTTGAACTGGACTTGAACTAGATAATATGTGTCTGAAAGGTCAGGATTTATCTTTGTTTAGTGAGTTTTTCTCTTTTTCCAGAAAATGCTGTCTGTTTACTTGATGCTGGAAATACATTAACATTAGTTGCACACAGTAAACGCAAAATGGAGACACCAATTAGCCGTCATGTAGGCTTATATCACAATTTTGATCTTAAATTTATTGGTTTCTATAGCCTAGAGCACCTCCCCCAACAGGAACGAGGGGGTGATCTAGACAAGAAACTTTTACAGATCGAAACTAGATGGATCTATTTGTTGGGGGCTACCCGGTATCCGGGCCTCAACGAAGGAATCAGCTTTAAACCCTTCCTTTAATGTGTGGTCCTTTATGCCTCGCCTTCTGCTTTTCACTCTCTCGCCAGCTGTATTCTCTCCCCCTCGTTTTCCCTTTCCCTCCCCCTTCTTTCCCCTATCCTCCTCCTTCCCGTTCCTTCCCCTTCCCTTCCCTTCCCACTTCACCTTCCTCTCCCTGCCAGCACGAGTAGTTGAGCACCGCCAGGCCTTATACGTGGGCCATATAGGGCCCGAATCTGGCCTTAATCTGTGTGTGCTGAGACGTGCTTGCTCATGTAATATTTCGCCCCCCCTTTTATGTGGGGGTGAAAGTGCTAATTAATATGGTTACTGTTTTGTAAATATGTTCATTCTTGTGTTAAAAAACCATATGCACAATAACAATTTCACAATAAAAAAGAACAAGAATCATGTGCTGCAGTGAATGTGTATATGCAGGGTGCCCTTTCTATTTCTCCCTTTTTTTTTTTTTTTTCCTTACAAGCTCATACTGATCCCGGTGGATTTTGCACTGGCGCAGGCCCCAGGGGACAATGCATGGGGAGTGCCCCATTTGGCGATCGCCCCAGGGTTTTGGGGAATTGTATGGACCGATCCGGTTGCGTGGCGTGGTTAGTTATGTCCACCCTAGGGTGGTCTCCTGCCCGCTTCCGGGTCGGGGATCGGCTGCTAGTCCTGACCCGGCCACCAAGTTTGAGGTTTCCATCTACAGGGACCCCATCATGCCCTATTAACTGACAGTACAGCTTGGCTGCTGTCAGCAGGGCATGTCAGGTTAGTCCCAGCTGAACTGTGTACCGGAAGTGGTTCCCTATAGGAACACTCCGGTCACCTGGTCCGGGATAGGCGCCGTCTGATCTCCGCACTACGTCCGCGTGACGTCAGCACGGCGTGATGTCCCACGCCGTGCGCATTTGGCGCCACGGGGGGAGACTATTTAAACCCAGTCTGACGCCATATCAGACTGAGGTGGACGTGAGGCTCGGGACGCTCTGGGAACGATCTAAAACAGGTAAATTGACTCAATTAAACCTCTTTGATTGGTGGACATTTTGCCCACCGCAAACTTGACTACATGAAACTACTGCAATTATTTTTAATGTCTTTTTCATAGGCTTTGGATGCCTTACCTAGCCCCGTTTGAGGGGCAGTATATGGTTTGACCAGCCATCAAATATGATACGCTCTGATGCCATATATACTTTATGATAAGGTAGGGGATTATAACTCCTCTATCTTTTGGGGATCCATGAAATGTATTGGATATGGTTCCTATGCACTTTTACTGGGGTTTCTTTTCTTTTGCTTTGCTATTTTTCAGAAATTGTCCTGATTCAGTGGATAAATACTTAAAACAAAGACCCAGCAGTTCCCACCCGCTTCCCCCCATTCGGTTCTCTTTGTTTGGGGGGCTGACCGACCCGAGCCTCTCACAAATACAGATCTTTACAAGTTTTTCGTTGAGGTAGGTAAAGCCTGACAACTGACACCGGGCATAGTCATACTACCTTCCTACCGTACGAATGATTATGGCTTATGTGAAAACAATTGTGGTTAATAAGTACATTTGTACTCCACAGGCCCTATAAACACTCCATTGGATGAAGGAATAGGACTTCTCTCTCCCCCTACAACTCTCTAGCCACGATTTCTGGTGGCGCTCGCTGGGTACGTCCCTGTGCGGGTTCCTCTCTGGGGGGTGCCCCAGTGCAACCATCGGCATCTCTATTCAGAAGTCTGACCATGCGTATGACCCCTATAACATTGGAGGTAGGGAACCATGCATGTGTAAACTGACTTCACCAGACATCCCTGTCATTGCACATTCTATGCAGCATATACAATGTTTTAACGATTATCAACTGTTTTTTATATATACTAATCAATATATTGTTTTGTATACATACCATAGAATACGAAAAATTTCTAAAAAACCCTCGTCTATCTGCAAATATATCTTATCCTTGTCTCCTGATGAAGCCTCTATAGGCGAAACATGTCGAGCGATTGGACAAGTATTATGACCTGTGTACTTTGAATGTATGACAATATAGGTGTTCCACTAGGAATTGTATGTAATATCTCTGAACCCTATGACTCATATACTGATGTACGTGGAGTCTAACATTGTATGTAATTTTCTTTTTCTTTATATTATATTTTTTTATGTTAATAAAACAAGCAATTTTATCATATCTTTATGAAATTACTCTCTTTTGTGTATGTACCATAGACAGTCCCAAATCTCCAATAACTCTTTTACTGCATATTAATCTGGGATGATAGTACATTACTTATGTAAAATCTTGGGAGAACACTCCAGTCTAGTGAGCTCTGAAAATTAGTTGCACACAGTTGGCAATCTGAAATGCAGTGTAGACTCTTACTACCTGTACAGAACCATCCACAGGATGCAAGACTTCTATCACAATGTATTCAAGACAATGGGTGTGAGCTGCTAATGCTGTGAAGGAAACACAAGTCATAATGTTCATTCAATTTAGTCTGAATTCTCTAATGCACTACAGCTAGATTTTCCTAGACCATCTAACAAGGGGAGTAGGAGGGCAGTGGTTATATATCTGATTAGTGCCCGAAGGAAATCTAGTACTTATTATTTTTACATCAGGTCAGTTCATTTATGATACTAGGAGCATTTGGGCACCCAAGCATCTAAAACATGCATATTGCAGAACAACTAGATTACGGACGGAACTGGTACAATACAGCAATGCCTGGATAAAAACAGAAGTGCCATACAGTTGGGCTGTTCATGCTGTGTATTGCAAGGCTTCATTTTTGACAGCAATTTGCGTTTAAAATATGCATAATGATATCTTCAGCGCACCAGACCAACAGATACCCAACCGCAGGGTGCTGGAGCAACTGGTGGATGGTGCCACAACAATCAGATAAAAGATTTGTTGCCAACACACCTTGATCTTCTGTGGCACCTATGATGTATGACAGACTGAACAAATGTCAATAAAGGCATTTTTTCACAGAAGATTAAGGTGCTGGCAACTTTTATCTTTTTAAAATATGCCACACAGTTGTCAGCATCTGTCAATTCTGAACATTTCTGAAAGGTAAAAAACCTACTAGTAATGGATGGTTATTTCTCTAATACATTCAAACCAAGTTTAACCAGATGTCCAATAGTGCTGTCCCTTCAACGTGCTTTTGTGTTGCACTGCACTTTTTTTTATACCAGACCCCATATTAATGTGGCTTGTGTGTTTAGCAGTATCATATGCAATTGTTTGAAGAACAGAGTATTTTTAGTAAATGCTATTGCAGTAGGATTTTTATCAGAAGGTATTTTGTACCTTTTTGTAACCTAGCAGACTTAATTATATAATTAAAAGTGCAGACTCTATATAGTAGAGTATACAATACTACTACTACTGTTCAGTACTCTATAATGATTGTTTGCTTCTGTAAAACTTTCATCATCTCAGATGTTATGTAACTGTGCCATGTGTTCATTCATGTGCTATGGCTTATTGATTAAACGCCACAGCACATATTCACAGATTGTTGCGTTTTGTATTTCTCTTGGTAATGGAATGGATTGCTTCCTAGTTTGGCAGTGCCTGAAGGACCATTTCACTGAAACAATCCAATATCATTTAATGCCTGCTGGGCTACATTTTCCACCCATGTGATTTTGTGAAACATTCCTTACGTCAGTAGACATCAGTACGCTACTCATATTGAGATATCCCAGGCAAGGTTAAACATAGTTGGTTTCCACTGGCATCAGAGTGAGTTTGAGAAACCATGAGCAGTCAGAGAGAGGGAAGAAGAATCAGACTGCCAGAAACTAGAACATCTTGGGAGGACAAAGGTACTTCTGAAGTAGCAGCTGGAAAACTGGAGGTTATGGAGAAGTTCTTCACACCACTGCCCCATTCTAGCAGCCAGAGACCATCCAAGAGCAGTTCAAAAGGAAAATCTAGCTGGGAGGGGACCAGGAACCATTACTATAAAGAGTCTATGTCTTCTTCCTCACCTTCTTCCTCTTCAAGCCAATGGTCATCGGAATCTAATTTCAGAGTCCACGGACAGTTTCAAGGCTACAACTCTCGTGCTCCCCATTCACGTTCCTGTAACGACATATCGCTGGGAAAGGGGAGAGGAAATGAGGACAAAAGGAATTTTGTTTCCAAGCAAGATACTTTACATGCTAAAAAAGCTGTCCAACAAGAAATAGATCATTCTCCAGTAAGAAGTAGAACAGTGTCAGCTAAAAAAAGCCATTCAGGAGATTCAAAGGAGGCAGGTCTCAACAACAAGAGTGGAAGAGAGGATAAAAAAGGTTTAAAAAATGGTGGCCGAAGAGCTAAATCAATGGAGGCACTAGTGGAAAAGGAAGCCAGGAAGAAAGAAGGTAAAGGAAAAAAGCAAGTTACTAAAGAGAAGCAGAGATTTTCTCGCTTTCTAGATGAAATAACTGTCCAGGTATTAAGCCCGTCAAACCTGAACTCTTTAGGCATTAAAGAATGGCAGAATCTAGGCAATCGTGACCAGTGGAAGAACTCAAGTACTGACAGCTTGGGTTCCAGAGGTAAAAGAAGCCAACACAATTCTGTAGCAGAACATCAGGAAGTGAGAAAGAAAGGCAAAGGAAAAATGGGCTCTGCTACAAAAGCAAAAGTGAGTGCGGATCCCCCTGAGCCCTGGAGGAGGAGAGATAAGAGTACCAGTCCGGACTCTGTGACCTCCTCAACACGACACAGATGTGACAGAGAGGATGCAAACCTAAGTGCTTCAAACACAGGTCACCAACCAAGAAGAACAAGCCGGAGGCTGTCGCAGGAAAATATTGGAAAGCCATTGGATCACAAAGAAAGGGATAAAAAAGATGGTGGCTTAAGTGGAGCGCCAAAAGGAAAGGTGGGCTGAATCTTTAACAGGGAAAATAATTACCACAATAATTTAAATAAATACTGTATACTATATTCATTAGGAAAGCATGTTATTTTTTTGTCAACAAAACTAACTTGAAGTTTACAATGTCTTTGTAATAATGCTATTCCAGTACATACAGTAAATATAATCCTGGGAAGAAAAAGAATCCATATTTGCAGATGGGTGAGGATTGAATACTTGTTATGCCTAGGGGTTACTGTACAAGTATCTTTACTTGGCGCCGGAGGGAGTCTGCTGGAGCAAGGTATATTGTAAATATTTACCACTTCAATACTGGGCACTTTTACCCCCTTCATGCCCAGGCCAATTTTCAGCTTTCAGCTCTGTTGCATTTTGAATGATAATTGCGCAATCGTGCAACACTGTACCCAAAATTTTTTAGCATTTTTTTGAGAAAGATAGAGCTTTCTTTTGGTTGTATGTAATCACCATTGAGTTTTTTTATTGTTTGCTAAGTAAATGAAAAAAGACCGAAAATTTAGAAAAAAAACATTCTTTTTGTTTCTGTTATATTTTGTAAATAAGTAATTTTTCTCCTTCACTGATGGGCACTGATAGTGCAACCTCATCAGTGTCCATCAGTGCAGCCTAACAGGCACTGATGGGCACTTATGAGGAGGCACTAATATACAGCACTGTTGGGTACTGATAGCCGACACTGATATGCAGCACTGATGGGCAGCCTTTATGGGCACTAATGGGTGGTACTGATGAGTCAAAAAAAAAAAACAAAAAAAAACAGAAGGGCGCACCGACCTTTGTGCATTACCACTAAAAAGGTTTTATTTAAAATAGATAAAAACAGCAAAGTGACTACTCACAAACGAGTACACGGTACAGGCAAAAACATGGATAGATGAACACGTCCACTGCTATGAACTCCCAACCTCGATTCTTGGTTACCGGGAGGATCTGATGGTTCCTCAAGTGAATGGCTGACGCGTTTCGGGGGAGTACCCCTTTCCTCAGAGCCTAACAAGCGGGCAATGGTCTTGTGTACTGATGAGTACCAATAGGCGGCATTGATGAGGAGGCACTGACAGGCATCAATGGCGGGCATCACTGGTGGGCACTGGCGGGCATCACTGATAACCATTGCACTGATTATCAGTGCAGATCCCCCCTGTTAGGAAAGCCGCTTAACGGCTCTCCTCTACTCACACGCTGTCAGCGTAAGTAGAGAAATAACCAGCAATTCCTATTTACACTGTGATCAGCTGTGATTGGACACAGCTGATCACATGGTAAAGAGCCTACATCGTAGCGACACACCGCACCACCGATCGCTGTGCTGGGCACTCCCCAGGGGAGCGCACGAGCGGCATGTTGTAAAGATGTCCTATGATGTCCAGTCACAACTATTAAACCACTGCCCAGCTGTCATTTTGCTATAGGCTGGGCGGCATGTGGTTAAATAAGCTTTCTCTGCCCCCAGACTAAACAAGCAATCAACCCTTGCAATGCGGGAGAGAGAATTCATAGCAAGGGTAGATTTTTTTCCCCCCTAGAGTTGGGCTTTAAAGTAGAGGTAAAAACCCTAAATGAATGACGTTTACTTTGCTTACACACATGTATAAAACAATTGCAATTTTTCTTTAAATACTTGTGTTCACCTTTTTTATACTTAGTGCTGCTGATCTTCTTCAGTTACTTCCTGTCTACATGCAGGCACTCCAGCAATCACTGCATGGCATTTGTCAGAGTGGTTCTCCTGATTGTGACAACAGTGTGCCATACCTGCCTAATGTGTGTTCAGATGGCCACATATAGTCTCCATCAGAAGGTCGTGTGACTGGTTGACAGTGCAGGGGTACCATTGGAAAAGAGGTGCAGACTGTTGTCACTCTGTAACAGGAAGTACCTGAACACAAACCTTCATGGCAGGATCACCAGGTGTTATTTTATTAGTAACTGCAAATTTTTTAAAAAATCTAATTTATTTGTAAAGCTTATAGTATATTTTAGTGGTTGGGTTTACTTGTGCTATAAGTTTAAATTGTGTTTTTTATGTAATTTCTTCTATATATTTGGTACAACATATCTGCATGCAAAAAATAACATAAACCTTTCTTAGGCCCCTTTCACACTGGGGCGGTGCGGGGCGGCGACGGTAAAGCAGCGCTATATTTAGCGCTGCTTTACCATCGTTTTACCCGCGGTATGCGGCCGCTAGCGGGGTGGTTTTAACCCCCGCTAGCGGCCGCAAAAGGGTTAAAAACCTCCGCAAAGCGCCGCTGCAGCGGCGGTTTGCGGGCGGTATCCCCGCGGTTTCCCATTGATTTCAATGGGAAGGAGCGGTATAGGAGCGGTAAATACACCGCTCCTTCACCGCTCCAAAGATGCTGCTAGCAGGACTTTTGTTGCGGTCCTGCTAGCGCACCGCTCCAGTGTGAAAGCCCGCCGGCTTTCACACTGGAGTGAATGGGGCCGGTTTTTTCAGGCGGTGTACAGGCGCTATTTTTAGCGCTGTACCGCCTGAAAACCGCCCCAGTGTGAAAGCAGCCTTATAGTTGAATAGCCACAAGGATATTATAATGTAGTAAGCTGGTGTTTTATGACTTAATGACAACCTATTGATTTCTAATATACTGTATATGTAATGTACTATATATATATATATATATATACATATATATATATATATATTATATATATATATATTGAACAGCTGAAAGTACATCTTCTGATATACTGATCTGCAAGCATTAAATATCCAGGAGAAAGGACAAGTATTAAGATCACATCACAGGCACATGCGATCATAAATTGTCTTTTTAAAGTTTTCAACAAAAAAAAAAGCTTGACTTTACATTTATACTTTACATTTATACCTTACAGTATAGCTAACACCGAATAAATGCAGGATCAGTTGCCATCTCTCCAAGGAAAATTATAATATATTTTTAGTGGACACATACTGTATATTTAGTTATTATTGCAGTGTTACCTTAAAGTAAAACTTTCATATATTTAATTGCTTTCTCTTCTATAGTTTTGTTATATTAAATGTAGTGGTTTGTGGTTTAACTAATAGTCGGAGCTTAGTATTTGATGCAGCCCCATTTTAAACTCACTACTTATTACAATTACTGATATAAGATACAGTATCAGGTTCAAAAGTAGCGCATTGTTTTGTCAGTCAACTAAAGCTGGCCATAGATGGATTGAAATCCAGCCAATTAAACAGCGACTAACCGAATTTAGATCTACAGTATCTATGGAATTGGCTGCAGTGCTGATCAGTTTATTCTGGCAGCGGAGTCCCACTATCAGAATACAATATCACAGCGGGGAGAATGTCTTCATCCGCCTTGAATATGTAGATAAGGAATCCATCCTTTTTTGATCAACCAGCTGGCTGATGAAATGTATCATCTATGGCCAGCTTTAGACTAGCATTGAGAAAAGGAGCAGGGAAGTACAGTCATACCCTAGTACGGTAAAGCTGAAAGCAAAGCCTGAATATGTAATGAGCACATTTACAATTTTAAATTAGATAGAAATGATTTTAACAACCATTAATATGACTATTTGATTATGTTGAGCTCTTTTACAGATATACACTATATTATTAAAAGTATTGGGACACCTGCCTTTACACGCACATAAACTTTAATGTCCAAATCATTTGGTGGAGGGGATTTTTCAGGGGTTGGGTTTGGCCCCTTAGTTCCAGTGAAGGGAACTCTTAAGGTGTCAGCAAACCAAGACATTTTGGACAATTTCATGTTCCCAACTTTGTGGGAACAGTTTGGAGATGGCCCCATTCTGTTCCAACCTGACTGCACACCAGTGCACAAAGCAAGGTCCATAAAGACATGGATGAGCAAGTTTGGGGTGGAGGAACTTGACTGGCCTACACAGAGTCCTGACCTCAACCAGATAGAATACCTTTGGGATGAATTAGAGCTGAGACTGCGAGCCAGGCCTTCTCATTCACATCAGTGTCTGACCTCACAAATATACTTCTGGAAGAATGGTCAAACATTGCCATAGACACAATCCTAAACCTTGTGGACAGCCTTCCCAGAAAAGTTGAAGCTGTTATAGCTGCAAAGGGTGGGCCAAAACAATACTGAACCGTACGGACTAAGACTGGGGTGCCATTTACCACTTAACCACCAGGCCATAGCCGAATGACGGCTACAGCGTGGCTCGATAACTCTGGGAAGGTGTACATTGATGTCCTCCCAGACTCGCGCTCCCATGACGTTCACAACGTGAGTGAATCACTTGTAAACAAACCGGTGTCATGTCTGATTCCTCTCACCCCTCTCTGTGCCGACCGGTACAGTGTGAGGGGAGAGCTCATTTGCAGCAGCACTGTGGGCTGGATCTGTAGTGCCCACAGCGCTGCTCTGTGCCCATTGCAGCCTCATCCATCCATCCATGCTCAACCATCCCTCTATCATACTCATCTCATCCATCCATACTCAGCCATTCATACTCAGCAATACTCAGCAATACTCATCCATCCATGCTCAGCCATCCCTCTTTCATACTCATCCATCCATCCATGCTCAGCCATCCCATCCACCCCCAGCCATACTCAGCCGTACCCAACCATACTCAATTATCCCATCCATACTCAGCCATCCACATTTATTGCTCACCCATGCTCAGCCATTCCCATCCATGGCTCATTTATCCCTATTCATGCTCCTCCATGCCACTGCACAAAATTATAATTGGTAGTCAAATTAGATTTGAGAAATGTATGCCTCTAGAACACCTGATGCTGTTCCCTGCATGTTGGGCCTCTGTATGTGGCCAGGCTGTAGAAAAGTCTCCCACATGTGGTATCACCATACTCAGGAAGAGTAGGATAATCTATTTTGGGGTGTAATTTTTGGTATGTACATGCTATGTGTTAGAAATATTGTATTAATGGCCAACTTTGTGTAAAAAAAACAAACAAAAGAAAAAGCGTTTTTATTTTCCAAAAACTTGTGGAAAAAAGCGACACATTCAAAAGACTCATTATGCCTTATAGATTATACGTTGGGGTGTTTTCTTTCCACAATGGGGTCATTTGTGGGGCGTTTCCATTGTCCTGGTGCTCCAGGTCCTTCATAAGTGCAAGCGTTAGTCAGGAAATTAGATGTGTAATTTATGCTCCTAGAACACCTGAAGGTGCTCCCTGCATTTTGGATCTCTCTATTTGGCCACACTGTGTAAAAGTCTCACACATGTGGTATCACCATACTGAGGAGGAGTAGCAGAATGTGATTTGGGGTGTAATTTGTGGTATGCATATGCTTTGTGAGAGAAATAACCTGCTAATATGACAATTTTGTGGAAGAAAAAAAATATCTTTATTATATCATCATGCCTCTTACTAAACACATTGGAATGTCTACTTTCCAAAAAGGGGTCATTTGTGGGGTATTTGTACTTTCCTGGCTTGTTAGTGTCTCAAGAAATGAAATAGGCCGTCAGTACTTCAGGTGTAATCAATTTTCAGAGATTGGCACCATAGCTTGTGAACTCTAGAAATTTCACAAAGACCAAATAATATACACCAATTTGGGTTATTTTTACCAAAGATATGTAGCAGTATAAATTGTGGCCAAAATTTACTAATTTGCAAAATGTTATAACAGAAATGAAGAAAAATGCATTTTTTTACCGAATTTTCAGTCTTTTTTTTCTTTTACGGCGCAAAAGAAAAAAAACCCCAGTGGTGATTAAATGCCGCCAAAAAAAAACTCTACTTGTGTGAAAAAAGGAAAAAAAAATTCATATGGGTACAGTGTTGTATGACTGAGTAATTGTCATTCAAAATGTGAGAGCACTGAAAGCTGAAAATTTGTCTGGTTAGGAAGGGGGTTTAAGTGCCCAGTGGTTAAAGTTCATGTACATGTAAAGGCAGGTGTCCCAATACTTTTGAATCTATCTTTGAAAATGTAAAATATTTACTTTACTAAGGCAGTAAAAAAGCAGTAAGAAGCTCAGAGGTGATGCGCATAGTCCCATAACCCAATGCAACCAGTAAGCCCTCGTGTTTCATCACCCCAGTGCAATATGAACAATGAAGGATGATTTCTGCCTCTTAATCCACTTGTTTTAATATGATACCACTGTAGGGGTAGGTATATAACAGGTCCATAAGTAACCCTAACTGATTTTTTAGCCATATACAACATGATGCAGTATCCCAGAACTAACCTTTACCATTTCCAATAAAACACTATCCTAAAATCCACCTTAAAGTGGTGTTTCCACCAAAAATAAAACAAAATAGCTTAAAATTTAAAAAAAATGTAAAAAAAAATAATTGGAAAAAAACATTTTTTTACTCACCTCCAAATGCCTGTTGCTAGGGGGTCCCTTGTAGTCTGCCTCCTTCATTGCCCGGGCACTGACATCACTTCCCCTCGCCGCAGTCAGTCATCTGGGACACGTGACAGGTCCCAGATGACTGCGCGGCGTATCACGGCGCGTGGTGCCGCTCGCGCATGCGCAGTGGGTGCCCGGCTGTGAAGCCACAGCCGGGTGCCCACAGTAAGAATGCCAGCGCCGCGAGGGGGGGCTTCGTTCCCCCGCATCGCTGGACCCTGGGACAGGTAAGTGTCCGATTATTAAAAATCAGCAGCTGCAGTATTTGTAGCTGCTGACTTTTAAAAAAAAAATTTTTTAAGGGGCGCCCCACTTTAATCACCTTAACTTTATCCTGACCATAGGTCATTGATGCCTAAATACCCAGGCCAAATTTAACAGAATCAGTATGTGTTGGTTAACAAAAACTCTTTGTTTAATAGGATCACCAAATGTATACGTAATTTTAAAGATACATATTTTTTTTTATTTGAAACACTGTTTTAAAAATGGAAAAAAAAATAACAATTTTTGTATTAATTTATTATTATTTTTAATAGTGGGGCAGCACAGTGGTGTAGTGGGTAGCACTCTCGCCTAGCAGCAAAAAGGGTCACTGGTTCAAATGCCAATCACGACACTACCTGCCTGGAGTTTGCATGTTCTCCCTGTGCCTGCGTGGGTCTTCTCTGGGTACTCCGGTTTCCTCCCACACTCCAAAGACATGCTGGTAGGTTAATTGGCTTCTGTCTAAATTGGCCATAGTATATGAATGTGAGTTAGGGACCTTAGTTTAAGTACCTTAAATAATAATAATGCAGCTTTATCTGATACTTTTGTTTTCAATCTCTTTTTATTAATTTTAAAACACTTATACAGATATATATATATATATATTATGCGCATATTATAAAATTGTATAACACTCTATATATCTAGTTTGTGATTATCCATATCCCATAATATTTTCTACTTTCCAATTCTATTTCTATCTTAAATTCTTACATCATTTTACTTAAATTTCCTCTCATTCATACCTCTATTCTCCATTCATCCATACACACACCACACATCTGATACTTTTGAATAGATGCAGTGTTGGTGAACACTACAACCTGAGCATGGTAGTGTGCATGTGCAGGCTAAAGGCTTTATTTATTTTTTCAATGGAGCCATCAGTCTGCTTGTGATAACTATATCAGATATAGTGATCACATGATTGAGAACCACTCTGATTGGTTCCTCATTGACAGTTGGGACTGCAGTGGTCACTGACAGCTGGGACTGAGAGCCATCAGCTCAGGAAGTATCAGATGCTGGCTCTCATAGGGAGGAACACTTATTAACATTTCCTCAACATGGGTCATCATGTTGGGGAATGTAAATAATCATAGAACTGAGGACACAAAAATCCTGCAGCTAACACCCTACCAATCAGCAAAGAGGACCTGTTTGATGTTTCTAACTGCAAAACAGAGGTCATAGTTTGCAAATATATGTGGAAGGTAGATAACCTCTAATAAATTATTGAATAAAAATAGTGTATGGTCATTCCTATTTGGTACAAACTAAGATACAACTGACCATTCTGCCTTCTGAGAGTACAGGGCCTTGAAAAAGTATTGATACTTCATGACATTTTCCACATTTTGTTATGTCCAAAGAGTTCATATTCATATTAACAAGCTAATGATTGGTTGCTAGGACCACCTAGCAACCAATCACCCGCTGGTTAACTTGAAAAGTTAAGTCCAGCAGTTGCCAGCCTCTATTAAGCGCTGCTCACTGTCTCTTTCCCCTGCTGTGAGCAGTGCAGAGTGAATCCGGTGGCCGGCCCTGGGTGTTAGTCACCCGGCTACGGTCTGCATCCAGGCACCCTGTCACAGCTCGCCTCTCCCTGCCCTGACTGTCACAGTGCCGCTGCCTGGGCCTGGCACCCCGCTGTCACTCACGGGGGGTGCCGTGCTGACCCCCCCCCGTTGGTACGCCACTGGTGAAAAGTGTGGTGTGTATTTGTATTCAGCCCCCCCCCCCCCCCCCCCCCCCCCCTGAGTTAATACTTTGTAGAACCACCTTTTGCTACAATTACAGCTGCAAGTAATTTTTGGATATGTCTCTACCAGCTTTCAACATCTAGAGAGTGAAAATATTGCCCATTCTTCTTTACAAAATAACTCAAGATCTGTCAGATTGGACGGAGCGCGTCTGTGAACAACAATTTTCAAGTCTTGCACAGATTCTCAATTGGATTTAGGTCTGGACTTTGACTGGGCCATTCTAACACATGAATATGCTTTGATCTAAACCATTCCACTGTATCTCTTGCTGTATGTTTAGGGTCGTTGTCCTGCTGGAAGGTGTACCCCCACCCTAATCAATCTCAAATCTTTTGCAGACTCTAACAGGTTTTCTTCTAAGACTGCCCTGCATTTGGCTCCATCCATCTTCCCATCCACTCTGACCAGTACCCACAACATGATGCTGCCACCACCATGTTTCACAGTGGGGATGGTGTGCTCAGGGTGGTGTGCATTGTTAGTGTTCCGCCACACATAGCGTTTTGCTTTTAGGCCAAAAAGTTCAATTTTGGCCTCATCTATCCAGAGCACCTTCTTCAAATGTTTGCTGTATCCCCCACGTGGCTTCTCGTAAACTGAAAACGGAACTTCATATGGCTTTATTTTAACAATGGCTTTCTTTTTGCCACTCTTCCATAAAGGCCAGATTTGTAGAGTGCTTTACTAATAGTTGTCTTGTGGACAGATTCTCCCACTTTAGCTGTGGATCTCTGCAGCTCCTCCAGAGTTACCATGGGCCTCTTGGCTGCTTCTCTGATTAATGTTCTCCTTGAACGGCCTGTCAGTTTAGGTGGAAGACCATGTATTGGTAGGTTTGCAGTTGTGCTACTCTTTCCATTTTCAGATCATGGATTAAACAGTGTTCCATGAGATGTTCAAAGCTTGGGATATTTTTTTATAACCTAACTCTGCTTTAATGTTCTCCACAACCAACTTCATCCCTGACCTGTCTGATGTGTTCCTTGGCCTTTGTAAGGCTGTTTGTTCACTAAGGTTCTCTAACAAACCTCTGAGGGCTTCACAGATTGTAGTTAGGGGTACTGTTTTGAAAACCAGTTATCATTTTCCTTCCACTCCACAATTAGGTGCCACTTTGTGTTGGTCTATCCCAGGGGTCTTCAAACTATGGCCCTCCAGTTGTTCAGGAACTACAATTCCCATCATGCCTAGTCATGTCTGTGAATGTCAGTGTTTTACAATGCCTCATGGGATGTGTAGTTCCATAACAGCTGGAGGGCCATAGTTTGAGGATCCCTGGTCTATCCCATAAAATCCCAATAAAATACATTTCCGTTTTTTGGATGTAACATGACAAAATATAACCTTTATTTAAAACTTTATTAAAATGTCAAAAAGTTACATATTTTTCAGTTCTACTGCACACATCTTAGTGCAATCTCGTGAACTGCATTGCATAATGCTGAGCTGGGAAAAATTACTGCATGCCGTAGCACACCACTGCAGCACAGTGGTGTAAAATGCCATAATTGGGAACAAGGCTTTTTGCCTTGTATATGCATTGGGGCTGTGTTGGGCAAAGGTTGTACAGTGCAGCTCAATGCACCTGGTGAGAACAGGCACATAAAGGACAGCTTTTTTTTTCTGTTAGAAAAGACAGAAACTGCAACAATTACAAAGTTCTGGTGAAAAGTTACATTAGAAAAGACAAGTAAATACTATTCTAGGGGACTACTCCAATAGTGCCCTATAGCATGAACTAGTGGGCGAAAGAGGGGACTATTCCGGTACCCAAATATACCGACAAAGTTTATAAAAAAGTATGACATTTATTTAAACATATAATAGAAAAATAGACAAATAAAGACAGCAAAACAAAATTGTTGAGCAAATCTTATTAACAACATAGGGTTTACAGATTGATACATAACCCCATAGATAGGTGGGGATACATTGGTGTGGGTGTTGACGTATTCCTCGACTAGTTTTGCGGCTTTGTGCCGCTTCCTCAGGAGGAGAAGAAAATACAATTTTAATTCATCATAAACAACAATAGTTCAATAATACAGCGGATTTTGGAGTGTTGGTAGAGAGACCTGTCTGACTCACCCAAATATAAACCCTTGAGCGTGCTGGAAGGCAATTGAGACACCTAAAAGAAATAGGTGACCCCCTGGGGGCGGACACGAGGGGGGGCAAAAAAGGGTTCAGCTGGAGGGAGGACAATAATAGAGTAGCATTCAGTATTTTATGGATAACAGTAATGGGTGTCACACGGTTTCCAAAGATAGACCTATGACCCAAGTGAAGAAAGCACTGAGAAGGACTAGGTGATACATGCACCAGAGGAAAGAGAAAGTAAAAAGGGAGAAGGGAAAGAAAGAAAAAGGAAGCGAATAGGAAAGGAGAAGAAAAAGAAAAGGAAGAAGAGGAGTGGAAAGGGAAGGAGAGGGAAAGGAAGAAGAAAAGGAAATACAGTGGACAAGTAGCCCTCGTATACCCGAGAGCTGAGAGGAGATAGAAAAAGAGAAAGAAAAAAGGGGGGGAAGAGGGGGGGGGTTGGACAAAGGGAGGGTTGGGGGGGGGGGAGAAAACGGAAAGGTTTTTCTCCCCCCCCCCAACCCTCCCTTTGTCCCTCCCCCAACCCCCCCTTCTTCCCCCCCTTTTTTCTTTCTCTTACAAAAGTATTGGGACACCTGCCTTTAAACGCACATGAATTTTAATGGCATCCCAGTCTTAGTCCGTAGGGTTCAATATTGAGTTGGTCCACCCTTTGCAGCTATAACAGCTTCAACTCCTCTGGGAAGGGTGTCCACAAAGTTTAGGAGTGTGTTGGAATGTTTGACCATTCTTCCAGAAGCTCATTTGTGAGGTCAGGCACTGATGCGGACAAAAATGTATTTTTTTAGTTTTGGATGGAGTGGAGAGGGATTAGAACACCTGTCAGTTTTTATTGCTGTCTGTGACCCTGTTAGGGAGATTCACCCTCTCTATTTGCCCTGCTTACCGTTATCATTAAAAGTGAAAGTAAAAGACAATAGCAATTTTTTTTTGTACCCAGAAGAGTAATAGATGGGAAATCTTCCAATGGGGACACTAGTTCTGGTGATCTGGGAAGGCGCCAAGAAATTCCCTTAATTTGTAAGGTTTTTCTCTTACTTCCTGTTTTATCTATGGGACAGGAAGTGAAGGTACAGTATCTCACAAAAGTGAGTACACCCCTCATATTTTTGTAAATATTTTATTATATCTTTTCATGTGACAACACTGAAGAAATGACAATTTGCTACAATGTAAAGTAGTGTACAGCTTGTATAATTGTAAATTTGCTGTCCCCTCAAAATAACTCAACACACAGCCATTAATGTCGAAACCGCTGGCAACAAAAGTGAGTACACCCCTAAGTGAAAATGTCCAAATTGGGCCCAAAGTGTAAATATTTTGTGTGGCCACCATTATTTTCCAGCACTGCCTTAACCCGCTTGGGCAAGGAGTTCACCAGAGCTTCACAGGTTGCAACTGGAGTCCTCTTCCACTCCTCCATGACAACATCACAGAGCTGGTGGATGTCAGAGACTTTGCGCTTTTCCACCTTCCATTTGAGGATGCCCCACAGATGCTCAATAGGGTTTAGGTCATCACTTTTACCCTCAGCTTCTTTAGCAAGGCAGTGGTCGTCTTGGAGGTGTGTTTGGGGTTGTTATCATGTTGGAATACTGCCCTGCTGCCCAGTCTCCGAAAGGAGGGGGTCATGCTCTGCTTCAGTATGTCACAGTACACGTTGGCATTCATGGTTCCCTCAATGAACTGTAGCTCCCCAGTACCGACAGCACTCATGCAGCCCGAGACTATTACACTCCCACCACCATGCTTAACTTTAGGCAAGACACACTTGTTGTACTCCTTACCTGATTGCCACCACACACGCTTGACACCATCTGAACCAAATACGTTTATCTTGGTCTCATCAGACCACAGGACATGGTTCCAGTAATCCATGTCCTTAGTCTGCTTGTCTTCAGCAAACCGGTTGCAGGCTTTCTTGTGCATCATTTTTAGAAGAGGCTTCCTTCTGGGATGACAGCCATGCAGACCAATTTGATGCAGTGTGCGGCATCTGGTCTGAGCACTGACAGGCTGACCCCCCACCCCTTCAACCTATGCAGCAATGCTGGCAGCACTCATACGTCTATTTCCCAAAGACAACTCTGGATATGATGCTGAGCACATGCACTCAACTTCTTTGGTCAACCATGGCGAGGCCTGTTCTGAGTGGAACGTGTTCTGTTAAACCGCTGTATGCACTTGGCCACCGTGCTGCAGCTCAGTTTCAGGGTCTGGACAATTTTCTTATAGCCTAGGCCATCTTTATGTAGAGCAACAATTCTTTTTTGCAGATCCTCAGAAAGTTCTTTGCCATGAGGTGCCATGTTGAACTTCCAGTGACCAGTGTGAAAGAGTGAGAGTGAAAACACCAAATATAATACACCTGCTCCCCATTCACAGCTGAGACCTTCTAACACTATCAAATCAGATGACATCGGGGAGGGAAAATGGTAATTGGGCTCAATTTTGGCATTTTCACTTAGGGGTGTACTCACTTTTATTGCCAGCGGTTTAGACATTAATGGCTGTGTGTTGAGTTATTTTGATGGGACAGCAAATTTACACTATTATACAAGCTCTACACTCACTACTTTACATTGTAGCAAAGTATAATTTATTCAGTGTTGTCACATGAAAATATATAATAAAATATTTACAAAAATGTGAGGGGTACTCACTTTTGTGAGATACTGCAAATCTCCCCAATGGGAACCCTCCCTTACTCTATCCAAAATGAACAATCTCTTTTTTTTTTTTTTTTTTTGCCTATAGTTCTACTTTAAGGTTACTTTCCTTACACTTAGTTTTATCCCCACCCGAAGTCTAGTGTTATCTCTTCTGTTCCCATGATATGTTAACTATGTTCCATCACTAATACTGAAACATTGAAAAAAATGGAAAAAGGTTACTAAAATGACAAAATTAGGAAAAACTTTGCGTACCAGATAAAGTGACACTATCTATCTACAGTATTTCTGTATTTATTTTTAAACATTTTGCCTCCTGAACATCTGTACAAAGATTTAAGTCTTGTTTTTAATGTTAAAGTCACAATTTATCATTTGATCTGTAAGACTAAATTGATTGTAAACGATCACCTTGTAAAACAACTCATTCAGTTTAAAATAGAAATGAAAGGCAAAACACTTTTGTATCGATATATAAAAAACATTGTGAATACATTTTTCATAAATGATCACATTCCCTCTGTTCTCGGCTGCATAGGCGCTGGGGGAGGAGAAGCAGCAGCACACTGGGCTGTGCAGCAGGGGGGGGGGGGGTGTCAGGACCACGCTGTGCTCTCCTGCTTAGTGTGGTCAGTTTTTATTAGGAAGGCAGAGGGACTAGCAGGAACAAACGGGATTTCACATAAAGGAGCAATACAAGAACAGGATACTTTCCTATACAAGTACACGATAGAGCAGTCACATATCAGGAATATGAAGTGTTGGGGTAACAACAAATGTTTTAAGAAAAATATTTGGAATTAAATAAATGGCACCGCGTTGCACCAACACACGCATTATCACAGCGCAAAAGGAAAAAAAGTTTCTACAGTACATAGTGGTAGAGAACTTTCAATATGCTTCCAGGGAAATATGGAGAGCTTCTCATTAATCACCAGATTATTTAGATAAAAAAAGGTTAGTGTTTATCATACAAACATACCATAAAAACTCCTGTATTGTCACACATAACACATCCATAAATCGTGTGCACATAGCTCTAATGCATAAAAGCTGTTCCTAGAAATATGCCCATCTTTAGTTGATGCATTTCACAGATCCATCTCTTCTTCAGAACTGGGCCAAGCATATAGTGTTTCAGTTCTTGCCATATGCAACAGATTATTCCAACTATAAGCAAAACAGGATAAAAATAAAGTTCCATAAGGAAAGATTGATCATATAAACATCACAACTCCATAATTTTATAAGTGTATTGCTTACAGGGGTGGTGCAAGGGTTTTTGACACCCTAGGCAAAACCTACTTTTTTCACCACCATTGGCTCCACCCCCTTTACACTGTCCATGTGACAGAAGGCGGCGCTATACAGAAAGCATCGGCTCTGCTTCCTCTAGCGCTGGCTCCAGTGCTGCGCCTCTAATTACACTATCGGTCAGACTTAGTTGCATTCTGCAGCCTGCAGAGCATGCAGACGCAGAGGGAAACCAGTGGCCGAGCGCCCCTAGGCAGCAGTGCGCCCTAGGCGGCTGCCTAGTTTGCCTAGTGGTAGCACCGGCCCTGATTGCTTACATAGGATTTGATATGCATAAAACCAGCATACAGTGCCTTGCGAAAGTATTCAGCCCCCTTGAACTTTTCAACCTTTTGCCACATTTCAGGCTTCAAGCATAAAGATATAAAATTTTAATTTTTTGAGAAGAATCACCAACAAGTGGGACACAATTGTGAAGTGGAACGAAATCTATTGGATATTTTAAACTTTTTTAGCAAATAAAAAACTGAAAAGTGGTGCATGCAAAATTATTCGGCCCCTTTACTTTCAGTGCAGCAAACTCACTCCAGAAGTTCAGCGGGGATCTCTGAATGATCCAATGTTGTCCTAAATGACTGATGGTGATAAATAGAATCCACCTGTGTGTAATCAAGTCTCTGTATAAATGCACCTGCTCTGTGATAGTCTCAGGGTTCTGTTGAAAGCGCAGAGAGCATCATGAAGACCAAGGAACACACCAGGCAGGTGTGGAGAAGTTTAAAGCCGGATTTGGACACAAAAAGATTTCCCAAGCTTTAAACATCCCAAGGAGCACTGTGCAAGCGATCATTTTGAAATGGAAGGAGTATCAGACCACTGCAAATCTCCCAAGACCTGGCTGTCCCTCTAAACTTTCAGCTCAGACAAGGAGAAGACTGATCAGAGATGCAGCCAAGAGGCCCATGATCACTCTGGATGAACTGCAGAGAACTAGAGCTGAGGTGGGAGAGTCTGTCCATAGGACAACAATCAGTCGTACACTGCACAAATCTTGCCTTTATGGAAGAGTGGCAAGAAGAAAGCCATTTCTCAAAGATATCCATAAAAAGTCTCGTCTAAAGTTTGCCACAAGCCACCTGGGAGACACACCAAACATGTGGAAGAAGGTGCTCTGGTCCGATGAAACCAAAATCGAACTTTTTGGCCACAATGCAAAAACGATATGTTTGGCGTAAAAGCAACACAGCTCAACACACCATCCCCACTGTCAAACATGGTGGTGGCAGCATCATGGTTTGGGCCTGCTTTTCTTCAGCAGGGACAGGGAAGATGGTTAAAACTGAGGGGAAGATGGATGCAGCCAAATACAGGACCATTCTGGATGAAAATCTGCAAAAGACCTGAAACTGGGACGGAGATTTATCTTCCAACAAGACAATGATCCCAAACATACAGCAAAATCTACAAAGGAATGGTTCACAAATAAACGTATCCAGGTGTTAGAATGGCCAAGTCAAAGTCCAGACCTGAATCCAATCGAGAATCTGTGGAAAGAGCTGAAAACTGCTGTTCACAAACGCTCTCCATCCAACCTCACTGAGCTCGAGCTGTTTTGCAAGGAAGAATGGGCAAGAATTTCAGTCTCTCGATGTGCAAAACTGATAGAGACATACCCCAAGCGACTTGCAGCTGTAATCGCAGCAAAAGGTGGCTCTACAAAGTATTAACGCAAGGGGGCCGAATAATTTTGCACGCCCCACTTTTCATTTTTTTTTATTAGTTAAAAAAGTTTCAAAAATCCAATAGATTTCGCTCCACTTCACAATTGTGTCCTACTTGTTGGTGATTCTTCACAAAAAAATAAAATTTTATATCTTTATGTTTGAAGCCTGAAATGTGGCAAAAGGTTGAAAAAGTTCAAGGGGGCCGAATACTTTCGCAAGGCACTGTATATGTGACACTGATAACACGTCTGACCTTTGCATTCATGGTATGGCCCCAGAGTGTCTCAATCACCAGATATTGAAAAAATAGAGACAGAAATCGAGACAAATATAGACAGAATTTCCACCAGAAGATCCGATTCCTCACAAATACCCCAAAGAGATTATTTTTGGCCTGTGAGGAGACATAAAGACAGACGTGAACAGAAAACAACCATAAGTATGTATGTACGGTTTTATTATTTGAAACCCATTTAAAGTGAAGACTCTTACCTAAATTAAACCAAGCAGAGTATATATTGGTAAAGGAGTAGTCCTACACTCATTGGTAACCACGTATACCCGATAGCCATAACATCAAAAAGATATATGAGCCCCCATGGAGATGCATCGGGTTCTGGAATAATCTGTTGCATATGGAATAATTCTAAGAATTGAAACACTATATGCTTGATGCGGTCCTGAAGAAGAGCTGGATCCATAGAATGTGTCTACTAAGACGGGCATGTTTCTAGGAACAGTTTTTATGTATTAGAGCTATACGATATTTACAAAAGTATTGGGACACCTGCCTTTAAACGCACATGAACTTTAATGGCATCCCAGTCTTAGTCCATAGGGTTCAATATTGAGTTGGTCCACCCTTTGCAGCTATAACAGCTTCAACTCCTCTGGGAAGGGTGTCCACAAAGTT
This sequence comes from Lithobates sylvaticus, assembly GCA_028564925.1. Classification (NCBI taxonomy): domain Eukaryota; kingdom Metazoa; phylum Chordata; class Amphibia; order Anura; family Ranidae; genus Lithobates; species Lithobates sylvaticus. The sequence continues at coordinate 98,502,723 of CM053034.1, read as the reverse complement.
TAGGAGTGTGTTTGAATGTTTGACCATTTTTCCAGAAGCTCATTTGTGAGGTCAGGCACTGATGTGGACAAAAACACAAAAGAAGAGAGTGCAAAGCCGTCCTAGTGTAACTTGACTTTAATATGGTAAATTTAAAAACACTACAATGGTCAAACTCACATTGTATGAAGATAGATACAGCATAAGAATTCCAGTGTGGCCGCACATCTAAACCCACCTTAAGATCCGACGGGGGAGAGGGGAGCCATGGACGTTCAACCTAGATGCCTCGGATCCTGGCAGCACATCCAAAGCTATCCACCACCACGTTCGACAATCAGATCTTAATGCGCATGCGCCTGGTCCAGCTGGCGCTGCTCTCTGAGGGCACACAAACCCATACTCTCACTGTAAACGGCCGCTGTAATTGGCCGTTTACAGCGATCTGTGACCAGCCGTGTCCGACGGACACGGCCAGCACAGAACTTCCCCGATGCGCGCTCTCAGGAGCGCGCATTAGGGAAGTAAACAACAGGACGTCCAGGGACGTCCTCCCTGCAGGGAGCGTCCGCGCTGCAGCCGTCTTTCGGCTATAGCGCGGGCGCGAAGAGGTTAAAAATCATGATCAGCCAAAACATTATCACCACCTCATGATCAGACAAAATATTATGACCACCCCATGATCAGCCAATACATTTTTGTTTGAAAAAAACTAAATTTTTATTTGAAAAAAAAATTTTTTATTTGAAAAAAAAATGTTTGTTTGAAAAAAAAATTTTTGGGGAAAAATATGTTCAGCTCTTTTAGCTAATGATGGAACTTCAACTTTTTTACTACTATTTATACTTTTTAAAATATACTTTTTAACACTTTTCACAGTTACTCCAGCCACTCCAGTAGGTGGAGGCAAGAACACTTCACACAATTTCCCCAGAAATTGTAGCTTTCCTAGTTAATCTATCCATCTTATTTTTGTCAATTTAACCACTTGCCGACCGCCCCATGTACATATACGTCGGCAGAATGGCACGTACAGGCAAAACCACGTACCTGTACGTGCCATTCGTCCGGCGGGGACGGTCGGCATCGCTTCAGGAGCGATCATAGACGAGGGGCCGGCCAGTGGTTTCTGGCCACCCCCTTGCGATCGCTCCTGGCGAATCAGATGCTTCCTCTTGCCTGCGTATTGTAAACACAGGCAAGAGGAAGTGATGTCACGCTCCTCGTGCCGATCTTTCTGACCGGGACGCCGAGCGGAGAAGACATCAGGTTAGTGCACCAACACTACACTGACACCAGTCACACATAGGCACACATTCCACCCCCAGATCACCCCCCAGATCACCCCCTGCCCCCCCAGTCACAGTGTCACTGATTGCAGGGATTATTTATTTACTGATCACTGCATTTAGTGTCAGTTGTGACCAGTGATGGCACTAACGACGTTAAAGTAAACTGCGTTACTTTAGAGGGTAACGAGTAATCCAACTGATTACTCTTCCCCTCGCGGTAACGCCGTTCCCATTACTGGGGCGGCGTTACCGCAATTACCCGCCGCGATCGCGGAGCCATCCGCGGCCTCAGGAACGGCCGCGGCTTCGGCCTAGCTCCGGAGCGGCGGCCGACGGGTGCACCAAGATGGCCGCCGCTCCGGCCTAGCTGCGGAGCGGCGGCCATCTTGGTGCACCCGTCGGCCGTTTACAATGTGATTGCTCCATCAAATGACGGAGCGATCACTTTGTAAACAAACCGGCGTCAAGATGACGCTGGTCTCCCCTCTGTGTACAGATCTGTACAGTGGAGGGGAGAGATCGGATGGCAGCAGCCATCCCTCCATACTCTGCAACACCCTGCTAATACTGCGCAATACTCTGCAACACCCTGCCAATACTGCGCAATACTCTGCAACACCCTGCCAATACTGCGCAATACTCTGCAACACCCTGCCAATACTGCGCAATACTCTGCAACACCCTGCCAATACTGCGCAATACTTTGCAACACCCTGCCAATACTGCGCAATACTTTGCAACACCCTGCCAATACTGCGCAATACTCTGCAACACCCTGCCAATACTGCGCAATACTCTGCAACACCCTGCCAATACAGCGCAATACTCTGCAACACCCTGCCAGTGCCAATACTGCGCAATACTCTGCAACACCCTGCCAATACTGCGCAATACTCTGCAACACCCTGCCATACCCTGCAACACCCCGCCATACCCCGCAACACCTGGCCATACCCCGCCACACTCTGCAATACGCGGTAATACCCAGCCATACTCGGCGATACCCAGCCATACTCGGCGATACCCAGCCATACCCGGCTATACCCAGCCATACCCGGCTATACCCAGACAATATTACAGTTGGGGAGATGACGTGGATATTACAGTGGGGGCTTTATGGTGGTGGAATTTTCAAAGGTTTTTGCAAATTCAATTATTATTTGCTGATCCGAAAAATGATCCGATCCGTGACTCTGCAACGATCCGATCCGTGAGTTTGGGGGGGACAGATGTACAGGGGGGGAACAGATATATGTGTGGGGGGGGGGGACAGACGTGTAGTGGGGTACAGAGGGGGAACAGATATATGTGTGTGGGGGGGGCAGACGTGTAGTGGGGTACAGAGGGGGAACAGATATATGTGTTGGGGGGGGAAATAGACGTGCAGGGGGGAACGCGCCCCTTGCTTACAGTAATACTAGACCCGCCCCTAAGAATATTAAAAAAAAAAAAGTCAGTTACTTTGCTGAGTAACTAATTACTTTTCCAATGTAGTAACTGAGTTACTAACTCAATTACTTTTTTGGGAGAAATAATTTGTAATGTAACTAATTACTTTTTTAAAGTAAGATGACCAACACTGGTTGTGACTGCAATAACTGTCAGGGCAGTTAGTTTTAGGCCCCTTTAGGTCTAAGGTAGCCCCCTACCCCCCCCCCCCCCCTTAATAAAGGTTTAACCCCTTGATTGCCCCCTAGGTAACCCTTTCACCCCCTTTTGCCAGTGTCACTAAGCGATCGTTTTTCTGATCGCTGCATTAGTGTCACTGGTGCCGCTAGGTAGCCAGTTTTTTTCTAGGTTAACCGCCAGGTTTATATAGGTTCATAAATAGGTTTATAGGTCAGGTACCCCCATATTACAACCTAAATAAAGGTTTTAAACCCTTGATTTCCCCTAGAGTTAACCCTTTCACCAGTGATCACTGTATAAGTGTCACTGGTGACGCTGGTTAGCCAGTTAGTTATTTAGGTTCCCCGTCAGGTTTTTATATAGCGTCAGGTACCCCCATATATTACCCAATAAAGGATTTAACCCCCTGATTGCCCCTAGTTAACCCTTTCACCAGTGATCACCGTATAACTGTTACGGGTGACGCTGGTTAGTTAGTTTGTTTTTTATAGTGTCAGGGCACCCGCCATTTATTACCCAATAACAGTTTAACCCCCTGATCGCCCGGCGGGTGATATCAATAAGGTCTGCGTCGCCCCAGGTTAGTGTCAGTACCACAAACACCCACGCGCAAAGCATACACCTCCCTTAGTGGTACAGTATCTGAACAGATCAATATCTGATCTGATCAGATCTATACTAGCGTCCCAGCAGTTTAGGGTTCCAAAAAACGCATTGTTAGCGGGATCAGCCCAGATACCTGCTAGCACCTGCGTTTTCCCCCTCCGCCCAGCCCACCCAAGTGCAGTATCGATCGATCACTGTCACTTACAAAACACTAAGCACACATAACTGCAGCGTTCGCAGAGTCAGGCCTGATCCCTGCGATCGCTAACAGTTTTTTTGGTAGCGTTTTGATTCAGTCGCCAGCAGCCTAGGAGCTTTTTTACCCGTGAATCTCACTAGTGTACTACTAAATTTAGAGCCCAAAATGGCAAATCGCAAGTACACTAGTGAACAGGCCTACTTGTTTCTGAGTATGTCAGATAGTGAAGAGGAGGTCACTCATCTGTCAGAATCAGGCTCAGAATACGATCCAGTAGACGATAGCGGCTCCATGACAGATAGCTCTGGCGACAGAGGTGAGGTCCCTGCTAAGGTCAGGCGTACCCGATCCCGATCTTCTGCTGTTGTTGAGGTGCAGGAACCGCAGGTCTCTCGTATGGAGCAGAGAAGTACTAGCGCCGCTATTCCTTCTGGTGAACTGGCAAGCACCAGCGGCCTAGTACACCCTGGACATCCAGCACTGCAGTAACACGTGATGACGTGGCGAGTCCCATAAGTGCAGTTCAAGCTGGCGAGGTGGCAAGCACAAGTAGTGTCCCGCTGCCACCAAGAAGAAGACAAAGGCAGGCCCGTCGATCACATAGTGCCCTTCCTGCAGAATTTGCCAATCCTGATTGGGTGCCCACCACTTCTGCAGAACCCGTACTTCCCCCATTCACTGGCCAACCCGGTATTCAGGTGGAAACAGCTGATTTTAAGCCATCCGATTTTTATTCGCTGTTTTTCACGGAAGATCTCTATAGATCTATTGTGGACCAAAGTAATATATAAGCTGGTCAATACATCGCCGCTAATCCCCAGTTGCCTTCCCTTGCCAGAGATTGGAAACCAATTACGGTTTCCGAATTTAAGTCCTTTCTGGGCCTTTCCCTCAACATGGGCATACATAAATTCCCGACTCTGAGGACTTATTGGTCCACCTCACCAGTCCACCAAATGCCCGTGTTCACTGCCTCCATGTCCAGGGCACGATACGAACAGATCTTGCGGTTCATGCACTTCAGTGACAATGAACTTTGTCGTCCTCGTGGAGACCCTGAATTTGATCGGCTCTACAAAATTCGGCCCCTCATAAACCACTTCAACCAACGTTTTGCAGCCTTGTTTACGCCCAATCAAGTTGTCTGCATTGACGAGTCCTTGATTAAGTTTTCTGGCCGCTTGTCTTTCAGACAGTACCTTCCCAGCAAGCGTGCCAGATACGGGGTCAAGCTCTACAAGCTCTGTGACAGGGCAACAGGCTATACGTGGAGCTTTTCGGTTTATGAGGGAAAAGATAGTTACGTAGAGCCGGAGAACTGTCCAGATTACATAGGGAGCGCTGGCAAGATAGTGTGGAACTTGGTGTCACCCTTTTTCGGAAAGGGGTACCACTTGTACGTGGACAATTATTACACGAGCGTGCCACTGTTTAGTCATTTGTTTGATCAGCAAATTGGAGCATGTGGCACTGTGTGACCTAATCGCCGGGGCTTTCCCCAGCGGCTTGTAGATTCCCCTCTTAGGCTGGGGGAGAGAGCCTGCTTCAAGTGTAATAATTTGCTCGCTGTGAAGTGGAGGGATAATAGGAATGTTTTCGTTCTTACCTCCCTTCATGCAGACACGACAGTCCAAATTCGTACGGCGGCTGGTGTTGTGACGAAACCCCTCTGTGTCCACGAGTATAACCTTAATATGGGAGGGGTGGACCTCAACGACCAGTTGTTGGCGCCGTACCTAGTTGCCCATAAGGCTAGACGCTGGTACAAAAAAGTGTCTATTTATTTGTTCCAATTGGCTTTGCTGAACGCTCATGTGCTATACGGAGCTTCAGGCGGGACTTTACCCTTCCTTGAATTCCAGGAAGAGGTTGTCACAGAACTCCTGTATCCAGGCGGTTCTGCACCTCAACATCCCCTGCCAAATGCAGTAAGCCGGCTGCATGAGAGGCATTTTTCTTATGCCCTCCAGAGTACCCCTACCCAACGAGCCCCCCAAAGAAGATGTCGTGTCTGTACCAAGCGCGGATGTAGGCGTGACACCCGTTATTATTGTCCACGCTGTCCTGACAATCCTGGTCTCTGCATTGGTGAATGTTTTGAACGCTACCACTCACTAGTAAGGTATTAGCGTAGGGTACAGCATTTCACAGGCTAGGATACACTTTCAACAAAGCCTGGGGAATGCCCAGGAAAAAACCCAAGCCTACTTACCACCAGCTCGCAGAAAACCAAATTAGCCTGTCTAACAGTGCGTTAAAAACAGGGGTTTAGTCCGCACGAGCTGGCTATAGATGAGGGTGGTGGCAAGTTTTTTGTATCATTATCACGTTGGTGTTTGTATTGGTCCAGCAACGCACCAACACCTTTGCAGCCATTGTGCAATCTGCTGGGTGCTTGGTGTGCTCCTGTACCTTTAAGAAGGAGTGGGCTCCCCTTCAGTCCACCTGCCCTCATCTATCCATTAGAATGCATGTGCCTCCACTGTGGGGACACTCATAGTTTAGTGTTAGGACCACAGATATCAGGGTGCCGTGACGTGGCTCTGTGGCTTACGCATGCGTTTGCAAATGCGTGCGGACTAAACCCCTGTTTTTAACGCACTGTTAGACAGGCTAATTTGGTTTTCTGCGAGCTGGTGGTAAGTAGGCTTGGGTTTTTTCCTGGGCATTCCCCAGGCTTTGTTGTTAGGATACACTTTCACAGGGTCTCAAGAATACCATTGCATTTTGAGACCCGACAGTTAAAATTATAGTTACAGGGTCTCAAGAATGCCATCGCATTTTGAGACCCGACCGTTACAGTTATAGTTTAAAAAAAAGTTTAAAAGTTTAAAAAAAAAAAGTGTCAAAAATAAAAATAAAAAAAAAGTACGAAAAAAAAAAAACCCCCAAAAAAATATAAAATAAAAAAAACAAAAATAGTTGTCGTTTTATTGTTCTCTCTCTCTCTCTCTATTCTCTCTATTGTTGCTCTTTTTTACTCTATTCTATTCTGCAATGTTTTATTATGTTTTATCATGCTTGCTTTTCAGGTATGTAATTTTGTTTACTGTGTTTTATTGTTAGCCATTTTTTTGTTTTCAGGTGCGCCATTCAGTTGCAGCGCGGATTTATTTATCTTGACAGCAACAGCGTTTGCTCCCACGATACATAAAGCCGCGACTCCAACGCTGTAGGAGGTGATTTCACCACCACAGTTAAAAAAAAGAGCATATATGCCGAAGCATGGGGGCAGCAGGGGCGGAGGAGCGATTTTGCTCCTAATGCCACGTACATACGGTCGAAATTCCGACGGAGGCTTGCCCGTGGAAAAGTCCGACCATGTGTACGTGGCATAACTTTTTTGCGGGAGGATGCCCCATGCTTCGGCATATATATATATTTTAGGCACCGGTTGCGTTAACAAAATGTTTTATTTTTTACTATTTTTTTGGGGGTATTTGCTTTGCAGGTATGGTATGGTAAGGTCTTACTGTTATACTGTAATGTTACTTTGTTTTAATGTTAACCATTATTTGCTTAGCAGGTACGCCATTCAGTTGCAGCGCGGATTTATTTATCTTGACAGCAATAGCGTTTGCTCCCACGATACATAAAGCCGCGACTCCAACGCTGTAGGAGGTGATTTCACCACCACAGTTAAAAAAAAGAGCATATATGCCGAAGCATGGGGGCAGCAGGGGCGGAGGAGCGGTTTTGCTCCTAATGCCACGTACATACGGTCGAAATTCCGACGGAGGCTTGCCCGTGGAAAAGTCTGACCATGTGTACGTGGCATAACTTTTTTGCGGGAGGATGCCCCCTGCTTCGGCATATATAAATGGTGCATGTATGCCCACCATTAGAAGTGGGTGGATGAAGGGAGGTATTCTAATGGTGGGCATACCCACCAATCAATCTCTTTTTTTTTTTCGTTCAGCCAAGAGGCTGCATGAAAAAAAAAGATTACAATATATGTCCAGTATGTTGCTGGACTTTGAATGGTTATACCAGAATGATGCCTGCAGGTTTAGGTATCATCTTGGTATCATTCTTTTCAGCCAGTGATCGGCTTTCATGTAAAAGCAATTCTAGTGGGTAATTAGCCTCTAGACTGCTTTTACAAGCAGTGGGAGGGAATGACCCCCCTCCCGGATATAAACCGCGCCATTGGGAAATTGAGAAAGCGTTTTATCACACCGATCTTGGTGTGGTCAGATGCTTTGAGGGCAGAGGAAAGATCTAGGGTCTAATATATTTTTTCAAAAAAAGAGTACCTGTCACTGCCTATTGCTATCATAGGGGATATTTACATTCCCTGCGATAACAATAAAAATGATAACTAAGAAAAAAAATGGAAGGAACAGTTTAAAACTAAAATAAAAAAGCGTTGGTCTGGCGTCATATGTAAACAGCAATTGCACCATGCATGTGAGGTATCACCGCGAAGGTCAGATCGAGGGCAGTAATTTTAGCAGTAGACCTCCTCTGTGAATCTAATGTGGTAACCTGTAAAGGCTTTTAAAAATGTATGTAGTTTGTCTCCACTGCGTTTTTGTGCGCAATTTTAAAGCATGTCGTGTTTGGTATCCATGTACTCGGCCTAAGATTATATTTTTTATTTCATCAACAATTTGAGCAATATAGTGTGTTTTAGTGCATTAAAATAAAAAAAAGTGTATTTTTTCCACAAAAAATGCGTTTGAAAAATCGCTGCGCAAATACTGTGTGGAAAAAAAAAATGCAACACCCACCATTTTAATCTGTATGGCCTTTGCTTTAACAATATATATAGTGTTTGGGGGTTCAACGTAATTTTCTTGCAAAAAAAAATATGTTTTCATGTAAACAAAAAGTGTCAGAAAGGGCTTTGTCTTCAAGTGGTTAGAAGAGTGGGTGATGTGTGACATAAGCTTCTAAACGTTGTGCATAAAATGCCAGGACAGTTCAAACCCCCCCCCCCCCCCCCAAATGACCCCATTTTGGAAAGTAGACACCCCAAGCTATTTGCTGAGAGCCATGTTGAGCCCATTAAATATTTTTTTTTTTTTTGTCCCAAGAGATTGAATAATGAAGAAAAAAAATAAATTTTTTTTTACAAAAAGTTGTCACTAAATGATATATTGCTCACACATGTCATGGGCATATGTGGAAATACACCCCAAAATACATTCTGTTGCTTCTCCTGAGTACGGGGATACCACATGTGTGGAATTTTTTGGGAGCCTAGCTGCGTACGGGACCCCAAAAACCAAGCACTGCCTTCAGGCTTTCTAAGGGTGTAATTTTTTTATTTCACTCCTCACTGCCAATCACAGTTTCGGAGGCCATGGAATGCCCAGATGGCACAAACCACCCCCAAATGACCCCATTTTGGAAAGTAGACACCCCAAGCTATTTGCTGAGAGGTACGGTGATTATTTTGCAGATCTCGCTTTTTGTCACAAAGTTTTGAAAATTGAAAAAAAAAATTTTTTTTTTTTACTTTCTTCATTTTCAAAAACACATGAGAGCTGTAAAATACTCACCATGCCTCTCAACAAATAGCTTGGGGTGTCTACTTTCCAAAATGGAGTCATTTGGGGGGGGGTTTGTGCTATTTTGGCATTTTATGGCCTTCGAAACTGTGATAGGTAGTGAGGAGTGAAATCAAAAATTTGCACCCTTAGAAATCCTGAAGGCGGTGCTTGGGTTTCGGGGCCCCGTACACGGCTAGGCTGCCTAAAAGTCCCACACATGTGGTATTCCCGTACTCAGGAGAAGCAGGAAAATGTATTTTGGGGTGCAATTCCACATATAACCATGGCATGTGTGAGCAATATATCATTTAGCGACAACTTTTTGTAAAACATTTTTCTTTTTTTTTTTGTCTTTATTCAATCACTTGGGACAAAAAAAAAAATATTCAATGGGCTCAACATGCCTCTCAGCAAATAGCTTGGGTTGTCTACTTTCCAAAATGGGGTCATTTGGGGGGGTTTTGTGCCATCTTGGCATTTTATGGCCTTCAAAACTGTGATAGGTAGTGATAGGTAGTGAGGAGTGAAATCAAAAATTTATGTCCTTAGAAATCCTGAAGGCGGTGCTTGGTTTTCGGGGTCCCGTATGCGGATAGGCTCCCAAAAAGTCCCACACATGTGGTATCCCCGTACTCAGGAGAAGCAGCAGAATGTATTTTGGGTGTAATTCCACATATGCCCATGGCATGTGTGGGCAATATATAATTTAGTGACAACTTTGGGCAAAAAAAAAAATGTTTGTAATATTCCCGCAACTTGTGGCAAAATATAAAATATTCCATGGACTCAACATGCCTCTCAGCAAATAGCTTGGGGTGTCTACTTTCCAAAATAGGGCCATTTGGGGGGGTTTTGTGCTATTTTGGCATTTTATGGCCTTCGAAACTGTGATAGGTAGTGAGGAGTGAAATCAAAAATTTGCACCCTTAGAAATCCTGAAGACGGTGCTTGGGTTTCGGGGCCCCGTACGCGGCTAGACTCCCAAAAAGTCCCACACATGTGGTAACCCCGTACTCAGGAGAAGCAGAAAAATGTATTTTGGGGTGCAATTCCACATATAACCATGGCATGTGTGAGCAATATATCATTTAGTGACAACTTTTTGAATACATTTTTTTTTTTTGTCTTTATTCAATCACTTGGGACTAAAAAAAAAATATTTAATGGGCTCAACATGCCTCTCAGCAAATAGCTTGGGGTGTCTACTTTCCAAAATGGGGTCATTTGGGGGGGTTTTGTGCCATCTTGGCATTTTATGAATGAATGATTTGTATGGCGCTACAACTGCGAACTGAATCGCCTCAAGGCACTTGTCTGCTCTTGTTGGGATGCCACGTTTAGAAGAGGGGTGAGTCTTGAGTTTTTTCCTGAAGGCCTGATGGTTTTCTTCCAAGCGGATGTTGTTTGGTAGAGCGTTCCATAGCCGAGGTCCCTGTACTGCGAATCTTCGTTCTCCCTTCGATTTGTATCGGGCTTTGGGGATGAGAAGGAGATTTTGGTTTGTTGATCGAAGGCTGCGATTTGGTATGTATTTTTCTATTTTCTCACAAAGGTATTGAGGCGCATTTCCTTGTGTACATTTGTGGGTGAGGCAGAGGGTCTTGAATGTGATCCTGTCTTTTACCTTGAGCCAATGGAGGATCCTTAGGGATGGGGAGATGGATTCCCAGGGTTTCTTTCCGGTGACTAATCTTGCTGCTGTGTTTTGGACACTTTGAAGGCGCGCAATCTGGTAATCCGGTAATCCTATGTACAGGGAGTTTGCATAGTCGAGACGCGAATTGATGATCGTTCCTACTACTACCGCTTTTTCCTTTTCCGTGATGAAGGGGATGAGTCTGCGTAGCATGCGAAGGAGATGGTGGGATCCACTGATTATGGATCCTATTTGTGCCTCCATGGTCATCTCTGAATCAAAGATGACTCCGAGGCTTTTGGCTTTTGTGCTTGGGATGATGGTCTGTCCCAGGATGGTTGGTGGTGTCCAAGGGGTCTTTGTCTTTTTCCTTGAGTTTGCGTCGAGGAGCAGTAGTTCTGTTTTTGATCGATTTAGTTTGAGGGAGCTAGTGGTCATCCAGTCATCTATCAATGTGAGACATTTTCCTAGTTCCTGGTATTGGTCTTTTTGTCCGGTGATCCGGAAATACAGTTGAGTGTCGTCCGCGTATGAGTGGAAGCACAGATCAAATTTGCTAATAATTTTGAAGAGTGGCCGGATGTAAATGTTGAAGAGTACTGGTGACAATGGTGATCCTTGAGGGACTCCATAAGTGATTGCCCGGGTTTCCGATGTGAAGGCTCCTAACTTCACTGTCTGTGACCGGTTTCCTAAGAAGGAAGCTAACCATGGAAGATCTACATCTGTAACTCCTGCCCCTTCCTTGAGGCGGATGAGAAGCGTGTTGTGGTCCACTGTGTCGAACGCCGCACTAAGATCCAGCAATACCAGAAGACACGATTCTCCATCATCCGCTGCTTCTAGGGCATCATCCCATATTTTCAGAAGTGCCGTTTCTGTGCCATGGCCTGGGCGGAAGCCCGATTGTAGTGGGTCCAGGAGCTTGTGTGTGTCCAGATGAAGTTGAAGCTGTTGTACTACTGCTTTCTCCATAATTTTGGAAATGGTGTTCAGGCTTGTTACCGGTCTGTGATTGTTCGGATCTTTGGGGTCGAGGTTGGGTTTCTTTAACGATGCCTTGCTTGAGGGAATTCGGAACCAATCCTTCTTTGAACGACTGATTTACTAGGTGTGTAATAGCGGGGGCCAGAATGTCGGAGCATTCTTTCAAGAGTTTTGTGGGGATGATGTCGTTTAGTGATGTGCTGTCTCGGAGGCTCTTGATGACGTTTTTGGTTTCATCCACGGTGATCGGGGTAAGTGAAAAATGTGGTGCTTGTGCGCTGTGGATGTAAAATTCCTTACCTGGGTTGAGTTGAGTAGAGTTGGTTGTTGTTTTTTTTTTTTTGTTGAATTATTTTATGAATGTTGACTATTTTGTTGATGAAAAAAAAATCGGATAATTTGTTGCAGTATTCTTGAGTTTCGTTTCCTAGGGGCTCAAGGCAGGTGGGGTTCATAGTCTGGGCGACTAGTTTGAAAAGTTCCCGTGGTCGGTTGACGGCTTTTGAGAGGGTGTTTGAGACATATTCTTTTTTTGCTGTGAAAATTGCTTTATGATATCTCTTGGTGAGTATTCTGTATTTTGTGTGATTTTCCTTTGTGGTGTTTCTTCTCCAGGCTCTTTCTGCTCTTCTGTGTTCCCGTTTCAGTAGAGTAAGCGTGCCATTAAACCATCCAGAATTTTTCTTGCGGATGGGTGCTCGATGTTTTGGGGCGACTGCATCTGCTGTTTGTAGAAGTGCCCTGTTTATGAAGCTGAGTGTTCGTTCTGTTGAGTGGTTTTGATTCAGTGTAGCCATTTTGTATGTTAGTGTGGTTTTGAAGATTTCCGAGTGTAGTTTCTTCTGCGATCTAATCCAGTGTGTTGTTGCCGCCGGGTTTGGTTTTTGCAGGAAGATGTTGGTGGCGATCTCAAATTTGATAGCGTGGTGGTCTGACCATGATAGCGCTATGTTGTCTCGAATGCTGATGTCCGTATTTTGCTTGAAGATGAGGTCCAGGATGTGACCTGACCCATGTGTGGGAGCCTTTACTAGTTGTTGGAGCCCTAGATCTTCCAGTTGATTGATGCAGGTGGTGGCGATGGGGTCTTCGGTGGAGTTCGCCCAGAGGTTGAAATCTCCGAGTACCAGAACCTTGTTGTTTTTCAGGGTGTGTGCCGAGATGAATTCCGTGAGTGGTATCGGTAGGTTTGTGTTTGGTCCTGGTGGTCTGTAGCATAGCAGCATGTGGATGGTTTCTTGTGGTGTGGTTTGCATCTGTAGAGTAAGTGTCTCCATAAAAGTTGCTGTGTTCTGTACCGTAGGTTTGACGAGCGCTAGATGAGCTTTGAAGATCACAGCTAGGCCTCCTCCTTTTTTTCCTTTCCTATGCTCGGTTAGGATCCTGTAGTTTTCTGGCACTAATTCTGTTAGGATGGTGTTGCAGTCGGGTGTTAGCCAGCTTTCCGTGATGAAGAGGCAATCTATGTTGTTTTGTGTGATGAAGTCATGGATTTCGTGCCTGTGCTTGACCGCCGATCTGGTGTTAATCAAGGCGCATGCTAACTGTTGCGGTTGAGTTGTAGTCTTCTTATGTTTGATCGTTGCTTGTGGATTGATCCTTAGTAGTCGTTCTTTTTGTAATATTTTTTGAATGTCGGTCGGTAGAGTTGCAGTCAAATTTCTTAGTCTGCGGAGTGACTCTGCTGAGTATTTGAAATTGCACATGTTGAGGTGCTCCAAAAATTTTTTTCCCTGCTGTGGGCGAGATGATGCGTTGAAAAAAGTGGATGCCTTTGTTGAGGCGATAACGGTCTTGCGCAAGCTGGTTGAAGATGTTGCGGATCTGTGGGAAACCCTGTAGACCTACACCCTCCCTCCCGTTGATCCAGAGGAAGGCGAAAAACCCCTACTAGCGCGGCCAATTGCTATTGCAGAGGAAAAAATTCCTTCCTGACCCCCCGAGGGGCGGTCGGACGTTGGTCCCTGGATCAACTGCTAATGGTGGTCCCCTGCGATACTTACCAGAATATTTACCTTACCGGGTTGCTCAAATGATGGGGATAGGGTGAATCCTGATGTTGATCACCTGGGGAAGAAGAGGCGGCTATATGGTGATGCTGATGATACTGGTGTGTGCTGTTAAAAAACTTGTGGTTAAAACTGGCTGGTCTGGGTGTATACTGTAATTAAAAGCCTTGCAAAAACTTGGTTAAAAACTTTGGTTAAAAACAATTAAAACAAGCAATTAGACTGTTGTCTAACCACTTGTGGTTAAAAACCTGCATTTTAAAATAACTTGGCCGGTCTGGGTGTACCAAGATGGCCGCCGTACTATGTAGAAGCAGGTGAAGTGCTGTGGATTTGGGTGTACCAAGATGGCCGCCGGACTAGGCCCGAGCTGCGGCCTGTCCTAGCCCTGACGGCTCCCAGTTCTTCCGTGAGTGTTTGGTGGGCGCTGAAGGGCTTGGAGGGGGGGGGGAGGCTCGCCTCAGCCCTGTTGAGCCGAAAAAGAGGGCTAGAGAGGTGATTGGGGAGGCGGATGGCCGGCTTCGGCCGGGACTAGGCCGGGGACTCTCCTAGTTTCTGATGCCCAATGGGCAGATGGGCCGGCGCGGAGAAAGAAAGGGGGCCGATTGATTGCGGGGGGCCGCGGGATCCGCAGTGGGGTCCCGTTGTACTCCTGCTCCCTGTCCTCACTGCTCAGGGGTCCGGGATGGGATATGCACTGGCTGGGTCCTGCTCGCTGGGGGCTGTGGGCTTCTGACGGCCGGAGCTGCTGGGCGCACGTCCTCTTCCTTCACTCAGCACTCAGCACTGACACTGACAGGACACTTTATGGCCTTCAAAACTGTGATAGGTAGTGATAGGTAGTGAGGAGTGAAATCAAAAATTTATGCCCTTAGAAATCCTGAAAGCGGTGCTTGGTTTTCGGGGTCCCGTATGCGGATAGGCTCCCAAAAAGTCCCACACATGTGGTATCCCGTACTCAGGAGAAGCAGCAGAATGTATTTTGGGGTGTAATTCCACATATGCCCATGGCATGTGTGGGCAATATATAATTTAGTGACAACTTTGGGCAAAAAAAAAAATGTTTGTAATATTCCCGCAACTTGTGGCAAAATATAAAATATTCCATGGACTCAACATGCCTCTCAGCAAATAGCTTGGGGTGTCTACTTTCCACAATGGGGCCATTTGGGGGGGTCTTGTGCTATTTTGGCATTTTATGGCCTTCGAAACTGTGATAGGTAGTGAGGAGTGAAATCAAAAATTTGCACCCTTAGAAATCCTGAAGGCGGTGCTTGGGTTTCGGGGCACCGTACGCGGCTAGGCTCCCAAAAAGTCCCACACATGTGGTATCCCCGTACTCAGGAGAAGCAGAAAAATGTATTTTGGGGTGCAATTCCAAATATAACCATGGCATGTGTGAGCAATATATCATTTAGTGACAACTTTTTGAATACATTTTTTTTTTTTCTGTCTTTATTCAATCACTTGGGACTAAAAAAATAAATATTCAATGGGCTCAACATGCCTCTCAGCAAATAGCTTGGGGTGTCTACTTTCCAAAATGGGGTCATTTGGGGGGGTTTTGTGCCATCTTGGCATTTTATGGCCTTCAAAACTGTGATAGGTAGTGATAGGTAGTGAGGAATGAAATCAAAAATTTATGCCCTTAGAAATCTTGAAGGCGGTGCTTGGTTTTCGGGGGCCCGTATGCGGATAGGCTCCCAAAAAGTCCTACACATGTGGTATCCCCGTACTCAGGAGAAGCAGCAGAATGTATTTTGGGGTGTAATTCCACATATGCCCATGACATGTGTGGGCAATATATCATTTAGTGACAACTTTGGGCAAAAAAAAAAAAAAAAGTTTGTAATATTCCCGCAACTTGTGGCAAAATATAAAATATTCCATGGACTCAACATGCCTCTCAGCAAATAGCTTGGGGTGTCTACTTTCCAAAATGGGTTCATTTGGGGGGGTTTTGTGCTATTTTGGCATTTTATAGCCTTCGAAACTGTGATAGGTAGTGAGGAGTGAAATCAAAAATTTGCACCCTTAGAAATCCTGAAGGTGGTGATTGGTTTTCGGGGCCCCGTACACAGCTAGGCTCCCAAAAAGTTCCACACATGTGGTATCCCCATACTCAGGAGAAGCAGCAAAATGTATTTTGGGGTGCATCTCCACATATAACCATGGCATGTGTGAGCAATATATCATTTAGTGACAACTTTTTTTTTTTTTGTCTTTATTCAATCACTTGGGACTAAAAAAAAAAAAATATTCAATGGGCTCAACATGCCTCTCAGCAAATAGCTTGGGGTGTCTACTTTCCAAAATGGGGTCATTTGGGGGGGTTTTGTACTTCTCTGCCATTTTAGCACCTCAAGAAATGAGATAGGCAGTCATAAATTAAAAGCGGTGTAAATTCCAGAAAATGTACTCTAGTTTGTAGACGCTAGAACTTTTGCGCAAACCAATAAATATACGCTTATTGGCATTTTTTTTACTAAAGACATGTGGCTGAATACATTTTGGCCCAAATGTTTGACTAAAATTGAGTTTATTCGATTTCTCTTATAACAAAAAGTAGAAAATATCTTTTTTTTTCAAAATTTGCAGTCTTTTTGCGTTTATAGCGCAACAAATAAAAATCACAGAGGCAATCAAATACCATCAAAAGAAAGCTCTATTTGTGGGAAGAAAAGGACGCAAATTTCGTTTGGTTACAACATTGCATGACCGCGCAATTACCAGTTAAAGCAGTGCAGTGCGAAATTGAAAAAAGACCTCTGGTCCTTAAAGTGGAGTTCCACCCACTTTTACAACTCTTCAGCATCCCTCACTAAACTGTGCACTGTAAACAAATTGGATATTTTTTTTATTTTTTTTTCAGCACAGACTGTATATATGCTGTATTCATTTTTCACTTCCTCCTCCCTGGCCGTGGCCCATCGCATCATTTCCTGTTTGCAATGCCTCCTGGGAAGGGGCAGCAACTTCCTCTGACACTGCCGTTGCTATGGAAACCTGACCTGAAACCTATTACACTGCTTATGCTGCACTGAGCATGTACGAGATCTGCAAGGATGAGATCCAGGAAGAAATACAGTCTGACTTCAGATGCCCACAGTTAAGATAGCCACAGCCTGCTGCAAGTTTATAAAATAACAAACTACTGCTAAAAACTAACAAAACAGACCTTAGTTTACAGACTAACTTTACTAGAATACATTAAACTTGTGTATTATAGGGGTATTTTTATTTAAAAAGTATAATTTCGGCCGGAACACCGCTTTAAGCTGACAATTGGTCCGGGGCTGAAGTTGTTAAATAATAATTATTTTGCTGACAATATCACCGCAAGAAGCTGTTACTTACCTAGAAAAGAATGATATCTGTATTCGATTGTTTATGTAAAAGCAGCAGGCTGGTAGCAGAAATGGAAACATTTTATCTCTGATCTGTTAGGAATTGTATGCATTGTTTGCATTGTATAGATTTGGCAGAGCCGAGCGCTGGAGCCATAGCAACCGATCAACCAATCACAGATCTTCCTAGAAATTTCCCACAACATTTCTCCTGCATCAGTTTGAAATTTCTAGGAAGATCTGTGATTGGCTGATCAGTTGCTATGGCTCCAGCGCTCGGCTCTGCCAAATGCATACAATTCCTAACAGATCAGAGATAAAAGGTTGAAGTTTATCTATAGACACAGGCAGTGCCGATCCTGACCTCCCTGGGGCCCTAAGCAAAATTCTGCTAAGGGGCCCTCTACCTGACCCATGATGCCGTGAGCATAGGTCCCCAGAGAGCCTCCCTCCTTACATTAGGGTCCTCAGAGAGCCTCCCCTTACGTCAGGGCCCCTAGAAAGCCTCCCCTTACGTCAGGGTCCCCAGAGGGCTCCCCTTACATCAGTGTCCTCAGAGAGCCCCTCCTCAAATCAGGGTCCCCAGAGAGCCTCCCCCTACATCAGGATCCCCAGAGAGACTTCCTTAAATCCTCACCGCGACAATCATTGCAGCCTCACCGTGCCCATTATTGCAGCCTCATCATATTAATAATTGCCACCTCACCGTGCCCATCATTGCAGCCTTAGTGTGCCCATCACTGCCGCCTCACCTTGTCCATCATTGCCACCTCACCGTGCCAATCATTAAAGCCTTACCATGCCAATCATTGCAGCCTCACCGTGCCCATCACTGCCACCTCACCATGGCAATCATTGCAGCCTTACCATGCTTATCATTGCAGCCTCACCGTGTTAATAATTGCCACCTCACCGTGCCCATCATTGCCATCTCACCATGCCAATCATTGCAGCCTTACCATGCTTATCATTGCAGCCTTACCATGCTTTTCATTGCAGCCTCGCCATGTTAATTGCCACCTCACCATGCCAATCATTGCCACCTTACCATGCCAATCACTGCCGCCTCACCATGCCAATCATTGCAGCCTTACTGTGCCCATCATTATTGCAGCCTAATGGTGCCCATCATTGCAGTCTTACTGTGGCAATCAATGTAGCCTCACCAGTCAGTGTCAGTGGATTACGCACAGCAGGCACCTCCCGCTGTGTCACGGAGCTCAATGTGAAATGTTATGCCGCACTATGACAAAAGTCCCACCCTCCTTCTAGACCAGCTTGTGTGATAGACAGAACACTGTATCTATCACACGAGCTGGTCTAGGAGGAGGGCGGGATCTTTGTCATAGCGCTGGCCGAAGGTTTCAGTCAGCTCTGAGACACAGCGGTCTTCTGACTCCCGCTGTGTGACAAGAGGAGGAGGGGGAGGAGGAGATTGGAGCTCGGGAAGCAAAGCCGATCCGCCCTTGGGGGGGGGGCCCCCCACAGCGGCGGGGCCCTATGCATCTTGCATAGTGAGTGTATAGGGCGGATCGGCTCTGAGTACAAGAATCCATACAATGGGAAACCAACACGTGGGAAAGCGTTTTCTGAGGTGGGGTTCACCTTGCCCCATGCGGCTCACACCCGGGGTCCGGTGCATCCCCATTCACCATTTCAGGTCCAATTTTAGCCTGAATTTTTGGCTGAATTCAGACCTGAAGCGGACCAGAAGACGTACAGGATGCCTGTGCAAATTCGCACCGGAGCTGCTCTGGAGATGTGCGAAATCTCCTGCTATTGCGAATTGGATGCGGCGAACCCACATCCAATTTGCCCTGGTTGGAACCCAGCCTCAGTTAACACCTATGCGTTTTTTTCATGCTTTTTGCAGAAACGCAGGACATTATTTTTAACATGGGTTCCTATGGAACACGTTCACATCAATGCATTTTTAGGCCTCTGCGTTTTTGGATTTTTTTTAACCACTTAAGGGCCGAGCCTCTTTTTGAGATGTGTTGTTTACAAGTTAAAAACATAATTTTTTTGCTAGAAAATTACTTAGAACCCCCAAACATTATATATATTTTTTTCTAACACCCTAGAGAATAAAATGGCAGAGGTTGCAATGCTTTCTGTCACACCGTATTTGCGCAGCGGTCTTACAAACCCACTTTCTTTGGAAAAAATACACTTTTTTGAATAAAAAAATAAGACAAAAGTAAAGTTAGCCCAATTTTATTTATATTATGAAAGGTAATGCTACGCCAAGTAAATTGATACCCAACATGCCACGCTTCAAAATTGCGCCCGCTCGTGAAATGGCGACAAACTTTTTCCCTTAAAAATCTCCATAGGCGACATTTAAAAATTCTACAGGTTGCATGTTTTGAGTTACAGAGGAGGTCTAGGGCTGGAAATATTGCTCTCACTCTACTGATCGCGGCGATACCTCACATGTGTGGTTTGAACACCGTTTTCATATGCGGGCGCTACTCACATATGCGTTCACTTCTGCACGCTAGCTTGTCAGGACGGGGCATGGTTACAAATTTTTTTATTTTACCTTTTATTTTTTATTTTTACACGGTTTTAAAAATAAATAAAAATTGTGTCACTTTTATTCCTATTACAAGGAATGTAAACATCCCCTGTAATATAAAAGAGGCATGACAGGACCTCTTAAATATGAGATCTGGGGTCAAAAAGACCTCAAATCTCATATTTACAGTAAAATGCAATAAAAAAAAAAAAAAATTGGTCATTTAAAAAAATGTAATAATAAAATGGCCCTTTAAGAGCTATGGGCGGAAGTGACATTTTGATGACGCTTCCGCCCTTCATTGTTATGGAGATGGATGGGGGCCACTCTTCTCTATGCCCAGCAAGGGTGAAGATCCGATCGCCTCCGCCGCTGCCGACAGCTCCTGTAAGCAGCGGAGGGCACCGGTAATCGGCGGAGGGCACCATAGCGCGGTGGGAGGGGGGGCCCTCTCCCGCCACCGATGAAAGTGATATCGTGCCGAATCCACAGAGACCACTATTATCGGAAACCGGACCGCCGGCCAAACAAGAGAATACCGGGGTTATGGCAGCTAGCTGCTGCCAGAACAACGATGGATTGAGCCTAAGGTCTCATTTAAACTAGCGACTGAGCTCCGGTAAAAACCCCCGCGGTTGAGCCACATTTTTACCACTCTTCAACCGCTCCTCCTCCTTTTTTTGCTGAGGTGGCAGTCAGGGGGAGTACACATGTCATGGCAGGAAGTATATCGCTAGTCACGCTCAAGTGAATGGGGCCACTGGGCAACCACCCCGTAACCGCACACAACATGCTCAGTTATCTGGTCAATTGGGGGGATAATCATGCAGAGAGGAGGCAATACAACACTCTATCACTGCCTGTCTATTGCTGTCTGAAGCACGATCTGAACGAAAATGAAGCCTGAATGAGCCCATAAAGATAGAATGCGACACCCTTTATTGGCTAACTTAAAGGTCTGGTTCACCTTTACAAAAAATCTGCCTATGCATTTAGGTGGTGTCGGTAGATAAATACAAACGGTGCAGCTCTAATGTTGAATAATGCCCTTGTTTTAGGTGTAGTAGGCCATTTACATACCTTCTGAAGCCTGACTGAAAAAATTACAGAGATGGCATTATCCCATTCTGCCTTGTTGCTAGGGAGTTGCTAAGACTGATACTCCCAGCTGTTACTGTTCACATCCTAAATCACAGGAGAGTTCTCAAACGGGGAGAGTAAGAGCATGTGAGGGGGGTTTGAATCAGAGAAAGAGCTCACTCCTGTGATAGTAGAGGCAACGCTGTATCTTAGCCTAGGCCAACAAGGCCCAGGCCTAGGGCGGCACTTTGCAAGAAGGGCAGCACGAAAAGAGTCCCCGCCAGCTTGCGCTACACTTTTATTGTAGCGCCAGTCTTATGGAGCAGACTGGGCCGGGAGGCAAATCGGTCTGGTGCCCCCATTAAGTGTCCGACATCAGGGAAGGGAACAGCCCATACATATGTAGGGGGCCCCGGGTGGCGGACCCCAACCAATGAGTTGTTGTATAAGTTCCCCAACTTATGGGGAGGCCCGCCGCTTCTAGTTTTGACTGTCCTATCATCACAGCAGACCTCTCACCTGAGTTCTCAGCTACAGAGAGACAGATGTCATGTCGGGAGGCTGAAATTGTCTGGAGGAAAAAGTCAGATGATGGGCGTGGGCCAGTAGAGTGAAGGGGGAGGGGCTATCCACTGTGCGAGGAGACCCCATGTCGGGAGAGGTGCAGTAAGTACCCAGGCTGAAAGGAAAACCACACCAGTTATTTGTTTGCCTTTGGCAGAGGAGTTGCTGTTATATATTATAGTGACTTACCATGAATATCAGCTACTGGTAATCTAGGAGGTAAGTGTTAACCACTTAAGGACCAGGCCTCTTTTTTAGATGTGTTGTGTTTAGATGTGTTGTTTACAAGTTAAAACATTTATTTTTGCTAAAAAATTACTTAGAACCCCCAAACATTATACATTTTTTTTCTAACATCCTAGAGAATAAAATGGCGGTCGTTGCAATACTTTCTGTCGGACCGTCTTTGCGCAGCGGTCTTACAAGCACACTTTTTTTTAAAAATACACTTTTTTGAATTAAAAAATAAGGCAACAGTAAAGTTAGCCCAATTGTTTTTATATTGTGAAAGATAATGTTACGCCAAGTAAATTGATACCCAACATGTCGCACTTCAAAATTGCACCCGCTCGTGGAATGGCGACAAACTTTTACCCTTAAAAATCTCCATAGGCAAAATTCTACCGGTTGCATGTTTTACGTTAGAGAGGAGTTCTAGGGCTAGAATTATTGCTCTCGCTCTACCGATCGCGGCGATACCTCACATGTGTGGTTTGAACACTGTTTTCATATGCGGGCGCTACTTGCGTATGCGTTCGCTTCTGCATGCAAGCTTGGCGGGACGGGGCGCGTTTAAAATTTGTATTTTTTTTTCTTATTTATTTTACCTTTTATTTTTACACTGTTTTAAAAAAAAAAATTTGTCACTTTTATTCCTATTACAAGGAAGGTAAATATCCCTTGTAATAGAAAAAAAGCATGACAGGACCTCATATGAGATCTGGGGGTCAAAAAGACCTCAGATCTCATATTTACACTAAAATGCAATATAAAAAAAAAAAAATGTTGTCATTTAAAAAAATAAAATGGCCCTTTAAGAGCTATGGGCGTAAGTGACGTTTTGAGGTCGCTTCCGCCCTGCAGTGTCATGGAGTTGGGTGGGGGCCATCTTTCCCTCACTCGTCTCCATGTCAGTCCAGGAGAGGGGAGCGGAGTGTATCTCGACGCGAACGGAGTGTTCTCGACGCGAACATCAGTCTCACTTTGGCTATCACAGGGAGAGGATCTCCTCCCTGTGATAGCTGGAGCTGCACGGAGCAAACATCAGTCTCACATCAGTCTCTGTCACAGCTGTCTGGGACATTATTTGACAGGACACCAGGAGCTTGGGGCCGCAAGGGTCGGCTGCGCCCCTGTTATGTCATATGCACACTGATTTTGTTTTACTATAACATACTCCCCTCCCCTTCTAAAGTGCTTTCTTTATTTACACACACAGATCTTGCATCACAGTGTTTCCCTGAACACATCATGTGCTGCTGAGCTGCTAGAGATTAACAGCAGGATGAGATTTGCCGTCGGATGAGATGCTCCGCCTCCATCACACGGTTAAATAGGTCACGTGACCAGTGTAAGCCAATAGGATGTGATGGAGGCGGAGCATCTCATTCCACGGCAAATCTCATTCTATGGCAATGCACCGGTCTGACCTCATTGCACCTGTATGTTGATGATAGTATAACCAAATTTATTTTAAAAGTTTTATTAACAAATAAACAATAGAAAATAAGTTGTTTTTTGTTGCAATTTGAGTTTTTTTTGGTGTAACCTTTCTTTTGGGAAGAATTTCCTGCAGTTCCTGTGCCAAAAATACAACAAGAAATTAGAAGAAATCTTCCCATAACTAGGGTGTCCCATTAGAAGATTTTATTCTATTTTTATTATTATTATACAGGATTTATATTGCGCCGCCAGTTTATGCAGCACTTTACAACTTGAGGTTCCACTGACAACCATACGAAAATATATATATCAATCTTTTATTTTATTTTTTGGTACATTATTGGGGGAAAGTATCAAAACGGAAGCAGACAGAATCTGGAGCCGCTGTGCATGCCAGCCAATCAACTTCTAGCTTTGATTTTTAAAGGTTACCTGAACAAGCTGTAGCAAGGCAGACGTGCAGTAGCTGAGCTCCGCTTCTACCTAATCCTTTTGGTCATCCTGCCATCGTGGTCGGCGTCTCCAAACTCAAATACCCATGTCTGAAAGGTGCCTCTCCGGTTTTCTGCTACTCCTGACTTCCTAGATGGCTCCGGGTAATATGGCAAACACACAGCGCCCCAGGCCCGGTCTCCTCCATCGGCGGCCATCTTGGCCACGTGCTCTGCCCCCTCCTCCCCATCCACTACGAGCACTCAGACGGCACCTGCAA
The DNA here is from genome assembly GCA_028564925.1 of Lithobates sylvaticus. Classification (NCBI taxonomy): domain Eukaryota; kingdom Metazoa; phylum Chordata; class Amphibia; order Anura; family Ranidae; genus Lithobates; species Lithobates sylvaticus. The sequence continues at coordinate 98,479,002 of CM053034.1, read as the reverse complement.
ACATGGGAGACAAAGAGCCTTCATCGGTGGACCTGATGGTGGCTATCACCTCCTTGAAAGAGACACTTACCGCCAAGATTGACACGGCATTGCCCTGCCCAGGTTCTGTTCATGGGTGACTTCAACGCCACCCATACTTGGCATACAGTCTTGTAGGCAGGAGTATTTTGAATATGGGGACAAAAACAGCAGGTTACTGGCGCTATTAGCACAACAAGATAGACCCCTTTGCAATTGTCTCCGAAATCCTTACAGCAGATGGCATGACGGCCATCTCACAGGAGGACATCCTGATGGAATTCATTCGATTCTACACTACACTGTACACATCCTCCTTCCCAGATGCCTTCAACCCTGCGCCCATGGCCTCTGTTTTAGATACCCTGGCGTTGGGCTGGCTCTCCGATTCTGAGAGGAATTTTCTGGTTACAGACCTCACCCCGGAAGGAATCACATTTGCCATATAGTCTTTCCAGGTGGGTAAGGTCCCAGGCCCTGATGGCTTACCCATCACATTCTATAGAGCCCACACCAAATTGCTTGCTTCAAGACTGGCCAAGTTGTTCAAATCCTGTTTACAAACAGGCTCTGTCACGCACCTGGTGGTGTTGAGTCTGGATTGCAGAGGAGAGCCTCCCTTGCGGCTCCCACTCCCGGTTCCCTGGTAAGGTGACAGGAGACCTAGGATTAAGGAGGGGCACGGGTGCCTGGCAGGATTGACAGACCGGTAGAGAGAGATCCCTGGATCAGCTCAGCGGACAAGGTAAGTACAGTAGACTGGATCAGCAGAGCAGACTGGGTCAGCAAAGCAGACTGGATCAGCACAGAAGACTGGATCAGCAAAGCAGACTGGATCAGCGAAGCAGACTGGAACAGCACAGCAGACTGGATCAGCAAAGCAGACTGGAACAGCACAGCAGACTGGATCAGCAAAGCAGACTGGATCAGCAAAGCAGACTGGATCAGCACAGCAGACTGGATCAGCAAAGCAGACTGGAACAGCACAGCAGACTGGATCAGCAAAGCAGACTGGATAGCGCAGCAGACTGGATAGCGCAGCAGACTGGATTAGCAAAGCAGACTGGACAGCGCAGCAGACTGGATCAGCAGACAGACTGGATCAGCAGACAGACTGGATCAGCAAAGCAGACTGGATAACTGTAGTCAGGCTGGGTAGTCAAACAGGCCGGGTCAGGTAGCAGGCTGGCAACAAGGTACAGATGGGGTAGACAGTAGAATGGTCACAGACAAGCCGAGGTCGGGTACAGGCAGAAGGCAGGAAGGTCACAGGGAAGCCGGGTCAATCACAGGTAAGAACTCAGATCAGGTATCAGGCACAGAACGCTATAGAGCAGACAGCGGGGACCGTCTGTGACAGGCAGATTTAAGTAGCCTATCTGGCGCCAACAGGGGCGCGCACCCTTCTTCCCGCGCGCGCTCTCGTGCGTGGGTGTGAGCGCAGTGGTACCCGCGGACGTGTGCCAAGGAATCCAGGGCGCTGGTTACTGGCAGGATCTTTATGACATTGCCCCCCTCCGGCTGCCCCTTCGGGCAAATTTCTCAGGATGGGCTCTCTTGAAAGATTGAACCAGACTCTTAGCGTGGATGTTCGACTCGGGCTCCCAGGAATTTTCTTCAGGGCCGTAACCCTTCCATTTGATCAAAAACTGTTTTTCATTTCTCCTTTTCCTGAAGTTCAGGATGGCCTCCACTTCGAACTCCTCCTCATCGTCTACTAAGACCGGGTCAGGAGGGCCAGTCCTTCTGTTTGGAAATGGGTTGGAAGTGGAGGGCTTCAACAAGGATACATGGAACACAGGGTGCACCCTTAGTGACCCCGGAAGTTCCAACTCGTAGGCCACCTCGTTGATCCTTCTTCTAACCGGGAAGGGGCCCAGGAACTTGGGGCCCAATTTCCGTGAGGGGCATGCCATCTTCAAATTCATGGTGGACAACCACACCAGTTCACCAGAAGCTAACACCAGCTCTCCCCGCCTCTTCTTGTCGAAGGTCGATTTATTGTATTCCTGGGTTCTGGCCATGGTTATCTGCAGAAGCTTATTATTGGTTGAAAAGAAATCTATTCTTTCTTGGACTGCTGGCATGGTACAATCAGGAATGGAGTTGGGTAGAAATGAAGGGTGGAAACCGTAGTTGGCAAAGAAGGGGGTCTGTTTGATGGCAGAGTGGGTGGAATTATTGTAGGCAAATTCGGCTACTGGCAGCAGGGAGATCCAGTCGTCCTGGGCAAAGGAGGAGAAGCAGCGTAAGTACTGCTCCAGGGTCTGTTTCGTCCTTTCGGTTTGTCCGTTGGACTGAGGGTGGTAAGCGGACGAGAAGGAGAGTTCAATATTCAGGGCCTGGCAAAGGGACTTCCAGAATCGAGAGGTGAATTGCACCCCTCGATCTGAAACTATGTTGGCTGACACTCCGTGAAGCCTAATAATTTCCTTGATGAATACCTGTGCGGTTTTTGGAGCTGAGGGGGTGCCCTTCATGGGAATGAAGTGTGCCATCTTAAGCCCCATACACACGGTCGGACTTTTTCATCAATTTGGTCCGATCGGACAAGGTTGTTGAAAAATCAGACCGTGTGTATGCACCATCGGACAGTGTTCGTCGGTTTGTCCGTCGGACAAAGTCTTATCTCCTGCTGGAAAGATTTCCCGTCAACCCGGTCCGATCACACCAAATCCGAGCGTGTGTACGCTTGTCCGACCGGACAAAGTGCTACGCATGCTCAGATCACATTACAAGACCAAAGCTATTGGCTACTAGCCTCTACGTAGTCCCGTCGTAGGCAACAAACGTCACCACGTTCAGAATGATCGGATTTTCCGACAACTTTGTCCGATCGTGTGTACGCAAAACCAACATCAGACAAAGTATGACGGACATGGTCCGACGGACCTGGTCCACGGATTGTCCGCGCGTGTGTATGGGGCTTTAGACAGGCGGTCGACAACTACAAAGATCGTAGTATGGTCTTCCGCCGGGGGCAGTTCCACGATAAAATCGAGGGACAACATCCTCCATGGCCGGTCTGGAAGGCTTGAGTAGACCCCAAGCCTTGGTCCTAGGGTTCTTATTCCGGATACATGTGGTACAGGTGTGTACAAACCTCCTACAGGCCACCAAAAGGAACGTTGTACCAAATCGGTGGTCTTAGCGACACCAAAGTGCCCGGCAAGCGCGTGGTCGTGGCATAACTCCAGGACAGTCACTCGTAGGCTTTCAGGGATGTAGATCTTATCCTCGTGCCATAGCAGCCCGTCCCTAGTCTGCAACCCGGGTTCAGGAGCGGGTACTTGGAACTTGGGACTGGAACAGCACAGCAGACTGGATCAGCGAAGCAGACTGGAACAGCACAGCAGACTGGATCAGCAAAGCAGACTGGATCAGCACAGCAGACTGGATCAGCAAAGCAGACTGGAACAGCACAGCAGACTGGATCAGCAAAGCAGACTGGAACAGCACAGCAGACTGGATCAGCAAAGCAGACTGGATAGCGCAGCAGACTGGATCAGCAAAGCAGACTGAACAGCGCAGCAGACTGGATCAGCAGACAGACTGGATCAGCAGACAGACTGGATCAGCAAAGCAGACTGGATAACTGTAGTCAGGCTGGGTAGTCAAACAGGCCGGGTCAGGTATCAGGCTCGCAACAAGGTACAGATGGGGTAGACAGTAGAATGGTCACAGACAAGCCGAGGTCGGGTACAGGCAGAAGGCAGGAAGGTCACAGGGAAGCCGGGTCAATCACAGGTAAGATCAGGTATCAGGCACAGAACGCTATAGAGCAGACAGCAGAGACCGTCTGTGACAGGCAGATTTAAATAGCCTATCTGGCGCCAATAGGGGCACACACCCGTCCTCCCGCGCGCGCTCTCGTGCGCGGGTGTGTGCACGCACGCTCGCGCGCACACGCATGCGCAGTGGTACCCGCAGACATGTGCCAAGGAATCCAGGGCGCCGGTAACTGGCAGGATCTTCATGACAGGCTCTTTACCCCCCGCCATGAAAGAAGCCCATATCATCCAAATACCTAAGCCCAATAAGGATCCCAAGCTGTGCGCCTCATACATACTTCTCAATTGCGATCTGAAGATCCTTACCAAGTTGTTTGCCACCAGACTGAACAAAGTTTTAAAATCCCTTGTAGACCCAGATCAAACAGGCTTTATGCCAGGAAGGTCCACAGATATCAACATACGCAGACTATTCTCCAATATCCATGGCCCCCGCACAAATTTAGGGCACAAGAGCGATTGCCACCCTAGACATGGAAAAGGCATTTGATACTGTAGAATGGGTGTACTTATGGGAGGTGATGAGGAGGATGGGATTCCCACTAAAATGTATTGACTGGGTACGCATGCTCTACACACCCCACCGGCAAGCATAATGCTTAACGGCTTGCTATCTGCCCCATTTCCCCTGCAGAGGGGTACCAGAGAGAGGGATGCCCTCTCTCCCCGGCCCTCTTCGTCCTGGCCATGGAACTCATCGATGAAGCCCTCAGAATTTCACCTAAGATTCGAAGCCTTCAGGTGGGGTGGTTGGAGGAGAGAGTGGCTCTCTATGCCGATGACTTACTGTTTTTCTTGAATGATGCTTTTTTTTAAATATTTTGTCATAAAACTTTGCAAATAGGTAATTTCTCTCCTTCATTGATGTACGTTGATGAGGCGGCAGTGATGGGCACGATAGGTGGCAATGATGGGCACTGATGGGTGGCAGTGATGGGCACTGATGGGTGGCAATAATGGGCACTAATTGCTTACACTGATAGGTGGCACTGATTGGTACCACTGGTGAGCATTGATAGGTGGCACTTGTAGGCATTGAAAGGTGGCACTTGTGGGCATTGATAGGTGGCACTTATGGACATTGATAGGTGGCACTGGTGGGCACTGTGCGCACTGGCAGGTGGCAATAACAGGTGGTACTGGCAGGGGGTACTGATTAAATATATATAAAAAGCAAAGGTACTACTCACAAAATGAGCATAAAAAAGGCGTTTTCAAATCATTCAAGCTGGGTTTCATCGCATCTACAGAAAAGACCTGATGATCAGAAGATCGGATGGTACCCCAAACGGCTGAATGGCTTACGCGTTTCAGGGGCGCACCCCTTTCTTCAGAGCCTAGACGATCATTGAGTCACGTCTCAGTGACTCAGTGATCACAGCGCGCTCCTCGTGTGCCCTGCAGGGCGCGCGCAGGGACCATGCACAGGGGAGGACGTCCTATGACGGCCTCCCGGAAATTGAGGTCTGCGCTGTAGCCGTCATTCGACTATGGCCCAGACCTCAAGTGGTTAAAGGCATGGAGCAACCTTCCCCTCTCACTAATTGGATGCATATAAATTCACATATATTTTTAGGAACTCTCCTCAGTGGCTCTCCAAAAAACTCTTTAACTCCATTAAACAACTTTTCACGTCCTTTATCTGGGGATCAAAACCACCCAGATACAAATATACTACCTTGACTAGGCCTGTGGACAGGGAGGGGATTGGCTCTTCCTGGCTGCTATAAGTATTTCCTAGCTTTCCAGATAGTGACTGCCCACTGGTGGCTTCAACCTGATCTAACCAATTCTGCTATAGTGCTGGAGGCAGCCATAGTCAAATCTCTGGAGGCCTTACAGGGGTTGTTGTTTAGGAGCAAGAAAACCCCTCACCACCTCACTCCCTCCGTGAGCACCACCATACAAGCATGGAAAATGAGTGAAGCCCTGCAGACACCCCAGCAGAATTATTTTTCTCCACACACACCATTGTGGCTGAAATCCAGTCTCCCGCATTTCTACACCATCCCAGATCCACAGGCTTGGGCCAAATACCAAATTGTGAAGCTAGAACATATTATCACTAAAGCCCCATACACACGGTCGGATTTTCCGATGGATTCTGTCCTATCGGACAATGTTGTCGGAAATTCCGACCGTGTGTAGGCACCATCGGACTTTTTCCATCGGATTGTCCGACGGACAAAGTTTTATCTCCTAATTTTCCGACAACAAAGTCCGATCACACCAATTCCGATCGTGTGTAGCGAATTCCGACAGACAAAGTGCCACGCATGCTCAGATCACATTACAAGACCAAAGCTATTGGCTACTAGCCTCTACGTAGTCCCGTCGTAGGCAACAAACGTCACCACGTTCAGAATGATCGGATTTTCCGACAACTTTGTCCGACCGTGTGTATGCAACACCAGTGTCGGACTAAATCCATCGGAAAAAATTTTCCGACCGTGTAACACTGAGTTGTCTTCTTTTAATACTTTGCAATCAAAATTTTATGTACCCGCACAAGCACATTTTAGATACCTCCAGATCGCTCATGCCTTCAGTTACCAATTTCTGGGTCAACAGGTAACTCTGACATACTCAGAATTGGAATCTACCCTCCGAGTGAAAGACTTGGGGAAGCCCACGTCTCAACTTTACAGCTACCTACTCGTGGCTGCTAGTCCTGAGCTGTCCTCCCTCCGCAGGAAATGGGTGGGGGACATCCTGAAACTGGATGAGGATGACTGGAGGGAGATTTGGGATTTCCCCTTCTCCCCCCTGGTCTCAGCCAGGGATAAGATGGTTCAATATAAAATTTTGCACAGAGCATACTATACACCTCACAGGCTCCATGGGATGTCTGCGGCACATTCCCCATTGTGTTACAGATGTACACACCAACCTGGGGAGTTTTTCCATATCTTATGGCGCTGCCCAGCAATACAACAATACTGGCAAAAGGTCCTTCAAGTGATTAAAAGTGTAACCAAGCTTCATATACCATGCGACTCAAGATAATGTTTGTTAGGATTGGTTGAGCAACTGTTGGTGACTATGGCCAGGAGAATACTTATCAACCTTTTACTGTTTTATGCTCGCAAAGCCATTACAATTAATTGGAAGCATTCATCTCCTCCTTCTGTCCGATTCTGGAAAGGACTGATAAATTTCAGTCTGCCCTTGTATAAGGCCACTTATGCGAACAGGGGTTGGTCCAATACATTTTATAAGGTTTGGGCATGTTGGCTCGATGGTGCCACTACAGCAAGCGGAGATTAAGCCTACTCTAGTTAAAACATAGTCTCTGACCACTCACTTAGTCCTGATTTAAACACTTTAATTTGCATCCTGATATCCCAGGTTTGAGCATAGTTAATCCTGAACTAAACCCTCTCCCCACATTGGGGCAGTAGCTTAGTTGATTGTTTTGTTTGGTTCTTACATTATATGTTGCTGTATGAGAATATGACCTGTTGGTCTTGCCCCTGCATGGGCTACAGCTGTATGTGAAATTTGAAAATTTAATAAAAAAAGATTTTGCAACAAAAAAAAAAAAGTGTTGTATTTGGGTACAATAGCTTTTTTCTATTCCACTGGCTTGCGCAATATTAATACTTGACATGTTTGGTATCTATTTGCTCAATGTAACCCCAGCTTTTATATTTTAACGACATATTGGGTATAATGTTGTGTTTTTTTGCACTAAAATTCATTTTAGTCTATTTGTTTCTGAAAAGATGTGTTTGATAAATAACTGCACAAATATTGTACAACATAAAAAATTGTTAAATGTTATTCTCCAGGGTCTCTGTTTTCAGAAAATATGTACTTTTTCGAGAAAAGAATGCAGATTTTACCATGTGTGCAAAAAATTAAAAAAATTCTCGGTAGACAAGAGGTAATCACAAGCACATGCAAATAATAAGGATGCAGACAACTTTTTGGAGAGTTTGAAGTGCGACCCCTTCTGTTCCTAATTAACTGACCTATGAAGGAAGCACAAAAAGCCATTAGCTTTCTAAGCATATTTTAGGGCCTAGTCACAGTATATTATAAGTACAGTGTCTTGAAAAAGTATTCATACCCCTTGAAATTTTCCACATTTTGTCATGTAACAACCAAAAATGTAAATGTATTTTATTGGGATTTTATGTGATAGACCAACACAAAGTGGCACATAATTGTGAAGTGAAAGGAAAATGATAAATGGTTTTCAAATTTTTTACAAATAAATATGTGAAAAGTGTGGGGGGCATTTGTATTCAGCCCCCCTGAGTCAATACTTTGTAGAACCACCTTTCGCTGCAATTACAGCTACAAGTCTTTTTGGGTATGTCTCTTTGCACATCTACAGAGTTGCATTTTTGCCCATTCTTTGCAAAATAGCTCAAGCTGTGTCAGATTGGATGGAGAGCGTCTGTAAACAGCAATTTTCAAGTCTTGCCACAGATTCTCAATTGGATTTAAGTCTGAACTTTGACTGAGCCATTTTAACACATGAATATGCTTTGGTCTAAACCATTCCATTGTAGCCCTGGCTGTTTGTTTAGGGCCGTTGTCCTGCGCTCCAGTCTCAAGTCTTTTGCAGACTCTAATGCCCTGTACACACGATAGGATTTTCCGACAACAAAATCCATGGGATTTTTTCCGACAGCTGTTGGCTCAAACTTGTCTTGCAACGTCAAGAACGCGGTGACGTACAACACGTACGACAAGCCGAGAAAAATTAAGTTCAATGCTTCCGAGCATGTGTCGAATTGTTTCCGAGCATGCGTAGGAATTTTGCATGTTGGAATTGGTACAGACAATCGGAATTTCCGATCAAAACTTTTTCCGACCGAAAAATTGAGAACCTGCTGTCAATCTTTTGCTGGCTGGAAAAAGTCAGATGGAGCATACACACGGTCGCATTTTCCAAACAAAAGCTCTCATCGGACTTTTGCTGGCGGAATTTCCGATCGTGTGTACGCGGCATCAGAGTAAATACAAATGTACACCACACTTTTCAGATATTTATTTATAAAGAATTTTGAAAACCATTAATCATTTTCCTTCCACTTCACAATTATGTGCCACTTTGTGAAGTGGAAGGAAAATGATTAATGGTTTTCAACATTTTTTATAAATAAATATCTTAAAAGTGTGATGTGCATTTGTATTTACTCTGATATTAAAATGTGTATTAAAAACACAATAAAATACATTTATGTTTTTGCCTGTAACATGACACAATGTGGAAAATTTCAAGTGGTATGAATACTTTTTCAAGGCACTGCATATTGTGGTAAATCCACCCTACTGCTGTCAATGGTAATGCACCATACACGTGTTAGCATTAGGGATGAGCCGAACAACCCCCAGTTCGGTTCGCACCAGAACATGTGAACAGGCAAAAAATGTGTGCAAACACCGTTAAAGTCTATGGGACACAAACATGAAAAATCAAAAGTGCTAATTTTAAAGGCTTATATGCAAGTTATTGCCATAAAAAGTTTGGGGACATGTATCAATGCAAAAAAAAGTTTTAAAAACATCTGTTTTTTTTCAGGAGGAGTGATTTTGATAATGCTTAAAGTGAAACAATAAAAATGAAATATTCCTTTAAATATCGTGCCTGGGGTGTCCCCTTGGTCTGCCTGTAAAGTAGCGCATCTTTCCCATGTTTATAACAATGCCACAGCAAAATGACATTTCTAGAGGAAAAAATGTCATTTCAAAATTGTTTGCGGCTGTAATGTATTGCCGGATCCCGGCACTATACATAAAAAAATATTGAAAAGAACGGCGTGGGTTACCCCCAGTCCCTTAGGGTCTGGTATGGATATTAAGGGGAACTCCACGTGGGGGTTCCCCCCCCCCAAAATCCATACCAGGCCCTTTAGGTCTGGTATGTATTTTAAACCCTGCGCCAAATAAAAAAAATTGGCGTAGGGGCCCCCCCCAAAATCCATACCAGAACCTTATCTGAGCATGAAACCTGGTAGGCCGCAGGAAAAGGGGGGAGATGAGAGAGCTCCCCCCACTCCTGAACCGTACCAGGCCACATGTCATCAACATGGGGAGGATGCTTTTTTTTTTTTTTTCTCTAGACCGTTGGACGCTGTGATTGACGATGGACTTACATCACGGGACACCCTTTCTAATAAAGAAATTGTAAAAAAAACATTTTTACACCTTTTGGCTGAATGGGTAGGGGTACATTAACATGGGGGGCGGTATCTGGGGCCTCCTTGCTAAAGGGGGCTTCCAGATTCCGATAAGCCCCCCACCCGCAGACCCCCACAACTACCGGGCAAGGGTTGTGGGGATGAGGCACTTAGACCCCAAAGCACCCTCCCCATGTTAAGGGCATGTGGCCTGGTACAGTTCAGGAGGGGGGCCCTCTCTGGTTCCCCCCTTTTCCTGTGGCCTGCCAGGTTGCATGCTCGGATAAGGGTCTGGTATGGATTTTGGGGGGACTCCACGCCATTTTGGCGTGGGGTTCCCCTTAAAATCCATACCCCAGACCTGAAGGAACTGGTATGGATTTTGGGGGGACCCCCTCACCATTTTTTTTTTTTTTCATTTTGGTGTGGGGTTCCCCTTAAAATCCATACCAGACTTGAAGGGCCCAGGCTGTTTTGTTTTAAATTTTGGTGCAGGGTTCCCCTTGACCACTTTAATACACTGTGTTATATGAACTACACTGCCTGCATTGACTAAATATAGAGTCTACACTGAATATATAGGCTACACTGAATGCAGAGTATATATATATATATATACATACCGGTATATATCTATATATATATATATATATATATACCGGCATATATATATATATATATATATATATATATATATATATATATATATATATATATCTATATCTATATCTATATATATATATATATATATATATCTATATCTATATCTATATATCTATATATCTATATATATATCTATATATATATATATATATATATATATATATATATATACTAGACTGTATATATCTCTCTATATATATATATATATATATCAGAAAAACACTGCCACTAACTAGCCTGCCTAATCTAGCTCAATCTATCTCCATCCACACACTATACACGGCCGCTATGTAAGCAGCCTTATATAGTGTGGGGCGCAGACTTAGTCCCCCTGAGCCATGATTGGCCAAAGGCACCCTGCCTTTGGCCAATTATGGCTCGCTCAGCAGAGCGTGCTGTGATTGGCCAAAGCATGCAGGTCAGGTGCATGCTTTGCATGCAGGTCAGGTGCATGCTTTGGCCAGATCTCGCAGTGCATCATGAGGCGTTCCGCGGCACTCAAATTTACTGCTAACGTCCCATATGTTTGGTTCGTTTTAGATATTCGAGTCGAACTTATGTTCGACTCGAACTGCGGGTTCATCCCTAGTTAGGATGTTGCAGTGTCATTCCTTTTCAGTGTTGTTAGTGTGTTGCAGTGCCATTCACTGCTTTGTATTTTCCTTCGAGCCTATTCAAGTCCTTATTCTGTTCTTCTAAGCCCTGATGTACAGCGTTTTTTGTTTGTTTTTATGTGACTGAATTACAAACAAGGCACTTTGGTCTATTTCACCTTTTGGTTTTGTGCCCATTTGTATGTCTATACATTCAAATGAATGGTTGTCTTAACACAACGTAATATGTTTGTTAATGTACTGTAACTGACTGCCTATGTGTGAATGGGCTCTTACTTGTCGCCTCCACTTTACAGGTCCTGGAAGTTTCCAGTGTGTAGAGGTTTTTACAGTCATGTGCAGTTATTTTTACTGACAAGCAGCACTCGGAAAAAGAAAACGGTCCATTTGAAGGTAGAAGAAAAAACTGTCTTTGAAACACTCACATCTCCTCGATCCACTCTGCCACATCTGCCACTATGCTTGGCTGCCAGGATGTTAATGCTGCATTAATAGTGTTTATTTGGTAAGCAAACAGTTAATTAGCGATATGTATGAGTTCACCTGCTGCAGCCTGGAAAGACATCATGTATGACAAACAAAGGTGTATAACTTAGTACAAAGTGGCTCCATAGCTCAGGGGTTAGAGCACTGGTCTTGTAAACCAGGGGTCGCGAGTTCAAATCTCGCTGGGGCCTAGACTTTTTTTTCTTTTAAAGTATGACTAATCCCAAGAACAAAAATGCAATAAATTGCAGTGTACAGTCCTTAGATACTGTAGATATGGTTGCAGCATTATTTATTTCAAGCTACGTACCTTTTCAGCAAATACAGAAAACAACTGTTGATCCTGCCAGCGAAGAATATATTTCTTCCTAGCTATCTTCTGAACACAATTTCATTAACACCATCCCTAAGGACACAATTTACACAAGTGTCTCTCTTCTGTCAACCTGAACATCTGGTGCAGAAAGAGACATAAATGAAGCAACTTTAAATGTGCCTTCAGGGAAATACCACTAATTCCATTAAAAGCAGACATACTTTATATAATACAGAGTTAAAAACATTGTGAAAGATAAAAAATTATTTCATGCCAATTTCTCATTAAAAAAAATAACATTTGTCATATTACAGCTTGAAGGTGTTATAGCTTCACATCTTATAGTCATAGATAGGTGCCATTGATCTACGCGTTTCGCCCGAGATATAACTTCATCAGGATTCAGTGACCTTTAATGTGACAAAACAAAAAAAGCTAATTACTATTAAATTACAAATACAAAATTCTATCCTTTATTAATACAACCAACCAAAGAAAAAAAAAGAGGACAACTGATATTTGAAGGGATCCGGGAAGAAGAAACAAGTGTCTCGAAACACTTTAGAGTAACCCATGATTTTGACCCCAAACATTTAAAATTTTTCGCAATCGATAGAACAGAACAAAGCTGGAGGAATTCAAACCTAAAAAGAGAAATATCAAAAAACGAGACATACTGGATATTTAAATTAGATACAATGAAGCCGCAGGGGTTGAATGTGGAGCTTGATGTCAACTGTTATATAGAGGATTATTAACGTAGCCCCATTTTCACATTTCCACACTGATATATTTATTCATTCATTCAAAAATTTTTTCATCCACTCATTTATTTTTATTTTTTTTATTTTTATATTATATATATTTTTTTATTTTTTTTTATTATTATTTTTTTCATTTTTTCATATTATTTTTTTTATTTTTATTTTTTATTTATTTATTTATTTTTTTATTATTATTATTTTTTTTTTATATTTTTACATTTTTTTATATATTTCAAATTTTTGGACAGGTGGTAAAATGTGAATATGGGGACACGGATATCTGACAGATGATTGATAGACAGTAAAGTAAATTACCTAGGTCTATTCATTTTTATTTTTATTTTTATATTTTATTTTAATTTAGCCTCTTTTAAAAATGGTTTGTGAAATGAGAGGCAATTCTGATATAGAAATTGAAAATAGAGATATTTTCTCGAAAAAATTATGTTTTAACTATATATTTTTTTAACATTTTTGGACATATAAGAACGAATGGGAACTGATAAGAAACGATTGTAGTAAACTATGATCATTACCATTTGTGCTATGTAAAATTGTGAGAGCAACCCAGCTGTGTGGGTGGGTACAATTGTACAGTTAGAAGCACACATACCACTAAGAACGCAAATCAAATAAAGGATACAAACCAAATAAAGAATACAAGAGGAGTAAGGGAAAACCATAGTAAAAATGGCGGATCAACCGTTTCCTGTAGTATAGAATGGGAAGACCAAAACCAAGATGGCGTTTTAGGTATTTCCGGTGGGCCGTTAATAGTAAACCAATGATATTCTAAGAGGGCGGGTACTGGTACAATAAAAACAGAGTAGGACAATACCCTGATGACGCAAATACAAGTTGCGAAATGCGTAGAGGCTGCTGGGTAATCCGTGAACGTCACTTCCGGTTCAGGCGATAGAGAGGCTCGGAACGCACGCAAACCGAGATAGCAGAGAGAAACAAACTTTACACACGCGGCTGGAGACGCTCAGTGCCGACTTAAGGCACAATAAAATAGTGGAACACATATGATCCCACATCCCAGGAAACAGGAGGCTGTAACAACTTAATGTAGGAGTGGTTATCCGGAAATAAACCAAAGGCCCTAAACTCACCTTGATTTGGTGAGTGACCATTGCATAAGAGGTGGATTCACTAAAGTATCTGCACAACAAATGCCAAGAATATAGAAACACTTCAGTTCACAGTGGTGTCATTGATTGGGACTTTTTCTTATGTTTGAAATAGTGTTTGCTTATACCTGCGGATGTACAGTTTGCCTATTCTGCGCATGTACAGTGGCACACTGTTAATTTTATTTTTTATTTTATATTATATATATTTTTTTGGCACATATGGTTCCAAATACAGGATTGTTGAGACGTTTGTAATACACAATTTTGGTGATATATATATATATATATATATATATATATATATATATATATATATATATATATATATAGTATTTGTTGACACTAATAGTTTTTGACATTAATCTTTATGAGTACTATCCTATAAAGTATTTTGATATTACACATTAAGCACATAGCACTTTATAGAGCACTATATCAGACTGTAGGTGGGGGGTAAAAATAGGGTAAAATACCACCAGAGAAGGTGGCGCGGTTTCTTTTCTTTCTCACATTTTTTATACACAAGGTTACCGATAGGGGAACATTGTTTCTAAACTGCAGCACACCACAAAATATTTAACAAAAATTAAAAATGAAATAATTGGCGCCGGTACCTCACACACAGATTGGTATTTTCACATCTTTTTTTCTTTATTTTGGATAAAATAATTTTTGTATGGGCAGCACAATTATGGAAGTGTTTTCATTTCTGGCCAACCGCAAGCTTGACCTGGCTTGACCGCAAGCTTGACCATGACCCTAATAGAGTTTAAATTGAAACTTAAGGAATGCCTAAACAAGGGCATTGCTGACAAAATATTAAATAAAAAAGAAGGAAGATATCTGTTACTAGAGGCACCGAGGGGGCCTGGTCATCTACCAGGTACCCAAGGTGCATAAAAACAATATGAAACCACCAGGCAGACCCATCATCAGTGGGATTAGATCAATTTTCTCCAGACTAGGCGAATACCTTCATGTATTCTTACAACCCCTAGCAGGAAAGGGACAGGCTTTTATTAAAGACAGTACAGACATCATCAAAATGCTGAAACAACTCAGGATAAATGAGAACACGATATTGGTAACAATAGATGTGGAATCATTGTACACAAACATTAGGCAAGCGGATGCACTAGGCGCAGTGGCATGGTCGATTGGGCCCTCATGGCATTGAGAGCGACCACTGTTACATAGTTACATAGTTAGTTAGGTTGAAAAAAGACACAAGTCCATCCAGTTCAACCACAAACAAAAAAAAAAAATATATCAACAAAAATATATATATATATATATCAATATATATGTTATCCTGCCTGGAGACAAGTCTTTCTTCACACACTCACTTGGAAGGTTGCATTTTCCCATCCCCTGAGGTGAATGCAGCCTCAACAGTTATGTTATATTTTTTATCACATTGTTGAACCATTTTTGAGCAAATTATCCTTTTTTAACCAATTTACTACACCATAAGGGCTCTCCCACCTCCCTCTATGTTTTCTGATGGACACCCTGAGCTAAATCAGAGATTACCTGCCAGTCTGTCGAGACCAAACCCGCCAGACCTGAGTTGACCACCACATTCTTGATCATTTTTCTCTAGTTGCATTTCACTGCAAAGTTTTGTTTTGCTAAAGCTGAGTTTGGCTGTAAAGTTTTCTTTTAATTGAAGATACCAAGTCAGCATCAGGCATTTGGCTAACATTGAAACTCCTATAGCTCAAGCTATCCTCTCCAGTTAGGCTCTATCGGTGTCAATATAAGCAGAGGAGGCAGGGGGAAATGGTACAAAGACCTGTAGACAGCCACTGGAGTGCATACACTGAAGTTTCCATTCTTCCTGGTCATCACTACTGTCAGCAGATATAAGTGTCACGCTAATTTCAATAAGCTGTTTGCTTATTTGAAATGGCTAAAGTGACAGCTGGAGTGGCATACAAACTCTATTCATCTGTTCCGATCATTGCCATAAATTCCTACTAAGCTGTCTGAAAGTTTGTGCAATTCAAGTCTTTAAAAATATGAACCGACATTTCAGCCTCCATTATTATTATGTCCTACTGTATTATATAAAGTGTAAACCTGGTACAGAATACAGAGTCTGCAACTAGCATACACTCTGAATTTGAAATACGCTCTCTCTCTATATATGTGTATATATAGTTTTTAAGTAGATCATTAAGCTTGCTAAAGCACTGTGTTGCATGAACAATTGTCTTATTTTTCTTTCTTTCATATAAAACAGTTTTCACCTTTTTAATTGTTACCTGATCTTCACCAGCCTCTTTAAGTTTACTTGAATTCAATCCGCTCATCATTGCTCTGAACTGGCTTCTTGATATGATGAAACATTAGAGTGCAATGTGTGTTGTTACGGTTGCTTGTACTGTAGTCTTCAAAAGGGGTGCATGTGACTAAGGTCAATTTTAGATCAATTGGGGTGCCGGGCAAGAATAACTCTTGGCTGGAACAGTCACGGCTTTTATACATAACCCACTAACCCACAGGGTACAGGATACTCTTTCTACCTTTCTGGTTTAAATCACCAGTTAAACAAACATATTGCAATAGTTCATTGGAAGACACTGAAGAGCAGAGTAATTTTATAGTTATGGAATGGGTTATGCTAGAGCAGGGGTGTCAAACTTAATTTCATTGTGGGCCGCATTAGCAGTATGGTTGCCCTGAAAGGGCAGGTTGTATCTGTAATGCCCCATACACACGCTCGGATTATCCGAGGACCAGGTCCGTCGGATCATGTCCGTCGTACTTTGTCCGATGTTGGTGTTGCATACACACAGTCGGACAAAGTTGTCGGAAAATCCGATCATTCTGAACGTGGTGACGTTTGTTGCCTATGATGGGACTACGTAGAGGCTAGTAGCCAATAGATTTGGTCTTGTAATGTGATCTGAGCATGTGTAGCACTTTGTCCGTCGGACTACACTACACGCGATCGGATTTGGTGTGATCGGACTTTGTTGTCGAAAAATCTATCCAGCAGGAGATAGGACTTTGTCCGTCGGACAATCCGACGTACACACGGTCGGAATTTACGACAACATTGTCCGATAGGACAGAATCCATCGGATAATCCGACCGTGTGTATGGGGCTTTAGACTTTTCATCCATTCTTTTTAGGGGTGTGCTGCGTATAGGGTACAGAGTTTAGGAGTGTGTTATGCACAGAGTACAACGTTCAGGGGTGCGCTGTGTACAGAGTGCAGGGTTCAGGGATGCACTACGCACAGAGTATACAACACAAAGACTTTGTTGCATCTCTAGTAACTCCTACCTCTCCCTATGTAGGCAGCTCTAGTACGACCCTGTGTAGATGGCTCTCTCTACCACCCATGTATTTGGCTGTGTTATACCTCCCTAGATAAGCGGCGCTGCTTTGCAGGAAGATCGTTCTCGCTCTCCCATTCAGGAGAGCTGTCCTCGCTGTGAGGGATCTGTTACATCCAGGAAGCCGCTGAAAACAAAACTTTACGTTTACAAGTGACAGCAAGGAACTGGAGGTAACAGAATAGAGTTCCGGCTGCAAAACTGGGTGAGAGTACCACATGACAATGTCTGGACCGGATTCAGCCCCTGAGTCTTTGTGTTTGACATTGTATGCTAGAAGATATGATACTGTAATGGTTACAATTTAGCACTGTGTTACACAAGCAAACTTTATGCCTTTTAACAATCAGTGTCATGGTACCAGGTATAGAAGGGGGCCATATTGCAAGACCCAGGTACAGTTTGTTTGAACATGTTTACATAGACAGTGTCACCATTCATGACTATAAAGCACTGTCACTAATGTTAAGGTCGTTGTGAAAAAGTGCAGCGCTAAAAAATATCAAACATATAAACAACTTTACATAAATGTAGATTAAAAAAAAGATTCCAGTATCCACAAAATATAAAGGATCATCCAAAAAAACGAATCTAAAGCTCCTGGCTCCTGGCTCCTGGCTCCTGCCTCGTTGGAGAAGCGCTCTCCCTCAGGGCACTCGTGTGGGCACGCTCCCATGTCCTGCTGCTGGATTTGATTGACAGCAGTGGGAGCCAATGGCTGCGCTGCTATCAATCTATCAAATCAGGACCCACGACACTGGCTGGAGCTGGTGTGCTTGTTCTCTGCGCTGGAAAGACCGGGGAGGGTGCTGTACTATAGAAGGTTTTTCACCTTAATGCATAGAATGCATTAGGGTGAAAAGCCACAAGGGTTTACAACCCCTTTAAGGTGATTTGAAAAGTAATTTAGTTAAAGATGCTCAGTCAAATTCACATGTGTATACACATTCTGGAAAAGGAAATTTGCAAAACAGACAAATACACTATATACACAGCCAGTGCTAATGTTCATATATATGTTACAAATAAAATACAATGATGCAAAGTCAACAATCTTTCATGGTTCACATCTAGCCGCTTCCTGCGTGCCGTGTTTGTGTGAGCACAGCAGCCCATTCATTTGATAGGGCCACTGTACATGCAGGAAACACAGGAAAAAGACACCTATCAAAAATTGCAGCGGCACTATCGTTTCCACTCCATCTCTATAAATGCTCTCAATGTGGAAAGTAAAGATAAAGGGAGTAGAAACATAAAATACAATTCAGTAGTGCAATACTGCTATTAAAAAAAAAAAAAAAATATATATATATATATATATATATATATATATATATATATATATATATATATATATATATATATACATATATTACACAACATATCATTGTGCTTACATTACATACTATAAGTGCACCAAGATATATGATAAAAAGAATGGAAGTATAGTAAGATTGCCATTTGCACAGGTTCCCATTACAGTTTTCAGCTGGTAATCTGGCCAGTAAAACACCTCCTGTATTAGAGCACATGAGGCTCCTTTGGACAGCAGCAAATTGAAGCTAAACTCCAGCTAATACGCAATATAGTAAACAGTTTTTTTGCAAGGGATAAAGGTTTTACATAAATATAGAAAAGCTGACCATTGTAAGCACCCCTGTCAGTGTCGAATGGTTTGTCCCAACCCTCTATACATTTGCAGGGGAATGTGTTCTTTAACCGCTTGCCGACCACCTCACACAGATATACTGCGGCAGAAGCACATGTACAGGCAAACTAACGTTACCTGTATGTGGCCCTTTAAGAGGCGGCCTGCGGGCGTGCCCGCGGCAAGCTCCTTGAGTCGGGTTGCGGGTCCCGCGGACTCGATGTCTGCGTGGATACCCGCCACCGTCTCACAGAGAGGAAGAACGGGGAGATGCTCATTAGCATTAGTTCTGCCTAGTGACACTGTCACTGATCTCTGCCCCCTGTGATCGGGAGCAGGGATCAGTGACGTGACACACGTAGCCACGCCCTCCCACAGTTAGAAACACTCTCCAGGACACACTTAACCCCTAGTGTGTAACCCCTTCACTGCCAGTGTCGGTTACACAGGAATCAGTGCATTTGTATAGCATTGATTGCTGTATAAATGACAATGGTCCCAAAAATGTGTCAAAAATGTCCGATGTGTCCGCCATAATGTCGCAGTCATGATAAGAATCGATGATCGCCGCCATTACTAGTAAAAAAAATATATTAATAAAAATGCCATAAAACTATCCCCTATTTTGTAAACACTATAACTTTTGCACAAACCAATCAATAATCGCTTATTGCGATTTTTTTTACCAAAAATATGTAGAAGAATACGTATCGGCCTAAACTGAGAAAAAAAATATTTTTTTTATATATTTTTGGGGGATATTTATTATAGCAAAATGTAAAAAATAATGTGTTTTTTTCAAAATTGTCACTCATTTTTTGTTTATAGTGCAAAAAATAAAAAAACCGCAGGGGCGATCAAATACCACCAAAAGAAAGCTCAATTTGTGGGGAAAATTTTTGTTTCGGAGCCACGTTGCACGACCGCGCAATTGTCAGTTAAAGCGACGCAGTGCCGAATCGCAAAAAGTGCTCTGGTCAGGAAGGGGGTAAATTCTTCCGGGACTGAAGTGGTTAGAAAAAAAACAGACTTAGACCAGTCATATGCAATTTGAATCTCGGTTGGTCCAGCAGTAACTGGCTGAGATTTGAACCATTAATGGGCAGGCTGAATGTACCCACCAGCCCGCCGGATTCGCTAGCGATAATCACTATCTTCTTCCAGCAGGGACGGCTTTGAGAGGACAATGGCTCAGCAGGAGGGATTCCCCTGTCAGCACTGCGAGAAAGAAATTTGCACCATCTATGGCTGGCCTCATGCCGCGTACACACGAGTGGATTTTCCGTCAGAAAAACCTTGGATGTGTGTTCCGACGGAATTCTGCTCAAGCTTGGCTTGCATACACACGGTCACACAAAAGTTCTCTGAACTCTCGACTGCCAAGAACGCTGTGACGTACAACACTACGACACGTCGAGAAAATTAATTTCAATGCTTCCGAGCATGCATCAAATTGTTTCCGAGCATGCGTAGGAATTTTGCGCGTCGGAATTGCTACAGACGATCGGAATTTCTGATCGGAACTTTTTCCGACTGAAAAATAGAGAACCTGCTCTCAATCTTTTGCAGGCAGAAATTCCGCTAGCAAAAGTCCAGGGCTCAAGTCCTGCGGGAACGCATGGGAACGGAGTTCCTGTACTTTTTCCACAACGGGAACTCAGTTCCGGTTAGCAGCCGTGTCCTGCAAGACTTTGAAGTATGCGAGCTGTGTGGCAGGTGCTACACCATCAGCTGCCGACACAGTTTGCAATAGTAAGTGCCGCACACCTGACCATTCAGGCATTGCCAGTAGGGGGCCCCATGACAGCTTACGCTTCGATCTACCTGTCAATCACAGCTAGCTGACAGGTAGATCAGGAAAAGTGGAAAACTGCGCTTGGTATAGTGAAAATAACCCTAAAGAGAAGTGAAAAAGCTGCAACTTATTGTGGGATATACACAAAACAAACAATCAAAAGAAAAGTTGCGCTATGTGAATAATAATCTCAGTGCATTTAAAGCTGAGTATCTAATGCTCAGTATGATCTTACTAATAAACTGAATGTGAATACTAGGTGACACACAAATTATACAAAGAAATTAAGTGGCGTCTGATATTGAAAATCTTAATCCCAATATGATTAAAAAGGGACTAAACCAAGAACCAAATTGGAATCCTTATTTGAAAAAATTCATATTCAAGTCCATAAATAAAAGTGAAAAAAATCGCATTCCATCCACAATGACCAGGAGAAATGAAAAATGACTACTTCCACTTGTATATAAAGGTAACACTTATATCGTCCAAATATTATGCTTACCAGAAGATAAGCAAGCATGCGCAGTTGGCTTATACCCAGCCTGGGCCTTTTGATGAACCAAATTCCAAAACCTTGCGATTATTCGGTCACCACAAAAATTTAACTCCATATATTTGTTGCAAAAATAAAAATAAAAAACATAGCGTAATATTGACAAAACACTAAATTTGCTTATAAGAAACAAAAAAATCACAAAAAAGTGAAAAAAATAAAAAAAACAAAAAAACAGGAAAAAGTAAAAGCACCCAGTGGTCAATTCAACGACTGTAGAGTGATCACGCAAAAAGCACACCTCCACCTTCCAAATAGTAGGCTTACCAGATAATACTTCAGATAGACACCAGTGATTAGGACAAACCGCTATTTGTGACCCGACACCACACAGAGGGGCTCCTTACCAGATTTATGTCAGATATTGCGTAATGAATCTCAGATAGGATTGTAGGTGGTATGCGCTGGAGATGAAAACACTATTTGCTCCAAGTTTAAAACAGCGATCGGTCCGTTTTCTCTTACATGCAGCAGCTCATATGCCCCCAGAAAGAGAAAAAAGGCAGACCATGGTGGAGTACTTTCTAACAGTTTTAATTAGGTAAATTAAAAGTTACACTTACAAAAATGTAGATAACATCAAGCATTGAAAAGTTTGCCGGCCGGCTACATAAAATCAAACTCCCGTCCTCGTCGACGGCGTGGTGACGTCAGCACGTACGTCCCAGACGCGTTTCATCATAGGTTGACGTTCCCATTGAAAACGTCAACCTATGACGAAACGCGTCTGGGACGTACGTGCTGACGTCACCACGCCGTCGACGAGGACGGGAGTTTGATTTTATGTAGCCGGCCGGCAAACTTTTCAATGCTTGATGTTATCTACATTTTTGTAAGTGTAACTTTTAATTTACCTAATTAAAACTGTTAGAAAGTACTCCACCATGGTCTGCCTTTTTTCTCTTTCTGGGGGCATATGAGCTGCTGCATGTAAGAGAAAACGGACCGATCGCTGTTTTAAACTTGGAGCAAATAGTGTTTTCATCTCCAGCGCATACCACCTACAATCCTATCTGAGATTCATTACGCAATATCTGACATAAATCTGGTAAGGAGCCCCTCTGTGTGGTGTCGGGTCACAAATAGCGGTTTGTCCTAATCACTGGTGTCTATCTGAAGTATTATCTGGTAAGCCTACTATTTGGAAGGTGGAGGTGTGCTTTTTGCGTGATCACTCTACAGTCGTTGAATTGACCACTGGGTGCTTTTACTTTTTCCTGTTTTTTTGTTTTTTTAATTTTTTTCACTTTTTGTGATTTTTTTGTTTCTTATAAGCAAATTTAGTGTTTTGTCAATATTACGCTATGTTTTTTATTTTTATTTTTGCAACAAATATATGGAGTTAAATTTTTGTGGTGACCGAATAATCACAAGGTTTTGGAATTTGGTTCATCAAAAGGCCCAGGCTGGGTATAAGCCAACTGCGCATGCTTGCTTATCTTCTGGTAAGCATAATATTTGGACGATATAAGTGTTACCTTTATATACAAGTGGAAGTAGTCATTTTTCATTTCTCCTGGTCATTGTGGATGGAATGCGATTTTTTTCACTTTTATTTATGGACTTGAATATGAATTTTTTCAAATAAGGATTCCAATTTGGTTCTTGGTTTAGTCCCTTTTTAATCATATTGGGATTAAGATTTTCAATATCAGACGCCACTTAATTTCTTTGTATAATTTGTGTGTCACCTAGTATTCACATTCAGTTTATTAGTAAGATCATACTGAGCATTAGATACTCAGCTTTAAATGCACTGAGATTATTATTCACATAGCGCAACTTTTCTTTTGATTGACAGGTAGATCAGGTCCCTGCTGCTAAGAGATTGTATTTAGTCAGACCTCTCGTGATGCGCTCCTCCCCCGCCGGCCCCTCCTGATTTTCTGTCTCCCCCCTCAGTCTCCTGCATACTTGCTCTGTGTGTCCCGCTGAATCCCCCCCTCCTCTATCTTCAGTGCCATATGATGAGAGAACCCAGAGAAGGAGCACAGCTATTCTGCTCACAGGAGATGCAGGGAGAGAGGTGAGCTGAGGGAGGAACATCAGTTTGGGGTGGTAAGCTGAGCACAATACCTGGCAAAGTTTAATGCCAGGAGGGAAGTTTATGTGGAAATATGTGAAGGGTTGGAATAGCAGCGAGTGTGTGTTGGAGCCCTGCAGAGTTTGCAGCCCCCCAAGCTAACATACATATCCTAAGCAGGAACACATCACTATCTCCCCAAGCATTCTGTCCAGATAATGTGCAGTTCATTTATGACCTTTCCGTTTAACCCTGTGTTATCCAAACTCTGTTCAATGAAAAGTGTAAACTCACCACATAAACACTCTATATACAAAATAACATTCCCCAATAAAGATCAGAACATGATGTTCACATTTGCATGGAAGCACAATTGAATGAATGCTGATTATTCAGAGAATTACCGTATTTATGTTTATTGAGGATTGTTTTTTTTTTTGTTTTTTTTATGTACTAACAGTTAATCTTCATACACACAATACGAAAAATACCACTTTTGAAGTGTTCGTTTTGGTGGGCGAGTGGATCTTGGGTGGAAGTTCCCACACTTTTTTCCCCAGGACTTGACCCCTGCAAAAGTCCAATGGAGCATACACACGGTCGGAATTTCCGACCAAAAGCTCTCATCGGACTTTTGCTGGGGGAATTTCCGATCGTGTGTACGTGGCATTATTGGCTGGATCACTAGATGAAAATAGAAGAAAAAAGCCTAAAGAAGACAACAAATCCATTACATCTTAGGGCACTTTCACACTGCCAGCACTTGGGCATCGGCAGTAAAGCACCGCTTTCGGCACTTTACGGTAGGTTTTTGCAGTGCTTTTTGGCCGCTAGCGGGGTACTTTTAACCCCCCCGCTAGCGGCTGGAAAAGGGTTAAAACCGCCCGCAAAGAAGCTGCTTGCAGGACTTTTTTGACATCCTTCCAGTGCAATGCTCCAGTGTGAAAGCACTCAGGATTTCACACTGAGATTGAAGCTGAGGCGTTTTTCAGGCGCTATCTTTAGCGCTGAAGTGCCTGAAAAACGCCTCCAGTGTGAAAGGGGTCTAAGAATGTGTGCCACTATACAATAAAAACGTTTGCTCTCGGGATACATACATACTGCATTAATAAAGACATTTTCACTCTGGGAAATGAATGTCATGAATGGTAGGTTGTACACAGTCAGCTACATTTATTAGAAAATGAAGCCAGGTAGAGGCGAGTTCTATTTCCAAGCCGAATACAAGCGAGCCTCGACTCCGGGCAGCGCTGTGCGTGCGGTAGCAGGGTACCAGCTGCCTGTGATTGGCCGGCGGTTACCTAGGAGACGCAGCGTTGTCAGCGTATGACAAGGCGGGGCGGCCATCTTTTGTGTGTCGGATTGTGATTGTGAAGAGTGGAGGCGGTGAGTGGAAGGGGACTAAACAAACGGGTGAGTGATCGGGGGGAGCAGAGAGGGGGAGAGAGCCGGCGATGTCACCGGGTAGATCAGACAAGAGCTGGGAGGGTGAAGTTGGGAGGGTTGGCGGTGCTGGGAAGGAGAACTGATAATAAACTCCAAGGAGCGGCGATGGAGGGGAGAAGAAATCCTAGACACAGAGGAAGAGAAGAAAACTTCCATAGGAGAGATGATCAGAACAAAGGAGGGCGGGGAGATGGCAGATACCTGAACACTTCAGACACACACAGGGCAGGGGCCACCTACATAACATGGAGACACCCAACCATCCATCCAACAGGATGACATCTCCATAACACACAGAAGAAGAGATAATGAAGGTGTTGGGAAGTGACATGATGGTGGGGGAGATTGTAGTACAATGTATTCCTGATTGTTACTTGATGTAATGTTACTTGATGTGATGAGTGATGAGTGACATCCTCCCTCCATGAGATGTATGAGGAGCACCAGAAGAGGTGTGTGTTCTTCATCTGCCATGTTTTCCTTCTCCTGTACATTGTGTACAATATGTATACTGGAGGAAGCACAGGACTATGGAAAGTTCACACTTTTCTTTTTAAAACTCTTTATTTGGGATTCCCGGCTGGTCTAATAATCACACGGCAAGTGCTATGTATAATGGGACAGCTTCCAGCCAGAGACAGAGGCATTGTACCAACATCCAGGCTCGTACCTATAGAAACAAAACGTTTCCCAGAACTTACCAGCTAGCCTGGGGGAAAAAAGCTGACCCTGACCCGGTACCTACAGAGGGTTTTGTTGCACATATTTGCAAATACATATGGAAGCCGCACTGCCCCGCCAAGGCTCCTCTGTATACTGCGGTCCTAACTCATGTTTTGGAGAGTCTCCAAGTTGGAGCACATAAAGCAGTGGATACAAGTGATTGTAAAGTCTCGTTTTTTTTTTTCAATAAAAATAACAAACTCATATGCAGTGGATTTGCACATTATACTTACTTCATGTGTAGTGGTTTTGCACAGAGTAGCCTGGATCCTCCTCTTCTTGGGTCCCTCTTCTGTGCTCCTGGCCCCTCCCTCCTGTTGAGTGCCCCCACAGCAAGCAGCTTACTATGGGGGCACCCGAGCCGAGTCACGGCTCCATGTGTCCATTCAGACACTCATAGACACCGTTGGTCAGAGATAGGACTCAGGTAAGTATTAGGGCAGGGGGGGCTGCTGTACACTAAAGGCTTTTTATCTTAATGGCAGCCGCCTCCCACACTAATCTAGTCACCGGCGCCACGACTGGCCTGCTGGAGCGCGGCGCCGGCACATTAGGGAGTGAGGAGGGAAGCAACAGGTGCCCGGGCGCCCCCCATGACGGCCGATGAGTTGGTTCTGGCCAGAGTGAGCGCCCGTGTCATCTACGTAGCCATAGAGTAACTAGGGGAGGCGGAGCCTTAGGCTCCGCCTACCCTCCTCTGCGCAGCGGCTTCCGTTCCTCTTCTCGGGGGTCTCCCGGGTCTGTGTGACGTGCTAACGGTGCTGTGACCTGGTCGGTGAGGACTCTGAAGAACATGGAGGCTGGAGACCAGGAGAAGAGAGAGACACCAGAGGGAAGAAAAACAATTGGACCCTCCCCCCCCCCCCCCAAGCAGCAGCAGCAGCAGGTACTAGTAGAGCAGCACAATCTTAATCATCATCATGTGCACATCATGTGTACACTGTACCAGTAACCAGCACCAACTGCAAAGCAAGTAATCAAATACATGCTCAATTTGTATTAAATAAATATGCTTAGCTATAGATGTAATAAAGTGATTTGTGCAAGTAGTACCTGCTGTTGCACAAATCACTTTTATTACACTTTATTTATAATATCTATTGCTATGCATATTTATTTAATCCATATTGAGCACTATCTTTGATTGGCTACTTGCTTCTGCTTGGGCCTGACACACACACACACACAATCGCACATGATGATGACTTAGACCTCTTTAACACTGAGCCGCATCAGCGGTAAAGCGGCGCTATTTTTAGCGCCGCTTTACCGTTATTTTATCAACGCTATTCGCCAAAAAGGGGTTAAATCCACCCACAAAATGCCGCTGCAGCAGCGCTTTGCCGGTGGTATGGCGGTGCTGCCCCATTGTTTTTAATGGGCAGGAGCGGTGGAGGAGTGGTGTATTCACGGCTCCTCCACCGATGCAAAGTAGCTGCTGGCAGGACTTTTTGTGACGCCCTGCCAGCACAGCGTCCCAGTGTGAAAGCACTTGGGCTTTCTCACTGGGTTTGCAGCTGAGGCTTTTTTTCAGGCGCTATTTTTAGCGCTGTAGCGCCTGAAAAACGCCTCCAGTGTGAAAGGGGTCTTAAAGTCATCATGTGCAATTCTGCGTGTGTGCCAAGCAGATAGGGCCGACGCTACCACTAGGTAACCTAGGGAACCCAGCTGTACAGTGTCAGAGACGCTGGCGCAGCATTTATGGGTGCTGATGTTACCGTATTTATGGGTGCTGATGTTACCGTATTTATGGGGGCTGTTACCGTATTTATGGGGGCTGATGTTACCGTATTTATGGGGGCTGATGTTACCGTATTTATGGTGCTGATGTTACCGTATTTATGGGGGCTGATGTTACCGCATTTATGGGGGCTGATGTTACCGCATTTATGGGGGCTGATGTTACCGCATTTATGGGTGCTGATGTTACCGCATTTATGGGTGCTGATGTTACCGCATTTATGGGTGCTGATGTTACCGCATCTATGGGTGCTGATGTTACCGCATTTATGGGGGCTGATGTTACCGCATTTATGGGGGCTGATGTTACCGCATTTATGGGGGCTGATGTTACCGTATTTATGGGGGGCTGATGTTACCGTATTTATGGGGGCTGATGTTACCGCATTTATGGGTGCTGATGTTACCGTATTTATGGGGGCTGATGTTACCGCATTTATGGGGGCTGATGTTACCGTATTTATGGGGGGCTGATGTTACCGTATTTATGGGGGCTGATGTTACCGCATTTATGGGTGCTGATGTTACCGCATCTATGGGTGCTGATGTTACCGCATCTATGGGTGCTGATGTTAGCGCATCTATGGGTGCTGATGTTACCGCATCTATGGGTGCTGATGTTACCGTATTTATGGGGGCTGATGTTACCGTATTTATGGGTGCTGATGTTACTGTATTTTTGGGTGCTGGTGAGGCTGCTTTAAAATGTTTGTAAAGGCTGACGTTTTTTTTCTTCTGTGTGCTGCTCCCCCCCCAATACTCACCCGAGCCCCCCTCTAGATCCAGCAATGTGCACAAAAGCCTCGGCTCTCCTGAGTCTTTCTCTCTCTTTTTTTTTTTTTTTTTTTCAGGTTACAGGTTACATGTGAATAGCTGTAAACATTACATAAGGATAGGTTGTTTCTCTGACAGGTAGTAGCTAAATTGTCTTGCATACATGAAACAAATCCAATCCTAGAATATACTCTTTGCATCCAAAGCAGGGGTATGTAAGCATAAGGATACCAAAATTACCTGTTTGCCCACCCTCCTGGGGGGGGGGGGGGGGGGAATTAATTGTGGTGCAAATCAGCAGACATCCGGGGGGGGGGGGGACCTGGAAGGAGAAGAGGAAGCGTGGGGAGGAGTGGCGGGAGTGAGTCTTTCTCTCTTAATTGTCTCAGACACAGCAACAGGAGCCATTGGCTCCTACTGCTGTCAATCACAGCTGGTGAGCCAATGAGGAGAGAGCAGGGCCAAGCCGTGGATCTATGTGTCTTTTTTTATGGACACATATAAGTGGAACTTGGGAGCGAGCACTCACCAGTGCCCCCATAGCAAGCAGTTTGCTATTGGGGGCACTGGTCAAAGGGGAGGAGCCAGGAGTGCCAGCAGGGTACCTGAGAAGAATAGGATCGGGGCTGCTCTGTGCAAAACCATTGCAAAGAGCAGGTAAGTATAACGTGTTATTTTTTGGGGAAAAAAAATGTACCATTAATATAACTTAAAGTGATAGTAAACCGCAAAAAAAAATAAAAGGGCCCCTGCAGGATAATAGCATAATGTGCTAGTATGCATTGCATAGCACATTATGGAAGACTTACCTTAGAACAAAGCCCCCCAGTGGTGTACTGTCACACCACCGAGCCACGATGATGTCATGCCCGTCCATCCAATGCCATGCTGTCCATTGAGAATGCAGTGCGAATGCTCCAGTGACATCACCGGCTTCTACTGTAGTAAAAATCTCCTAAACGGTGCACGTTTAGAAGATATTTCCTGTACCTACAGGTAAGCCTTATTATAGGCTTACCTGTAGGTACAAGTAAGCCATTACTAACACTAAAGAACAGGTATGCCTAGAGAGAGCCCACCCCTCCTTAAAGGTGCTGGGACACATTAGAAGCCCAGCAAGAACACAGTGGCAGCTGAAGGCATCCAATGTGTCCCCACGCCAAATCCAGCAAACAAACTATACAAAATGGTAACCACCTCAATTTATAACTAGCCTTTGCAGTAAGGTTTAGTAAACCTTTATGGCAGCCTTTCTAAACCAGGGTTCTATGGAAGCCTCCAGAAGTTGCTAGCGGTTCCTTGAGCAAGGAGCAAATTCTCCCTCTCGGATAAGTTCTCACCGACACCAGTGATCTTTTGAGCTACTGTGAGAGGGTGGATTCTGCCCAATGACTACTAATGTAAGGAGCATTCTTCCCACTGGCCATCACACTAATGTACTGTGAGCTGTAGATGTAGTCATAATTAGCAGAGGTTTCTCAAGACCAGCAAGTTATTTCAAGGGTTCCACCATGTTAAAAAGGTTGAGATTAACTGCTTTAGATTGATAGATTGTAGACTTTAGAGGGAGGACTCAATAATCCTGAGCTAACTATAAGATCTGGTGGGGACTAGGGGAAATGTTGACACTTTTTCTTTATAGGTTAGGTGAGAAGGTAGGTGTGTAAGTGATGAAAGTGTCCCAAAACCGGGTGAAGTGGTAGAGGGGAGGGGGGACCTGAGTAGGTGTGGAAGGGAGAAGGAAAATGCCAAAACACACAGATTTTTTTGTGTAACAGTTTTAATTTTTTCTTGGGTATATGAGGGATATACAATATGTGTTCATAGACAGACTTCATATAGGGTCCAACAATTTCAGGATCTTTTTATAAAGATAGATACAGTGCCTTGAAAAAATATTCATACCCCTTGAAATTTTCCACATTTTGTCATGTTACAACCAAAAACATAAATCTATTTTATTGGGATTTTATATGATAGACAAGCACAAAGTGGCACATAATTGTGAAGTGGAAGGAAAATGATAAATGATTTTCAACATTTTTTACAAATAAATTTATGAAAAGTGTGAGTCAATACTTTGTAGAACAACGTATTGTTGCAATTACAGATGCAAGTCTTTTTGGGTATGTCTCTATCAGCTTTGCACATCTGGAGAGTGACATTTTTTCCCATTTGCAAAATAGCTCAAGCTCTGTCAGATTGGATGGAGAGCGTCTGTGAACAGCAATTTTCAAGTCTTGTCACAGATTCTCAATTGGATTTAGGTCTGGACTTTGACTGGGCCATTCTAACACATGAATATGCTTTGATTTAAACCATTCGATTGTAGCTCTGGCTGTATGTTTAGAGTCCTTGTCCTGCTGGAAGGTGAACCTCTGTGCCAGTGTCAAGTCTTTTGTAGACTCTAATGCCGCATACACATGACCGGACTTTTCGTCAGCAAAGGTCCGACGGAACGAATCTGTCAGACAATTCGATCGTGTGTGGGCTCCATCGTACCTTTGCTGTCCAAAAATCTGACGGACTTTAGAAACAGAACATGTTTAACATTTTTTTAGCTGGAACTCCGCCGGACCCAGTTCCTATCGAGAAATCCATTTGTGTGTATGCTAGTCCGACGGACAAAAAACGACGCTAGGGCAGCTATTGGCTACTGGCTATGAACTTCCTTATTCGAGTCCGGTCATACGTCATCACGTTCAAATCCGTCGGACTTTGGTGTGATTGTGTGTGGCCAAGTCCGTTCATTCGGAAAGTTCGTCGGAACTCTGCCGAAAGTCTGTCAGGAAGACCGTCGGACCTAGTCCGTGGAAAAGTCTGGTCGTGTGTACGCGGCATAACAGGTTTTCTTCTAAGATTGCCCTGTATTTGGCTCCATCCATCTTCCCATCAACTCTGACCAGCTTCCCTGTCCCTGCTGAAGAAAAAGATGGTGTATTCAGGGTGATGTGCAGTGTTAGTTTTCCACCACACATAGCATTTTTCTTTTAGGCCAAAAAGTTCAGTTTGGTCTCATCTGACCAGAGCACCTTCTTCCACATGTTTTCTGTGTCCCCCACATGGCTTCTCGCAAACAGCTAACAGGAGTTCCTATGCCTTTATTTCAACAATGGCTTTCTTCTTGCCACTCTTCCATAAAGGCCAGATCTGTGGAGTGCACAACTAATAGTTATGGTCTAGAGCCCTACGGACGACATGAGTAACGATGACACATAGGGACAACACAAAACTCACCAACATGAAATAGACCTGAAAGTGTGCCTTGGTCTACCGTATGGTACGCCAAAATAAGGGGGCATACCCTAGATAAAGAATGATAAGAAGTAGTTATGGAATGTGGAATGAGTATTCAGTCTGGGGTAAGAATACTTAGAAGAGGTTTTAAAAGGGGAGGGTGGGCGGGTATCACGCACAGGAAACCGACAAAGACCGGCGGCCTTTGGGCTGCTTAAATACCCTCCGGGCTCCTCCCATAACTTCAGGCCGGTACCCGGCCTTCCAATTTATGGTCTAGAGCCCTACGGACGACATGAGTAACGATGACACATAGGGACAACACAAAACTCACCAACATGAAATAGACCTGAAAGTGTGCCTTGGTCTACCGTATGGTACGCCAAAATAAGGGGGCAAAAACCTTCAGGTAGGGGATAATTATTTATTAGAGGTAATGTCACTGAGTGAGTCGAGCAAAGGCCTGAGCCATTTCTAACTGTGGGTTAGGAATGTAGCGAGAGAAGCAGGCCGACTTCCACCGACCCAGTTTCTTGATTACGTGGTCCGGAACCCCCTGTCTTGAGGCCGTCGTGGCCGCCCCGATCCGGAACGAATGCCCGGAGTACTGGCTGGGGTCCAACTGAAGATGGCCGAGAAGGACCCGGACATGTTCCACGAACTGCGAAGAGTTAAGGGCTTTCACCGGAAAAGGTAGCAGTGGACTGGCCCCGGGGCAGTCGGACAGCAGTGCCGTCAGGCGGTCCAACACGGCAACTGGGCACCAGTTGTTGTGAGTCCTGTATAGGTGAATATCTACTCCGGAACCTCGCTGTTGAGTTTTGGAGGTCGTCAAGTGAAGGACGTAGTGATCCTGGTGGCGATAGAGATTATTTCTACGCAAGACTGGACCGGCTGGGTGGCTGCGAGTGAACTCGCTGGGCCGCAGAAACCCGTAAAACGCCATGTGTATCGCAGCCTGCAGGACGGTACTGAGGAGGAGACCGAAAGGGGACCTATCCAGGATGTCAGACATCCCCTTGAAGATCTCCCCCGTGATAGGCAGCCGCTTTGAGCTGACTGGCGGCTGGTGTTTCTGAACTCCACGTAGTAGAGCCCTCACGGCGTGGCAGGAGAACACCGAAGGCCTTGCGGGGTCTTGAAGTGACAAATAGTGCTGCACCCCGGCCACGTACTGGCGTATCGTGCTGTGTGACAGTGCTAGGTGTGAATGGCAGTAGGCGATGAACGCCAAGACCTGCTTGAGGCTGGAAGACTCGCGAGGCCGCTGGGGCAGGAACTTGTTAAACGCCCTCCAGGCCGTCTGGTAGGCCCGACGGGTGTTGCGGGCGAGTGAGGCGTTGATGATATCGGTAGCTGAGTGTAGATGTGGGGCTAGTCCAAGGTCAGTTGTGACCAATCCGGGATAGTGGCTGAATGACGGCAGGCTCCTGGCACCTGTTCAAAGAAAGAAATAAAGTTAAAACGGGAGAGTGCGTCCGCTGCTGCGTTGAACTTCCCTGGAATGAAGGAGCAGTACACATTGAACTGATGCTGTAGGGATAGCTGGACCAGTCTGCGGAGGAAGGACATGACGGGCCTGGACTTAGACCTGCCCTTGCTGATGATCTCGGCTGTGGCTTGATTGTCTGTCGAGAAAGCCACCGTCTGTCCAGACCAATGGTGACCCCATAGGTGGGCGGCTGCTACAATAGGGAAGAGCTCAAAGAGGGCTGACGTGGTAGTAAAGCCCGGTGTGGCTAGTGCTTGAGGAGGCCACGGGGCGGCGAACCACAAATGGCCAAAAATGGCGGCGCATCCTGTGGATGCCGCCGCGTCGGTCACCACCTGTGGTGACTGCGTGGACACGACTGGGATAAACAGGGACACACCGTTCCAATCACTAAGAAAGTGCTCCCACATGGCCAGATCTGCCCTGGCTGCAGAATCCAGCCTAATGACCTGGTCTGGGTCCTGCGTGTAGGACAGGAAGACCAGCAACCGGGACACAAAGGAGCGGCCCTGGGGGATGATCCTCACGGCAAAGTTCAGCATCCCGAGGAGAGACTGAAGTTGCTTCTGAGTACATCCCCCCCCCCGGGTGAACTCTTGCAGAACCGTCCTGATACGGTCCAACTTATCTGCCGGAAGGCTGGCCTGCATGGCCAACGTGTCAAGGTCGACGCCCAGGAACGTGATCTTGTGTGCCGGGCCGTCAACCTTGTGCTCCGCTATGGGGACGTTCAGATTGTCGAAAACCGTCCTCAACTTTCCAAGGTCCCCTGGGGGAGCCCCGGGCGGCTCTATCAAAAGGAAGTCATCCAAATAATGGATGACCTCGTGGCACTGTGCCTCATGGAGAAGGATCCACGCCAGGGTCTCGGCGAACTTGTCAAATAGCCAAGGACTACTTTTAGACCCGAAGGTCAATTTGGTCGCGAAATAATATCGCTCCCTCCACTTGATGCCGTGCCAGCACCACAAGGAAGGATGGATGGGCAGCAGCTTGAAGGCGTCGGATATGTCCGCCTTCGAGAGCCACGCACCCACCCCTGCCCTGAGAATGGCCTGGATAGCCATGTCTACCGAAGCGTACTTCAGCGAGAACTCCTCGGAGGGGATGAGCGAGTTGAGACTGGGAACGACGGAAGAATGAGGCGCTGACAGATCATACACCAGACGTTTTTTATTTGAAAACTTTCCCTGCACAAGCCCGATAGGGCTAACCCTCCAGATGCTGAAGGGGGATTGACAGAACGGGCCTATCATGAAGTCCCGATCCAACTCCGTCTGCAAAAGGACATCAATCGCTGGCTCGTCTGTTGCTGCTGAGCGTAAATTCGGACATTCGTGGGTGGAGTGGGGCAGGGTGATGAGCCCGGTATGGAACCCCTCAGTGAAGCCTCGGATGAGGTAGCTGGCGAGTGACGGAGTGGGGTGTGAGGTCAGGTAGACGCCGAGCCAAAGGACATTGACCCGGCTTAGTCATGGTCTCTTCTGTTTGACCTCACACAGGATCCTGGGGTGCGCCCTCTGGCACAGGGTGCAAATGTGCAAGAGCCGGCACTGGCTGAAATTGCAGGAGCCGTAATTAAAATTGTTGCAAATGGCGGCTCCCCCAACCATCCGCACCGGACGTCCCAATTTGTCCATCTTTCGCCCTTGCACCGGGGCCTGCTGAGCCTGGCTCGTGCTGGCAGAGGCCGTGCTAGCTATCGGATGGACAGAGGCTACGTTGGCACACCAGACCGTGGTGTGAGACGCTGACTGACAGACAGCACATAGCGGGGAGCGAAGGCCTGCAAAGTGGCGGCAGAACAATTCCGTGTCCACTACGCTCCAGTCCGTTGGTAAATGGAACTGTGTGAATCTGGCTGCGGCTTTGGCCGAGAAGGACCGATGGTAGTCGTAGAACGCTGAGCCACCGTATTTGTGGCCCAGGTCTACGACCAAATGGAGGTAGAGGTCCAGCTCTTCCCGTCTGCCGGGGGAGGCTGAGCACAGCACGTCTCTAAACATGCCGAAAGCGAGCGTGAATTCGGGCACCGTGAGCTTCCTGTTGAGCCTCGGATCCTTCGCTTTCAACACCACCGAGACATCTCCCCAGGTGTAGGCCTTGTTCTCGGCCAAGTCATGGACCGAGATCAAGAGTGAGGCCAGATTGACGTCTTTGCCCTCTAGAATGTCCTTCCTTACGCTGGGTGGCACCAGGTGGGAAGGGTGAACGGTAGGCGTGGCAAGCTCACTACCTGCGGCCGGTGCACTGATGGCTGGGACCACCGCGTGGTCCGGAACCGTGGCAGCCGGGCTGGCCTCTAGCCGAGACACCCTGTCCTGGACCTCCACGATTGAGGAAGACAGGGAGGACACGAGGGTGTGTAGCTGGGCAACGGCGGCTGAAATCGATTCCAGAGACGCCTGCTGGCTGCTGGGGCTTGCTGCGGCCGGTGGTGGGAAGAGAAGCCTGAACAGCTCCGCCTTCCTGGCCGTGGACGAGAAGGGTATCCCTCTGCGTCTCAGCTCGGCGGACAGCCTAGGAATTGTCCATGCCCTAAGAGACTGGACACTGCCAGCCTCGGAGGCTGACGCCGGAGATAGTGGGGTGGTGAGGTCATCGCTGCCAACTGACGACATGGCGGCTGCCAAGACCTGTAACTTGGTAGACTGGTCACGTGTCTGCAGGCTGGGCCTAAAAGGTGACAAGAAATGAGTTTGGACGTGTCACCTATGATATACGTACCTGCCACAAGAAAGCAGGAGCCCCCCGTGCCCTTGTGTTTTTTTTTTTTTTTTTTACCTGCTGGAACCCTGATCAAGTTGGCGCAGGTGGACCTACTGAATCCGACTGACCTGAGAGAGTGTGAGAAAAAATACCTATTTAAGAGCCTAACACTGCTGCCGTCCAGAGCGACGGAACCCAACGCAGATGATAACAACAGGCGATAGTGACTTGAGTCGACTGCCGAGATCGCTGTGGGATCAACTGACAGATGACAACACGAACGACTGACTTGACACGTTGCTTTACTGAATGAACTTCCCGTGACAGGGCCCGGCCCGTACGTACCGTATGGGGGTGACTGTGGGCCGGACTCCGGAGCACGTACAAAATGAGGCCACCATGAAACTAGGCCGACTGCCTAGGTATGCTGAGGCCGAACTGTGACATCCAGCTGCCACCGAGTCCGACTTCAAGCTCCCCCCCTTTTATTTTTTTTTTTTTTTTTCCTTTCCTTTTTTTTTTTTTTTTTTTTGAAATGCGGCCGGCCTAGGGCACGCCGGCGCGAATTCGTACAAGCGGGTGACCAATTAACACCGGGCGTGGTAAGGTGACACAGAAATGATATAACATGACAAGGGCAAGAATCAAAGTTTTTTTTTTTTTTTTTTCTTTGCGACTCCGCCCCTGGCGCATGTATTGAAATGAGGCCGAGCCTAGGGCACGCCGACACGAATTTAGTGCGAAGAAGTGACTCCATTCGTGCCGGGCGTGGTAGGGTGACAGAAATGAGATACCATGACAGGGGCAAGAATCAGGAATGTACGTAAACCAGTGATGCGATTCTGCCCTTGGCGCATGTATTGAAATGAGGCCGTGCCTGGGGCACGCCGCCATGAATTCAGTGCGAGAAAGTGACTCCATTCATGCCGGGCGTGGTAGGGTGACAGAAATGAGATACCATGACAGGGGCAAGAATCTGGAATGTACGTAAACCAGTGATGCGATTCCGCCCTTGGCGCATGTATTGAAATGAGGCCGTGCCTAGGGCACGCCGACACGAATTTAGTGCGAAGAGGTGACTATATTCACGCCGGGCGTGGTAAGGTGACCGAAATGAAATACCATGACAGGGGCAAGAATCAGGAATGTACGCAACCAGTGATGCGATTCCGCCCTTGGCGCATGTATTGAAATGAGGCCATGCCTAGGGCACGCCGACATGAATTTAGTGCGAAGAAGTGACTACATTCACACCGGGCGTGGTAAGGTGACAGAAATGAGATACCATGACAGGGGCAAGAATCTGGAATGTACGCAACCAGTGATGCGATTCTGCCCTTGGCGCATGTATAGAAATGAGGCCGTGCCTAGGGCACGCCGACATGAATTTAGTGCGAAGAAGTGACTACATTCACACCGGGCGTGGTAAGGTGACAGAAATGAGATACCATGACAGGGGCAAGAATCTGGAATGTACGCAACCAGTGATGCGATTCTGCCCTTGGCGCATGTATAGAAATGAGGCCGTGCCTAGGGCACGCCGACACGAATTAGTGCGGGGAAGTGACTGCATTCATGCCGGGCGTGGTAAAGTGACAGAAATGATATGCCATGACAGGGGCAAGAATCAGGAATGCCCGCAGCCAGTAAAGTGATTCCGCCCTTGGCGCATGTATCGAAATGAGGCCGGGTAGTAGTGCATCTGGATCGCCCCGATCGGAGCATGCGTGGATGCGACCGGACCAGGATCGAAGCGATGGCATGAACGCCCTGTTTAACTGATGCGAAATGATTTAGCATGACCGAATGGCCTGGTACGTTAGCCACGTTTGAAATGATGAAATGATTGTCATGCTAATTCGTGAAATGTTTCGACACGGTCGAAGTGATTCGTACAACTAAAATGCCAACAGTGCTTCGGAATATGATAGCGATTCGGCACGCTCGCTAGCGCCACTAATTCGGATAATGGCAGAACATGAACGATACGTGTGAGTGCGAACGGCACCCGTGCGTGAGTTATGTTGAACGATTCGGAGACTGTGTAGCCCGCTCGTGTAAGGGAACCCTAAGTGCCGGATGCGACATCGGTCGGAGTGTATGTGGCGGGCGGCCCTGAACGTGCGTGCCATTAGATGGCTCCCGATCGGGTACAACATAACGTGCGAGTAAGTGTTTAGGTTTTCGAGACAAGCAGCGCGTGGCTCGTGAGCTACGCAGATCACAGTTTAGTGACATGATAAGCAGTGCATGAGAACGTAAAACATGGGAGCCGAAGCCCTACCTGCGACAGCCGAACCAGACTCTTTGTACGAAACTGCGACTCGACGACACGAGTGCGACACGAAGGGGCGACACAACTTACGAACACGGAACACGGGACTGCAACAAGAGAAGACGGATAGACGAAAAAACGGAGCTCACGAGCCGGCACCAAGAGCGCTTGTCACGAACGAGTCGGTCCTAGATGTCTGACGTATCAGATATCACGCACAGGAAACCGACAAAGACCGGCGGCCTTTGGGCTGCTTAAATACCCTCCGGGCTCCTCCCATAACTTCAGGCCGGTACCCGGCCTTCCAATTTGTCCTGTGGACAGATTCTCCCACCTGAGCTGTGGATCTCTGCAGCTCCTCTAGAGTTACCATGGACCACTTGGCTGCTTCTCTGCTTAATGCTCTCCTTGTCCAGCCTGTTAGTTTAGGTGGACGGCCATGTCTTGGTAGGTTTGCAGTTGTGCCATACTCTTTCCATTTTCCGATGATGGATTGCACAGTGCTCTGTGAGATGTTCAAAGCTTGGGATATTTTTTTATAACCTAACCCTGCTTTAAACTCTCCACAACTTTATCCCTGACCGGTCTGGTGTGTTCCTTGGCCTTCATAATGCTGTTTGTTCACTAAGGCCGGGTTCACACTGCTGCGGTGCGGGAACGCTGTGAATCTACTGCGGGTTCCCGCACTGCATGTCTCCCGCTGGCAGTTCACACTGCCCTATGCGAGCTGCTGGGAGTGTCAATGAAATGTTAATGACACCCCCATAGCAGCTCGCATATCGCAGTGCGATCTGCAAACTCGGACAGGAATCGGATCGCATGGTGAGAACACCATGCGATCCGATTCTGCTGCAGACCAAAAAAAAGGTTCCTGTCCGATTTTGGGCCGAATGCGATGCGAATTCAGCCATACTATCTGTATGGCTGAATTTGCATCGCACAGAGATCGCATATGATTTGAACTGCAGTGCGGTGCGAATCATATGCGATCTCCCGCACCGCAGCAGTGTGAACCGGGCCTAAGGTTTTCTAACAAAGCACTCAGGGCTTCACAGAACAGCTGTATTTATACTGAGATTAAATTACACACAGGTGGACTCTATTTACTAGGTGACTTCTGTGGGCAATTGGTCCCACTAGAATTTAGTTAGGGGTATCAGAGTAAAGGGGGCTGAATACAAATGCACGCCACACTCTTCACATATTTATTTGTAAAAAAAAATTGAAAACCATTAATCATTTTCTTTCCACTTCACAATTATGTGCCACTTTGTGTTGGTCTATCACACAAAATACCAATAAAATACATTTATGTTTTTGTTTGTAAAATGACAAAATGTGGAAAATTTCAAGGGGTATGAATACTTTTTCAAGGCACTGTAGATAGATCGATAGACTGAGAGCAGTAGAGGCACTCATGAGTCTCGATCAGAATTATGTAATAAGAGAAGTTTATTCTGCCCAACATTTTGATAGATCACCTGGGTGGACTGTGATATATGGAAATGCTGGACAGAATAAATTCCTCTTGTTTGGACATGTGTGTTTGTGTGAAGCAGACGCGTAATTAGAACCTTCAGGGCCCCGGTGCCCTTCCCACTGATCCTGGGGCCCTTTACTCCCATTGTGATCCCACAGTGGGCCATCTTCCTGCCGCCTTGGGGTCCTCCCACGGTGGCGGGACACCAGAGCCCTTTTGCAAGTGTGACCTTTGTGACCCTGGTAGTTCCGCTACTGGTGTCAGTAGTTTTTATTTTTGTTGTTTTATTTTTTCATAATTTTTTTTATAATTTTTTTTTTTTTTTACAATTTAATTTTATATTATTTTTTACGTACTTTTTAGGCCCCTCGTTGGGGGCAATGGAGAAAGGGAATCAGGACAGATTCATCAGTCCCTTTCTCTGCAGCCTTAGCTACACAGAATGTTCATTCATAAACTGAGGCATAGTAAACATAGTTAACTATGCCCCAGCTATAAATGAATTTAAAAAAGTCAGTGGTCGGTACTATTCATTAAGACAAGGAAGAGGGCCGCTAAATGACACATTTACTTGCCCCTTCTTCTCTCTACATCCTGACAGATCCCCCCGCAGCAGCTGGCAGGAGGGGAAAACCCAGCAGCGCTTCAGGGAGGGGGGGTTAAGGAAAGCACTCAGGGGCCTGGGGCAGCAGAGCAGGGAGGCAGCGGCTGCATGTGGAGGAACTAATGCCCTCCATTTCCATCCTGCAGCCCCTAAATGTCTGTGGGAGGGAAAGGAGAAGCTGGCATTCAGCAGCTACATGAAGGGATCAGTTCCTCTACATATCGCTTCCCCTGCCGCCCTCCTATCCAGGCATACAGGGGGGCCATGACGTTCGCTCCTGGGGTGAAGACTGTTCAATGTATATATTTGCCAGCACACCATGGATCGTCAAATGTCATCCAAAGCTTTTATTGCAGAAAGATCACATCACAGAGGACCAATTGCAATGTTTCGGAGCCGTGTAGGACCCCCTTCCTCTGAAATAAAAGCTTTGGACAACATTTGATGATCCACGGTGTGCTGGCGAATATATACAGTGGATGTAAAAAGTCTACACACCCCTGTTAAAATGTCAGGTTTCCGTGATGTAAAAAAATTAGACAAAGATAAATAATTTCAGAACTTTTTCCACCTTTAATGTGACCTATATACTGTACAACTCAATTGAAATACAAACTGAAATCTTTTAGGGGGGAAGTAAAAATAAAAAAATAAAACAATGTGGTTGCATAAGTTTGCACACTCTCTTATAACTGGGGTAGTAAGTTCAGCTGTTCTAGTAGGTCTTTCCTGACATTTTCTTAGTCGCATCCTACAGCAAAAGCCATGGTCCGCAGAGAGCTTCCAAAGCATCAGAGGGATCTCATAGTTAAAAGGTATCAGTCAGGAGAAGGGTACAAAATAATTTCCAAGGCATTAGATATACCATGGAACACAGTGAAGACAGTCATCATGTAGTGGAGAAAATATGGCACTACAGTGACAAGAACTGGACGTCCCTCCAAAATTGATGAAAAGATGAGAAGAATACTGGTCAGGGAGGCTGCCAAGATGCTTACAGCATTAAAGGAGCTGCAGGAAGATCTGGTAAGTACTGGCTGTGTGGTACATGTGACAACAATCTCCCATATTCTTCATATGTCTGGGCTATGGGGTAGAGTGGCAAGACGATAGCCTTTTCTTATGAAGTAAGACATCCAAACCTGACTAAATTTTGCAAAAACACATCCGAAGTCTCCCAAAAGCAGGTGGAAAAATGTGTTATAGTCTGATGAAACCAAGGTTGAACTTTTTGGTCATAATTCTAAAAGATTTGTTTGGCGCAAAAACAACACTTTGCATCACCAAAAGAACCCCATACCTACAGCGAAACATGGTGGTGGCATCATCATGCTGTGGGGCTGTTTTTCTTCAGCTGAACAGGGGCCTTCGTCAAGGTAGAGGGAATTATGAACCGTTCCAAATACCAGTCAATATTGGCACAAAACCTTCAGGCTTCTGCTAGAAAGCTGAACATGAAGAGGAACTTCATCTTTCAGCATGACAACAACCCAAAGCATACAGTACATCCAAATCAACAAAGGAATGGCTTCACCAGAAGAAGATTAAAGTTTTGGAATGACCCAGCCAGAACCCAGACCTGAATCCAATTGAAAATCTGTGAGGTGATCTGAAGAGGGCCGTGCATAGGAGATGACCTCGCAATCTGACAGATTTGGAGTGTTTTTGCAAAGAAGAGTGGGCAAATATTGCCAGGTAAAGATGTGCCATGCTGATAGACTCATACCCCAAAAGACTGAAAGCTGTAATACAATCAAAAGGTGCTTCAACAAAGTATTAGTTTAAGGGTGTGCACACTTATGCAACCATATTATTTTAGTTTTTTAGTTTTACTTCCTTCCACCTAAAAGATTTCAGTTTGTTGTTCAACTGAGTTGTACAGTTTATAGGTCACATTAAAGGTGGAAAAAGTTCTGAAATTATTTATCTTTGTCTCATTTTTTTTACATCACAGAAACCTGACATTTTAACAGGGGTGTGTAGACTTTTTATATCCACTGTACATTGATCTGTAATGACTCCAGTTTCCAGCTGGAACCCACTACTGCTGAGCCTATATGATATTTCTGTATGTGAGTTCTCCAGCTTGTATATCTGCAGTGGGCATTATGAGAGGTTCCCGGCCTTTATACCGGAAGTTTGTTTATTTGAAGTTGTTGTAAACCTTAGACATGAAATATGAACACAGCATATTCAAGTACCAAAGTAACAAGTATCACTATAGTGTATACAGTGGTGTGAAAAAGTGTTTGCCCCCTTCCTCATTTCCTGTTCCTTTGCATGTTTGTCACACTTAAGTGTTTCGGAACATCAAACCAATTTAAACAATAGTCAAGGACAACACAAGTAAACACAAAATGCAATTTGTAAATGAAGGTGTTTATTATTAAAGGTGAAAAAAAATCCAAACCATCATGGCCCTGTGTGAAAAAGTGATTGCCCCCTAAACCTAATAACTGGTTGGGCCACCCTTAGCAGCAACAACTGCAACCAAGCGTTTGCGATAACGTGCAATGAGGCTTTTACAGCACCCTGGAGGAATTTTGGCCCACTCATCTTTGCAGAATTGTCCTAATTCAGTTACATTAGAGGGTTTTCGAGCATGAACG
This sequence comes from Lithobates sylvaticus, assembly GCA_028564925.1. Lineage (NCBI taxonomy): Eukaryota > Metazoa > Chordata > Amphibia > Anura > Ranidae > Lithobates > Lithobates sylvaticus. Next base: position 98,436,621 of record CM053034.1, on the reverse strand, counting down.
GCCTTTTTAAGGTCATACCACAACATCTCAATAGGATTCAGGTCAGGACTTTGGCTAGGCCACTCCAAAGTCTTCATTTTGTTTTTCTTCAGCCATTCGGTGGTGGACTTGCTGGTGTGTTTAGGATCATTGTCCTGCTGCAGAACCCAAGTTCGTTTTAGCTTGAGTACACGAACAGATGGTCGGACATTCTCCTTCAGGATCTCTTGGTAGACAGCAGAATTCATAGTTCCTTTTATCACGGCAAGTCTTCCAGGTCCTGAAGCAGCAAAACAGCCCCAGACCATCACACTACCACCACCATATTTTACTGTTGGTATAATGTTCTTTTTCTGAAATGCAGTGTTCCTTCTACGCCAGATATACTTGGACACACACCTTCCAAAGAGTTCCACTTTTGTCTCATCGGTCCACAGAATGTTGTCCCAAAAGTCTTGGGAATCATCAAGATGTGTTGTGGAGAAATTGAGACGAGCTTTGATGTTCTTTTTGCTCAGCAGTGGTTTTCTCCTTGGAACTCTGCCATGCAGGCCATTTTTGCCCAGTCTTTTCCTGATGGTGGAGGCATGAACGCTGACCTTAACTGAGGCAAGTGAGGCCTGCAGTTCCTTGGACGTTGTTGTGGGGTCTTTTGTGACCTCTTGGATGAGTCGTCGCTGCGCTCTTGGGGTAATTTTGGGCGGCCGGCTACTCCTGGGAAGGTTCACCACTGTTCCATGTCTTCGCCATTTGTGGATAATGGCTCTCACTGTGGTTTGCTGGATTCCCAAAGCTTTGGAAATGGCTTTATAACCCTTTCCAGACTGATAGATCTCAATTACTTTCTTTCTCAATTGTTCCTGAATTTCTTTGGGTCTCGGCATGATGTGTAGCTTTTAAGGATCTTCTGGTGGACCTTACTGTGTCAAGCAGCTCCTATTTAAGTGATGCCTTGATTGTGAACAGGTGTGGCAATAATCAGGCCTGGGTGTGGCTAGAGAAATTGAACTCAGGTGTGGACAACCACAGTTATAGTATGTTTTAACAAGGGGGGCAATCACTTTTTCACACAGGGCCATGATGGTTTGGATTTTTTTTCACCTTTAATAATAAACACCTTCATTTACAAATTGCATTTTGTGTTTACTTGTGTTGTCCTTGACTATTGTTTAAATTGGTTTGATGTTCCGAAACACTTAAGTGTGACAAACATGCAAAGGAACAGGAAATGAGGAAGGGGGCAAACACTTTTTTCACACCACTGTACTTGTTTCAATCCAGAGCACTAAGTGTAATTTCTGTCTGTATGAGTCACTTTCTAATGGGTTTACTTCCTCTTTGTTTCCCTGCAAAGGTAAAGCATAATCGGCTACTATGCATTGCATAGAAGCCCATTATGTGTCACTTACCTGACACAGGAGCCAGCGATGTCACCGCTGTCCCCTCTTCCACGAATCGTCCATCTTCCTTCCGGGTATCGCTGCTCTGGCGCTGTGAGTGGCCTGAGCAGCGATGACGTCACTCTGGCACATGCACGCGGGAGCCGTCAGTGTTAGCCTTCACTGATGGCATGCTCGGTTCGCTTACGCCGTTGTCTACGGCGCGCATGCACCATAGACATCGGTGCCCCTTTTTAGGAAAATATCTCCTTAACCAGGTAGGTTAAGGAGATATTTATTGGACCTACAGGTAAGCCTTAATCTAGGCTTACCTGTAGGTTAAAGTGGTATGTAAGGGTTTACAACCACTTTAAAGGACCAGTTCACCATAAAGTGTAATACAGTTATAGGTGGGGCTCTGTGGATTGTACCAGCCCCTGGTTTCTTATATATCTTGGTTACTCCAGCTGCAATATCTGCCTGCTATATATAGTTCCTGCCTCTGTCCCTGTCCACCTATGAGTTTTGGGTTTGAGTGTTCTAGCACCTACTGCTGCATTCTCCATTATATTAACCGCTTCCCGACCGGCCACTGCATATATACGTCAGCAGAATGGCACGGGCAGGCAAAATCACGTACCTGTACGTGATCGTGCATTTGCCTGCCCGTGGGTCGGGAGCTCCGTGACCCCGGCCGCGGGGCCAGCGGACCCGATCGCCGCTGGTGTCCCACGATCGGGTTACGGAGCTGAAGAACGGGGAGAGGTCTATGTAAACAAACCTCTCCCCGCGCTTCCTACTCTGCCTGTCATTGATTGGCTGTTCCCGGTCATCGGGAAAGCCGATCAATGACGTCAGACGTCAGCCCCGCCCCCTAATGTAAAAAAAAAAACACACGTCACAGCCCATAACCCCTCCCCTCCCCCTAGTGGTTAACCCCTTCACTACAACTGTCATTTATACAGGAATTAATGCATTTAAATAGCATTTATTGCTGTATAAATGACAATGGTCCCAAAATGTGTCAAAAATGTCCGATGTGTCCGCCATAATGTCGCAGTCACAATAAAAATCGATGATCGCCGCCATTACTAGTAAAAAAAAAAATATTAATAAAAATGCTATAAAACTATCCCCTATTTTGTAAACGCTATAACCAGGGCTCAAATTTTCCACTCGCCTACTCGCATTTTGCGAGTGGAAAATCGTTTCTGGCGAGGAGCTGGGCTGCCAGGGAGTGGGGGGCGAGTACTGCCGGCATGCAGGGTTAAACAGGAGCCGTTCTACCATTGATCGGTCCGGGAGAAGAGAGCACGTATCACAAAGCGATAGTTTTCTATTAGTTTACATTTGAATTGCCTCCACTCATGAGCACTCACAACCCCGCCCCCTCCTGACCCCGTGCGTGTGATAGACAGAACGCTAGTACAATTCTGGGACGCGTTCTGTCTATCACAGTGTCTAACAGGCGCGGGGTCAGGAGGGGGCGGGGTTGTGAGTGCTCATGAGCGGAGGCAATTCAAATGTAAACAGAAGGCTATTGCTCTGTGATCTGTGCCCTCTTCCTCTGGACTGATCGATGGTAGAACGGACAGGTAGAATTCCTATCTTGGCTCTATTGCCCCCTCCCCATTCACATGTTAGCTAAGGTAACCTTGTATCTTTTCAGAAACTTTCACCTGTTCCTCTTCCCTTACCAGCCCATACCTTCTCATCTGTTTCCCTTCCTCTCCTTTTTATCTGTGGGCCTCCCCTACCTTTCCACTCCCTGTAAGACTCTCCCCTTTCACACTCATTGTAAGTGCCAACCGGCTTGCTGGCTGTGCTGGTTTTTAGAGAGTTGTTCTACCTCTGGGTTGCAGCCTTTGCTGTTTTGGCCAGGCATTGTGCATGGCTCTCCTGCAGTTCAGAGAATGTACTTACTCATTGTAGTGTGTGACCAATCTGACATTCTGAAATTGCAGCCATTTAGGAAATGTCACATGACAGTATTGCAGATTACAGTATCAAGATATCTGATATTTGCACATTACAAAGAGTGAATACATTCTCTAAACTGTAGGACCACAGTTTTTTTATTGACTTTGGCTGTCATTTACATCCCCACTGCAGCCCATTTCTGTCTCCAAGATATCATAGTTACAGTAATGACCCAGGAATCGCATCATAATTATGGCATTGAATAAAGTTTAAAAACAGAGCAGCAAGGTGGGACTTTGTATGAGGTGCAAGGTGTGTAGAGCCAAGCATGTTCCTCCCCGATGCACCCCAGGAGATAACACGATAACAATGAATATGGCAGGTACCCAAAATAATATAATAGAACCAAAAACATTGCATATAAGCATCACAGATGAGGTGAGGGGAGGCTGCAATGGTGGGCACAGGTGAGGTGAGACTGCAATGGTGGGCACAGGTGAGGTGAGACTGCAATGGTGGGCACAGGTGAGGTGAGGGGAGGCTGCAATGGTGGGCACAGGTGAGGTGAGACTGCAATGGTGGGCACAGGTGAGCTGAGGCTGCAATGGTGGGCACAGGTGAGCTGAGGCTGCAATGGTGGGCACAGGTGAGGCTGCAATGGTGGGCACAGGTGAGGCTGCAATGGTGGGCAAAGGTGAGGCTGCAATGGTGGGCACAGGTGAGCTGAGGCTGCAATGGTGGGCACAGGTGAGCTGAGGCTGCAATAGTGGGCACAGGTGAGCTGAGGCTGCAATGGTGGGCACAGGTGAGCTGAGGCTGCAATGGTGGGCACAGGTGAGCTGAGGCTGCAATAGTGGACACAGGTGAGCTGAGGCTGCAATGGTGGGCACAGGTGAGGCAAGGCTGCAATGGTGGGCACAGGTGAGGCGAGGCTGCAATGGTGGGCACAGGTGAGGCGAGGCTGCAATGGTGGGCACAGGTGAGGCGAGGCTGCAATGGTGGGCACAGGTGAGGCGAGGCTGCAATGGTGGGCACAGTGAGGCGAGGCTGCAATGGTGGGCACAGGTGAGGCTGCAATGGTGGGCACTGATAAAGTTGTAATATTTATTTTTGCAACTTAATTCTGCATGGAACATTTAAGTGTAATTTCATAAGATCATTTATGAGGGCGTGTATAGGGACGAAATTAGGGGCGGTGCATGGCAGGGATTGGGTTGGGCAAATGGTGGCGAGTAACACTTAAGGCCTGGCTAGTAGCTCAGGACTTGAAATTTTGAGCCCTGCTATAACTTTTGCGCAAACCAATCAATAATCGCTAATTGCGATTTTTTTTTACCAAAAATATGTAGAAGAATACGTATCGGCCTAAACTGAGGAAAAAAAATGTTTTTTTATATATATTTTTGGGGATATTTATTATATAGCAAAAAGCAAAAAATATTGCATTGTTTTCAAAATTGTCGCTCTATTTTTGTTTATAGCGCAAAAAATAAAAACCGCAGGGGCGATCAAATACCACCAAAAGAAAGCTCTATTTGTGGGAAAAAAAGGACGCCAATTTTGTTTTGGAGCCACGTCGCACGACCGCGCAATTGTCAATTAAAGCGACGCAGTGCCGAATCGCAAAAAGGGGCCTGGTCCTTTGGCTGCCAATTGGTCCGGGGCTGAAGTGGTTAAAGTGGTTGTAAACCCTTACATAAATTCAGTGAAGCAACTGGCCTCTGGTGATTCACAGAGATAAAAACAATCCTCCTACATAAGTTGTACCCGTTTATCCGTAGCCCTCTTTCTTCTACATCAGTTCAAAGTACAGAACTTATAAAGCTTGTATGAGCTGTCAGAAAACATACTGCAGAGCTCAGTGAAGAGAGCTTTTAGAGCTGATTGGAGGAAAGTGACACACCACTCTCCACACAACTGGAGCTCCATCACCTGTCACCTTTTTTTCACTTGGTGTCAAGAAAAAACTTGTCAGGGTTTACTTCCTCTTTAACTTGTAAAGGTTAAACTTTGGCATATTGCTATTGTTCAATTGACTAGGAACTTAAATGTATGTATGTCAGCCGCCTCCAAACCTGTATATTTGTCAGCCCCCCCCACACCTGTATATTTGTCAGCCCCCCACACACACCTGTATATATGTCAGCCCCCCCTCACACACACACACACACCTATATATATGTCAGCACCCCCCCCCCCCCCCACACACACACACCTATATATATATATGTCAGCGCCCCCCCCCCCACACACACACCTGAATATATGTCAGCCCCCCCCCACACACACCTGTATATATATATGTCAGCGCCCCCCCCCCCACACACACACACACATCTGCCCCACACACACATCTGTATATATATGTCAGCGCCCCACACACACACACACACACACCTGAATATATATCAGCCCCCCCCCACACACACACACCTGTATATATATGTCAGCGCCCCCCCACACACACACACACCTGAATATATGTCAGCCCCCCCCCCACACACACACACCTGAATATATGTCACCCCCCCCCCCACACACACACCTGTGTGTATATATATATATATGTCAGCGCCCCCCCACATTTACACACACCTGAATATATGTCAGCCCCCCCACACACACACACCTGTATATATATATATGTCAGCGCCCCCCCCCCATACACACACACCTGAATATATGTCAGCCCCCCCACACACACACCTGTATATATAAATGTCAGCGCCCCCCCCCCCACACACACACACCTGTATATATATGTCAGCGCCCCCCCCCCCCACATACACACCTGTATATATATGTCAGCGCCCCCCCACACACACACACCTGTATATATGTCAGCCCCCCCACACACACACCTGTATATATTTCAGCCCCCCACACACACACCTGTATATATGTCAGCTCCCCCCCCCCCCACACACACACGCACCTGTATATATGTCAGGGCCCCCCACACACACCTGTATATATGTCAGCTCCCCCCCACACATGCACCTGTATATATGTCAGCGCCCCCCACACCTGTATATATGTCAGCGCCACCCCCCCCCCCCCCCCACACACACCCGTATATACAAAGCTGACATATTGCTGAGAAGCATAGTACAGGCACGAGGGGTGCACATGCACATAGTAGCCAGAGGTGGCAGTAAAGAGTTCAATGTCTGAGTCAATGACACGAGAACAGCAGAAACTGTGGGATTGTTTCTATACTGCACAGCACGGATCCTCTTCAACCGTCCTGCCTTCTTCTGACCAAGGCTGGCCCCTCGGGCCCCGGGGCCCCTTACAGTTGTAACGGCTGTACCCCCCTGATGGCGGCCCTGGATACAAGCCTACTTGGATACCAATTCAGTTTTGGTTGGAGTGTACATTTTTGGCCTTTTTTTTAATTTATTCCTGTGGGTCAACAGTCTGGTACGATGAAAATATCGGACAAATGATCGTCCATTTTTTCTTTTTTGCATTCTAGTCTCATATCGAAAATGAAGACGTTACTATAGTTACGAAAATTCTGGTACTATAGAATACAACTTTGGAAGTGATGTAATGTATTGTATTGTAATGTATACATTCATTTCTGAGCATGAGTGGTCTTGGTCGTCCAATTTTTTTCAGACGAATACTGTACTGATTGGATGAAAATAGTTTGTTCTGTTATCATACAAGAAAACTTTTCATGCTTGTCCCTTCGGATGATTTTGCATGAACCGTTTTGATTGGCTCTGAAAAGCTGTGTACTAACAATCAGTATATTTACGATTTACAACGTACGATTGCTTTGAAAGCAGTATTTTTCGTCCGATTTTCTCTTCATGTGTACTAGGCAGAATCCTGGCAGTGAGTTGTGTATCTTTTCAATGGTTGAGAATAACATTTGAAGTCTGATATGAAGCAGTGGTGGTCTGGATCGGTCTCTCCACATCAAATAATTTTACATCATCATAATATACAATTCTTTCTGGACTCTTAGTTTTTGAGTGGAGAACCAGAGTACCCTTTGTAAATTGGCGTTACATCTAGAGTGGAGTAATTAATAAATATATATATATATATATATATATATATATATATATATATATATATATATATTATATATACACATACATACCTGTGTGTGTGTGTATATATATATATATATATATATATTATATTATATATATATATAATAATATACACAGTATATATAGTTATTTTTTTCCGGATTTGATTATATCCAGGATGGGACAATTGTTACATATACAGTATTATTTTTACACCAATTCAGTTTTGGGTGCCATATACATTTTTTTTATTTTTGCATTGGTATTTACTTTATGGTTTGTGGTGTGTACATTTGTACATTTTTATGTTGTACATAACGCTAGAGTTTCTTGATTAATAATCTAACTACATTATACCAGTGTATTTCACAGAGCTACCTGTGATATTTAGAATGTATTAGTGTTTATTTAGTGTTTATTTAATAATACTTTTTTTTTTTTTTGCTAGTGTGGGAATTGGTGTGTGTATCTTTTATCTTTGTATGTGTTAAACTTTGTCTATGTATACTTTATAATTGTAAATATACCTTCGGGCAAACATTACATTTCCAGACTGCTTAATAGGACTGTACAGTGATCTCTTTTTTTTTTTCTTTTTTTCATATTTTCTTTTTATTGGAAACATTAGACAGTATTTACATGTTTGTGTTGCAGTAAAATGTGATAACCTGATACCTTGCCCTTTGTTTTTAAAGGCACTACAAGCACATCCCTCATGTACCACAATGCACAGAAGTGTATTGTTGTACATAATGCATGTTGGATGCTGCGTTGAAAAAGAAGGTGAAGGTCAGTTAAATCCTGTGTAATAATGGAACATTTAAAATGAATTGGCTGCCCTATGCTCAATATAATAAGCATGCGCTAATGCACTGAAAAAGTGTGAAATCTATAGACTACCCTATCCAAGCTTAACAGCATGCCAGCAATTGTATTCTGACAGTCAACACCCTCAGCTGTCAGAATACCTAAACAAATATTGCAGCTGATTGGATGCAGTCACTTTTTAGCTAACTTTCTCAGTCAAAGTTTGCTCAGCCGGGTGATGTCAGCAAGGCCCCCATACTGCTACAATCAACTGAACAGTCACTAAGGCTCCATGCACACTAGCATTTTTCATGAGCTCATATGGAAAAAAAAGCTGGATCAAAAATGCTGATAATAGCATGTTAGTAGCTTTTCGTTATATTGTTTCTGCATGAAATGAGAATGCGAAAGAGTTAAACAGATGCCCCCAAAACATGAAAGAAATTCCAATTCTTATTAGTGGACTGGTTTCATACCCGGCATATATTCACACAGTGGAGCATGTGCTGCTTAGTAAACCACATTAGTTAGTAAGAAAATCTGTGTGTATGCTAACATACAGTGCCTTGCAAAAGTATTCACCCCCCTCTGCATTTTTTGTGTTTTGTTGCCACACAACCTGGAATTAACATGGATTGTTTGAGGATTTGCATCATTTCATTTACAGAACATTCCCACAACTTGAACTGAAGATATATATATATATATATTTTATTATTGTGAAGCAAACAACAAATAGGACAAAATAACAGAAAAAGTCAATGTTCATAACTATTCACTCCCCTAAAGTCAATACTTTGTAGAGCCACCTTTTGCGGCTATCACAGCTCCAAGTCGCTTTGGATAAGTCTCTATGAGCTTGCCACATCTTACCACTGGGATTTTTGCCCATTCCTCCTTGTAAAACTGCTCCAGCTCCTTCAAGTTGGATGGTTTGCGCTTGTGAACAGCAATCTTTAAGTCTGACCACAGATTTTCTATTGGATTGAGGTCTGGGCTTTGACTAGGCCATTCCAACACAGTTACATGTTTCCCCTTAAACCACTCAAGTGTTGCTTTAGCAGTGTGCTTGGGGTCATTGTCCTGCTGGAAGGTGAACCTCTGCCCTAGCCTCAAATCACACACAGAGTGGTACAGGTTTTTCTCAAGAATATCCCTGTATTTAGCACCATCCATCTTTCCCTCAACTCTGACCAGTTTCCCAGTCCTGACTGCTAAAAAACATCCCCACAGCATGATGCTGCCACCATGTTTCACTGTGGTGGTGGTCTTTGGGTGATGTGAAGTGTTGGGTTTGCGCCAGACATAGCCCTTTCTTTGATGGCCAAAAAGTTACATTTTAGTCTCATCAGACCAGAGAACCATACATTTTCGGAGTCTCCCACATGCCTTTCGCAAACTCAAAATGTGCCATTTTGTTTTTTGCTGAAAGTAATGGCTTTCTTCTGCCCACTCTGCCATAAAGCCCAACTCTATGGAGCGTACGGCTTATTGTCACCCTATGTACAGATACTCCAGTTTCTGCTGTTGAACTCTGAAGCTCCTCCAGGGTTACCTTAGGTCTCTGTGCTGCCTCTCTGATTAATGCCCTCCTTGCCCGGTCCATGAGTTTTGGTGTGCGGCCGTCTCTTGGCAGGTTTGCTGTTGTGCCATGTTCTTTCGATTTGGTTATGAAAGATTTGATGGTGCTCCTAGGGATCATCAAAGATGTGGATATTTTTTTATAACCTAACCTTGACTTGTACTTCTCAACAACATTGTCTCTTACTTGTTTGGAGAGTTCCTTGGTCTTCATGGCAGTGTTTGGTTAGTGGTGCCTCTTGCTTAGGTGTTGCAGCCTCTGGGGCTGTCCGTTTTCATCTGATCTCTCCATAGAGACCAGCGGCGCTCGCAAGCCCCTCCCCGCTCAGTGAGCAGAGAGGGACTTGTCATCTGCCGGCTCAGCGGAGATCAACGGAGAGATCTCCCGCTGACCCGGCGGACAGAGGCGGGCTCCATGGAAGCGGAGTCCGCCTAGTGTGAAAGGGGCCTTAGATTGCACACAGGTTTCACTAATTATGTGACTTTTGAAGGTAATTGGTTGCACCAGAGCTTCAAAACAAAGGGGGTGAATACATACGCACATGCCAATTATTTTTTTATTTCTGAAAAGTAGTTTTATGTATATGTATATATTTTTATAATTTTACTTCATAAAATCCACTCCAACTTAGACTATTGTGTTCTGATCCATCACATATAATTCAGATTAAAACAACATTGAACTAAAGGCTGTAATGTAACGCCAGTCGGAAGGATCAACCTGATAAAGATGGCGGTACTCCCTAAGTTTGCCTACCTCTTTAGACAGACCCCTGTCCCTATCCCCCACTCATTCTTTAGCAAACTAGATAGTCTACTTACCTCATTCATTTGGAATGGTGGCACCCCGAGGATAGCTAAGACCACGCTGCAATTACCTCTATCCCTGGGAGGGCTGGCTATGCCCTGTTTTATAAAATACTATTGGGCGGCGGTACTGGTGACGGTTAAGTGGTGGCTGGCCAAGGAAATTGCGAACCCTGCGGCTGCGGCGGAAGCAGCTAGGCTAGGCTCTCAACTGGAACTCAGGCAACTGATCCACCGGGGACCTAGGGCTAACCCCTCTACCACCAGACCAATGCGCACCACACTTCGGGTATGGGAAACAGTCAGGACAAAGGTGGGGCAACAAAATAGTTGGTCCCCACACACCCCCCTATGGGACAACCCCAGACTCCCACACTTTAGAACCATCCCGGACCCGCAGCTATGGACCAGGTTTGACATCACTACACTGGCAGACATTACCACACGGACAGGGATTCGCACGTTTGATGACCTAAAGAGAGACAAAGACATGCCCAACCATATTTTTTTTCGATACTTGCAACTCCGACATGCCTACCGGTCACAATTCCAACAACCAACTGTCATTGAGGAAAATAGGATTGAAAAGATACTGCTGAGGGGTGAGGACAGAAAAACACTATCCACACTCTACCACGAACTGGCTGGGCTAGACACCTCCAAGGTTACCCAACTGTTTAACAAATGGCAGGCAGATGTGCCGTCCCTGGCGGATGACGACTGGGAGGAGGGGATCCAGCAATGCCTTCCTCTCATGGTCTCGGCTAGGGACAGATTCATCCAACTCAAATTCATTCACCGAGTATACTACACCCCGGAAAGACTGGCCAAGATATACCCATCCCACAGCTCACTATGTCCCAAGTGCACCACTGAGACTGGCACCTTCCTACATGTGACGTGGTCCTGCCGTTTTATTCAATCTTTCTGGGAAGAGGTCCTGAGAGACATCAATAGAATTGGCAAGCTACATGTTCCAAGGGATCCAATCCCCCTACTTCTGGGTATAGTTGACACTCTTGCAGCAAAGCAGTCGCGGAAATTGTTTGTATTCTATTCGGCATTTTATGCCAGGAAGGCGATACTTCTAAAATGGAAGGACCCCTCTCCACCGACGATTCAACAATGGAGATCCTTGGTTGACGCGGCCCTCCCTATGTACAAACTCACGTATGCGGGACGTAACTGTCCCCAAAAATTTGAAAAAATATGGGGGGCCTGGGTTGAAAAAAGGAATCTAAGTCTAGACTAACGAAGATTTCTCCTGTACAACTGTTATGTAATCAACTGGGCCAACAACAAAGCCAGGGGGGGAGTTTCTACTCCCTCTCTAATCTAATCTAATCTAATCCAATCTTATCTATCATACAGGGGTAAACAACACCATATCCCACTCAGGCTATTTATGGTATAGGTCTCATAGAACTGACCCCTGACGGCCAATGGTAAACTAGATATGCACGAGTAGCATGACCTTGATGTGAGTTGAAGTTAATGTGAAACATGAAAAAGAACCACCCACTGTAATGTATCCATCTTTCTGTATGTTATTGAAGATGTACCACTGTATAGACTGTTTTCTTTGTTTGTTTTGTTCAAAATAAATAAAATTCTTGTTAAAAAAAAAAGGCTGTAATGTAACAAAATTGGTAATAAGCCAAGGCGGGTGAATACTTTTGGAAGGCACTGTAGTTGTGTGTGTCTTTATGAAAACTACGCTTTGATTGTTTAACCACTTCAATACCAGGCACTTTCGCCCCTTCCTGCCCAAGCTAATTTTTAGCTTTCAGCGCTGTCGCACTTTGAATGACAATTGCGCGGTCATGCTACACTGTACCCAAACAAATTTTTTATCATTTTGTTCCCACAAATAGAGTTTCCATTTGGCGGTATTTGATCACTGCTGGGGTTTTTATTTTTTGCGCAACAATTTAAAAAAGACATAAAATGTAGAAACAAAAGTTTTTCTTTGTTTATGTTATAAAATGTTGTAAATAAGTACGTTTTCATGAGGCTGCACTGACGGGCACTGATTAGGTGGAACTGATGAGGTGGCACCAATGAGGTGGCACTGATAGGTGGCACTGGTATGCAGCACTGATGGGCATTGATATGCAGCACTGATGGACACTCATTAGGCGGCACTAAAAGGCTGCAATGATGGGTACTTATGGGGGGCTCTGATAGGTGGCATGGATGGGCACTGATGGGCACTGGTAGGTGGCACTGATGGACACTGATGGGTGGCACTGCTGGGCATCACTGATGAGGAGACATCTGGCAGGCATTCACAGTGGGCACTGACTGGCACCATTTGTGGGCACCGATTGCCATCTTTTAGGGCACTGTGTGGCATCCCTGGTAGCCATGGGGGGCATACCTGCTCATCAATGTGTGGTGGGCGCCTTGGTGGTCCTTGCGGCATCCCTGGTGGTCCAGTGTGGGGGGGCTGCGCTGATAAACATCGGCTCTCCTCTACTTGCGTCTGTCAGAAGCGAGTGTGGAAAAGCAGATAAACGGCTCTTCCTGTTTAAATTGTGATCAGCCATGATTGGACATAGCTGATCACGTGGTAAAGAGCCTCCATCAGAGGCTCTTTACTGAGATCGGTGTAGCGGTGTGTCAGACTAATCGCCACGCTGCGCACCTCCACGTGTGCACGCTGGCAGTTATCCTGCTGGATGTCATATGACGCCCAGTCAAGATAACTTAACTACTGCCGGCCGTCATTTTGCTATAGGCTGGGCAGGAAGTGGTTAAACAAGTTTGTAGGACTACTAATGAGATGTAGTACATGCATTTTCTTTATTGAAGTGTAACTTTACCCATGACAGCTTGATAAAATAATGTTCTTTAGCAAGGAACATACAGTACATTCCACATTAATAAATATGCTACCAAAATTAGTGTGTGCTGTAAATTGCCTCCAGCATTGCTTCTGTTTATTCTTGCTGGAGGCTTCCATTTTGCTGAAGCCCAGAGCCCCTGAACAGCAGTAAATATTTAGGCTGTCAGCAGATCAGCCTCTACAAATTCAGCACAGTTCCTAAAATAAAGAGCAACTGAGCATGTACAGAGCAGGGTGAGACAGTGGGGTTGACTGTGCAAAGTGCAGTTGCACTCTGCAAAAGCAGTTGCTCCAGAGCTTAGTAAATAAGTAGAAAATCTGCTGACTTCCATCATCCAATCATGTGCAAGCAAAAATGCTGTTTTTTTCTTTTCATGTTTTTAGGTACTCTTTGTAAAGTGAAGCCTTTACTAAGCTCTGGAGCAACTGCACTTTGCAAAGTGCACAGCCTATTTCCTTTAGTGAATTAATGTGTATTACTAGATTTTAAACAGTACATGTACACTTATATTTAATGTCTTACACAGGGGCGGCCCGTGCATTGTGGGCGCATGGGAGCCGCGAGGGGGGGGGGGGGCAGTATGACTGCTCAGCAAACCAGAAGGGTTATAGAAACCAGCATTGTGGATCCTAAATTAATAAAGGGGATACATTAGCACATGTACATTTTGTATATGCCCACACAGCAAATACAGAACTCAAATTATAAAACATAAGCACACAGCAAATTCTTCACAGCAAAAAAAATATCTTCCTTTCAGGACTGCCAATAGCTCTCCCAAACCATATATGCAAATAGAGGTAGGAAAGCTCCTCTGATGACAATGCCCAGTGATTTTTAATTACTCAGGCTCCAAGCATTGCATTGCTGGATGAAAGAATACCTAATCTCTGCTATGTGTAATTGAAGATATTGTGGGAGAGTTTCAGACAGCACAGGAGGGAGTGATCACTCCGAGGGTCGTGTTTGCTCATCAGTGCAAAACAAAGCCACAAAAAAAGTGCAAAAAGTTGACATAAAAGCAAGTGATTATTATTGTGGAACTACAAATACCACAACAGCCAGAGAGCCAAGCCCTGCCCTATACCATGATATCTGCTGTGGTAAAGAGCAAAGATTAGGCAAAGATTAGGCAGTACTGCATAGCAGAGGAGTCTGTATCACAAGATTGGCTAAATATGAGTGCAATTGCTGTGAAATGTGTCACACAGAACTGTCACAGGAACTACAGTCTTATAAAGCCAACCTTGATATACAGCCACCTCTGGCAGGCAGTACTATCTGATCTTTGAACTTCATTGCAGCAGCAAAGTCTGGTCAATATTTACCTGATCTGTGTGGCTGAGCTATATACCCTGGTCTGTGAGGCTGAGCTGTATACCCTGATCTTTAATGCTGAGCTATACACCCTGATCTGTGAGGCTGAGCTGTATACCCTGATCTGTGAGGCTGAGCTGTATACCCTGATCTGTCAGGCTGAGCTGTATACCCTGATCTGTGAGGCTGAGCTATATATCCTGATCTGTGAGGACGAGCTATATACTCTGTCCTGTGATGCTGAGCTATATACCCTGATCTGTGAGGCTGAACTATATACCTTGATCTGTGAGGCTGAGCTATATACCCTGATCTGTGAGGCTGAGCTGTATACCCTGATCTGTGAGGCTGAGCTGTATACCCTGATCTGTTAGGCTGACCTGTATACCCTGATCTGTGAGGCTGAGCTATATACCCTGATCTGTGAGGATGAGCTATATACTCTGATCTGTGAGGATGAGCTGTATACCCTGCCCTGTGATGCTGGGGCTATATATTCGGTCCTGTGATGCTGAGCTATATACTCTGTCCTGTGGTGCTGAGCTGCATACTCTGTCTTGTGATGCTGGAGCTGTATACTCTGTCTTGTGATGCTGGGGCTGTATACCCTGTCCTGTGATGCTGAGCTGTGTACTCCTGACACTATGGGTGGAAGCAAATGGAATACAGGGGATGGAGTGGGTGGATTCTATAAGGGGTAGGGCTTATGAGAAGTGAGAGGGGTCAAAAAGTAAGAACGTGGTCTGGCGCCCCCCATCCTAAAATGTCACCAGCCGCCACTGGTCTTATATAGCTATACCTGCAAATGGGGCCAGTCTAAAGTGATCAAGCAGGATTGAATTTTCTGAATAAATTTCCATTTTAGAAATTTAAAGACAAATAAACTGTGCACTTTGCAAGAGTAGTTGCTCCAGAGCTTAGCAAATGACCAAAAGCTCTGCTGAGTATAATCATCCAATGTGCAAGAAAAAAAATATTTTTTTAAATTTTTCTTGCATGTGATTGGGTACTTTTTGCAAAGTGACACTTTACCTCATTTACTAAGATCTGGAGCTACTGAACTTATATATTTTTATTGAATTCTGTTTGTCAGGGCAAAATAAGAAGAAAAAAACACATGCAGTACAAATCTGCAATATATGCACATTTTTATCCTTTTAAAGACCTTGCAAGTACAGAAAAGTACCTGCCGGTCTGCCAGATATGCACTTATGCGCTTAGCTACTAAGTCTTGTTGTGGGTTGACAACATTCTGTAGTCTAGTAGTATATAATAGATCAAAAAATAGCAAAAAAGGCCGCTTTCAAACAGGCATAATGCTGCTTCTTGAAGGCCATTTTTTATTCTGACAGTTTTTCCCAGCCAGAGGGGGGATTTAGCATTAAAATACAGTGCCACAACAGCAAACTAATTGCTTAGCTTGTGGTCTCTTTAATGTCAGTAGGGGACTTTGGAAAGTGGCACCTCTTGCCAAGCTCGACATGCCAGGTTCAATTTGTCTCACTGAAAACCATCGCAAATATGTCAATGTGTACTTACCGACTTGTTTGTTTGGAGGTGAGTGGTTGGGCGGAGGTTAGAAAGCGGAGAAAGAAAAAATCATGGTTAGAATTTACATTTATGGTTGTCTATTGGCTACAGTAAGCCAAACTAAAATAAATAATTTTACTGCAGAGCATCTGAGTACCATTTAATTGCCTAATCATTTTGTTTTGTTTTTAACTAGAAGGGGGACACAGCATTGGGATATTCTCAAACACTATCCCCAAGCCATGGTGAAGATTTTTGTTGGTGGCGTCTCTCCATCCGCATCCCCTGAAGAGTTAAAGAAGCTCTTTGAGAGGTATGGTCAGGTGAATGAATGTGACATTCTCAAAAACTATGCCTTTGTCCACATGGAAAGAGAGCAGGATGCTCACCGTGCCATTGGAGAATTGCACAAACAGGAGTTCTATGGCTCCCATCTTACTGTGGAATATGCAACGTCAAAGATTCGCAATGCCACCAAAATATATGTGGGCAATGTCTCAAGCAGGGCGACAACATCCCAAATAAAGGAGTTATTTGAGAAGTTTGGGAAAGTTGTGGAATGTGATATAGTAAAGAATTATGCTTTTGTACACATGGCCAAGGAAAGAGAAGCCATGGATGCAATTTTGCACCTTAATGATACACCTCTGGAGGACCAGAAGATCTTTGTTACTCTGTCCAAGAGCAACAATGCCCCAAAGAGCTCCAAGTTAGCATCTGCAGCTGTTGTTGCAGTCCAAACAGCACCTCCACCTCCTCCACCACCACCTGCTTATTACTTTCATCGTGGACGCCTGCCACAACCTCCACCTTCTTTCTCACCATTTTCACCTCGCTGTTGGTATGAAAGGGAGTACTATGAGAGATACACGTACGATTTCTACGACAGAAGTGGGCTTGGAGCTCGTGCTGCGTATGACAGAGCCCTTGCTCCAGCTGCAGTGGTAGCTGCAGCTGCTGCAACCCTTCCAACTGCTCCCGTAGCGGCTGCTGCACCAGCTCCACCATCAATCAGCGCAGCCTTGGCTCCCGCAGCATACAGGGACAGAAGTCCTGTTGGCAGGAGGACAGCAGCAGCAGCAGCTGTTATGGCACAGTATGCTGATCCATATGGAGCATCTCAAGCTTATAGCCAGAGTTACAGCCAAGCCTACGCCTCTGCTTTCTCTCAGTATAGCTTGGGAGCAGCAGGTTACAGTCCCGCTGAGTACTACGAGAAATATGCTAACGGGTATGCAGGCCAGTACAGCCAAACTTATTAAGCTACACAAATCCACCTACACTCTCTTTTCCCAGTCTGCTTCTTTATTAAACTTATACAGGGAGATGAAAAGAAAGTATCACAGTTCAGTAACTGGTGGGATTAAAACCTGTCAGTCTGTGAAAATGACATGGGACAGGGAAGCAGCAAATGGGAAACTGATTACTACACTATTTTAACGTAAATAATCATTTAAATGGTTTGTTTATACTGTGAGTTAGAGAGGCAAATACTATAGCGTGTCTCTCCGTACTAAGGAGTTATTGTGTGACAACAGATGGTAATCAGAAAAACAGGAGTCCTAACAATATCAATCATGGATATCTCATACTTGCCTTCACAAACTTCTATCTTGGTTATGCATTTAGTGAAAAATATTATCACATATAACAATTAAATCATACTGATGTTATAGAGATTCCTGTGTGTAACACTGAGGATCAGGTCAGATAATAAATTGTCCGGCTGGAAAGCAGTACGCTGCAATAGACTACCTTTTACCTGGGAATGCTTTTGCTTTAGTTTGTTACTACTGAATACTTAAATACAGAAGAACAAATTTAAAAATTTCAAGACTGTATAATTTCAGCACAGGTAGGTCATGCAATAGCCGTACATTGAACCTCTCGGCTAGTATTTTTATATGACACAAGGAATGTAAGATACGATTTTAACAATAGATTCACATACAGGAAGGAGAGGATAATAGCAAGGGCAAAAATGCTTTTCTAGAAAAGGGATATAATGCAGAGATCTCTAAAGTTTCAATGGCAGATTGTAAAGTCTGTGATAGGGGTCAGTATTGGATCTGTGGTCCTCAATGTGTGAATATTTCATAGCGCAGGTTGCTTACAGCAATTTAAAGGACTTCACATTTCTATAAAGACTAAAACGAGCATAGTGTGGAAGGTAATGGGGCAGCATGCATGGAAGATAATATTTACTTTTGCATTCCTGATATGAAGATTCAGCACATTGAATGTCCCCTGGTGGTTTCCTTCCTTATCTGCATATGCTACTGCTCATTTCGGTCTCCATTGTGGCTCTCATATAAGAAACTGGTACAGCTCCACTATACAGGGCTTTTGCTAATGACTGCCAGTAAGCTATCAGCACATGTTTTGTATCATATGATTCTTTATAAATGTGCTAGTATTGAAGCCAGGCTCCCTTTCTGAGATTTGCCAACTCAGTTTTCACTGCCGTGTTGTGACAGATCCAAAATGCTGACTCTCCATGACATAGTGAATGAACAAGCGTTCTTGTCAACAGGAGGCAGGAATGCCAATTCATTTATGTGCAAAAATATGGTAGATTGTAGTAGCATAAAAGGAACTTCACAGAGCTGGATCTTTACATTTGCAGCTGTGAAGGCAATCATAATTTTATGCACAAGCTGTATCCATGACTATTCGCCCACAATTAACATCGCCCTAAATGGAGTGCTTCTTTAATAGAAAATTGTAGTCGTTTTACAGTTTAACACACAGTATGTGATTGGCATAATGTAAATAATTTTAATCAATATCTATCTGTTTTTTAAGGACCTATGATCCTCTGTAGTAGTTTGAACAATATATTTACATAGGGCAGCCATAACTGCTCGATTCAGTTACAGGCTCTGCTTCCCTCCTAGTATTACAAAGCAGTGACTGTGCTTCATTGTTCTTCTCTCCCAGTGCAAGTCTGATCTGACCGAAACCCATAAATTCTCTTTATGGCCAACTCAGCTTATCTAAACAGCTGTTAAATAGGGAAAAGCAATTACATTTTCTGCTATGCAGGTGATTGCTATAAGGAGGGTTTTTTAAAAAAAATAAAATATTATACTCAAACTACAGAGCAACAAGCAAGTAAAAAAAATTAGATTTTTTAAATAATTACTGGTAAATGTTCTAAAATAACTCAATTTGTAAAAGACAGTTTCCCCTCTACATCCCTTGCCCCGCACATTAAGTCAGCTTGCGTGATATTTCGATAAAAAAACAGCCATTAATTACAGTTATTTATGAAACCACTCTACATAACAGGGTCCTGGATAACAGATCCAATACTTTTACTTATGACAGTACTAAACAATATTAACAAGCAAAAAGAGTTTATCATTAAACACAGATATTCAAATGTGATTCGTGAAAACAATAAATTGATTATTGTACTATGAGAAACACAATATTTAAAGTGTATGTATTGTACACCCAACACTTTTTTTTGTTTGTTTAAGATGGAGTGGGGAAAGATTACAACTTTTTTTTTTGTCCTCGCTGGTGAAATTACCTCCTCTATTTATCCTGGTGGCCACTGTCACAATTTTAGAGTTGTTACAAGAAGAAGAGGTTACAATGGGGGCACCTTTTCTGGTGACAGCTGTCTGAAAGTGTATTCCCTCTCTTTGTGTAGATTTCTTCTCACTTACTGTTGCATCCCGGTGAAAAGAAATAAAGGGAAATCTCCCCAACAAGACACGCATACCAAAAAAATAAACTGGTATTGGCTTTAAAGTGGAACTTTACCCATAACAACCTGATAAAAAATAATGTTCTTTAGCAAGGAACATACACTCCACATTAAAAATGATGCTACCAAAATCAGTGTGCCCTGTAAATTGCCTTCAGTATTGCTCCTGTTTATTCTTGCCAGAGGCTGCCATTTTGCTGAAGTCCCTGAACAGCAGTTAATCATACATTCCTGGAATGCCGAGATTGCTAACTGTCACATTTGTTTGTGTCCTCAACCAAACTGTCAAACCATGAAACGGCTGGTGTCATAAATTATCACATGTGCACCACCATGGCAGTTGGAGATCAAACTGAAGCTTTCTTGGCTGTAAAGGATAGAAGGTTTAATTCCACTTTAAGGGCTCTTTCACACGGACGGTCCGTATGTCCGTTTTTCATCCTTCCGTTTTCGGATGAAAAAACGGACATACATGTATCCCTATGGGATAGCGGGTGTCAGCGGATGAGCATCCGCTGACACCCGCTCTCGTCCGTGCCCGCTATGCTCCTTTTCTGCAGACGGAGGAAAACCCAATTTTTTCATCCGTCTGCAGAGCGGATCGGATGACGACGGACTCTACGGTCCGTCGTCACCCGATCCCCCATAGGGGAGAGCGACGCTCTGACAGGTCCGTCCCTGCACGGAGTGCAGAGACGGACCTGTCATCGCTCCGGCGATCCCCGCTGAGCAAGCGGCTATCCACGGGGCGGCTCAGCCCCGTGTGAAAGAGCCCTAAGGCTGTCAGCAGATGGGCCTCTACTAACTCTGCAGTGCCTAAAAATATAAGGCAACTGAGCATGTGCAGAGTACAGTGAGACAGTGTATTAATGGATTTTAAACAGTATAGACCAGTGATTCTCAGCCAGGGTTCCTCAAGCTATTGCTAGGGGTTCCTTGAGCTTTATCTGTCTGACCTTTTGGTAGAGCCAGCCTGTACAAGTGGCATTCTGAGGGGGTTCAAACCTCCTACTGACCACCAAAGTAAGGGGCATCTTTCCTACTGACCCCCAAATTATTTTAGGGTTTTTTCTGGGGGTATTAAGGTTGAGAAAGACTGGTATAGAAACTTATTTTTAATGTTTTATATAGCTATACCTGCAAAAAGGGCCAGCATGAAGTGATCTAGTAGAACTCTATTTTCTGACTAAAGTTCCACTTTAACCCTTCTCTACTCTATCCAAAATTAACAAAATTATAACAGTTAAAGTTATAACAGTTTTTCTTGTTAAAAAAAAAAGTTATAACAGTTAAAACCAGTTAGTCAAATAGAAAGTTCAATTTGAAAAAAGAAGAATACATTAACAGGTGAAGACAGCGGTTGAGTTTTCATTTCTTAATTAAAATGTCCACTGAAACTGTAGTCTCAATATGGTTGGTAAAAACAAGAAGGTTGTAGATTTCAGCATGCCGTGAACATGAGCATTATTTGTCAGTTGGCTGAAATTTTAATTGTAAGAGTGTATAAAACACTGATGAAGAATTGCAATAATTGCACCGTAGAGTTCACGTAGCTTTATTAATGTGTATATTCTTAATTTTTATTAACTAGTGTCAGAAATGTTAAAGTGATGGTAGCACAATATACAGTTGTTTGTATAGATTGCGATAGAGTCTATCCTTCAAAGTTAATGTGCATAACAGGATTATACACTTAGCAAATTAGACAAGTGCCTAAACTGTTCTGTAGCAGAGGCAGTTTAACTTATTCGTTCTTATGCCTTTATTTAACAGTGTGGTGAAAAGAGTGATGATGTAATGGAACCCATAGCTGAATTTAAATTGTCTTTTAGCTGTTTAGTGTAGTCAGTATATTCAAATTATTTTAGTTGCTATGGGTTACAGCACTTTGCTCATTGCTCTTTACCTTATTAGGTAAAGGCCTAATTTTCTAAGCACTTCTAAATCTTAAGATTACTTGAGTGTTACAGCTTTGAGAGCAAGAAAATGCATAGTGATTGTAAAAGCACATTCGATTTCATATACAGTATGTTGTTTGGAGGCACAGAAGCCAATACAAATATATTTGTGAATGTATATTTCATATAGTAATACGGACAGTTTTAGCTATAGTAATCCTTTAACAAAATGTAAACTCATTGCACTATTCATTATGTTAAAAAGATATAGACAACTTTACTTCCATTGTGATGCATAGGACTAGTGTTCCTTTCACAATTTGTGTAAACTTTAGTAATTGTTTAAATGTATAGAGTTCTAGAATTGTATAGTTAGTTATAAAAAGTTGATATGCATAAGATGTATAACATTAGCTTATACAATAAAGAAGTAATAGACTGTTTATGTGTTGAGTACACAACATATAGGTGTATTAAAACTAGCTCTATTAAAATAGATTAACTAGACATAACTAGTTCTAAATAATGTATATTTATTCATTTGCACTTTTTGATGCATGCTCTAGTTGATTGGTTTTCACAGAATAAAGATTGTGTAGGCAATATCAGATATTTTAAATATGCATTAGAGTAAAGCTTTATGATCTTGTTTTCATGCCAGCCATTTAAATCGAGGTATTGCATGTTAAAATACCTCTCTCTTTTTTTTTTCCTTAAAGAGTCTATCCTTTTTAGCGCAACACCCCTCTTAACTCCATACTTTCTATATTAACTACAGTCAATCAGTTAGAGTTTTTTTGTTAATCCTTGCTGACTTGATCTTATGTATTGGACCACAAACAAAAAATGATGGCTGATAGCACAGTCATATTGGAAACGTCTGCCAAGCTGGAAATTAAGTGACAGCTTGATCTGATTGGACACGTAACATAGTATTCCTGATGAACTCCATCATGTCCTAGGGACAGCATGGATGCTGCAAATCTGATAGCTGCTAACCATAAAACAGTGCAATTCGGTAGCACATTTTCAAGTCGTTTTTCTGTGTGATAACTTCTAAAGAGAGGAGGTGTCCCAAAATGGATAACCCATTTAAGGAATTTTAAAAGAAAAATCAGTTAACTGATCCCATGGTATCTTGGACTCTGTGTCCAGTTTAAAAGGTAAAAGTGCACAGTTAAAGTGGAACTAAACTCCAAAATACTCACCTTCGCTCCAATGGTTTGATGCCTACAAGGTCCCTTGACAGTGCTGGCATTGCTTGATTGGCTAGCATGCAACGATATAACTCCTATGCATGTGCAGGAGATTAGTCATCCCTGCACACAAGCAGTTATTTTATTACAGAAGAGACATGCAATGTCTCTTCTGCAATAAACAGCCTGCCTGAACGCAGTTTTTTTCAAAAAAAGTTTAGTTTCGCTTTAAACTGGTGGACAGCAAACTGATGAAAAAAAATATTGTGAAAAATATGAGAAGACCACAGGGTAATTTAACAGTTGGATTTACATCCTGCATGCTCTATTTCTGTAACACCTTTTCTATTAAGAGTCAACCTGATTTACTTAAACTTCAAACTAACGCTACCTATTATCCGTCTTGCCAAAAAATTGTTTGCTACCCTCTGTCTATGAACCAGGTTCACTCTCTCCTTCCCTTTCCTTGTCCCATTTCTTCCCTCCCACTGAACAAGAATTGTCTATTACTCACAAGGCTCGGATGATAAGATGCAATAAAGATGTAATTCTGGAAGATACCACATGGTGCTTCTCCTCTCGTGACGCTGCCTAGTTTCAATATGACGTTGCATCCGATTTCTGTCGAACTTTCTTCACTGTTCCTCCTGCAGCTGTTTTTCCTTCCCCTTTCTGCTTGTGAACTCAAGGCTGTTCATTCTTAAATGGCAAGGATTCACATTCTTTATACAAGGGTTGCCATTTTATGCTTATCATCTCACAACATTATATGATACAATAAATACCTAAACAGCTCCTCTTTCTATAACTAAACTGCGGCATCTAGAATTTATGGGCTGAATCAGTATTAATGCGAATGAAGCATATAAATGTGGGCTAAAAATTTCACTGAAGTCCCCCATGGCTATTTTACAAGGATCTAATGCCTTGGGAACCAAAAAGTATAACCTTCATAGCTCATTGCTTTATTCATAGCAATTGGTTTATATTTTAATAAAAAATTGTTAAAGTGTAATTTTACGTGTTTTAAGTGTATGTACGATAGTCTAGCTTTAAAGCTGCACAACTAAATGAATGCACTCAAGGGTTTAATATTTGATGTTTACAAGTGAATAAAAATATATTTTTACCTCCATGCATCAGAATCACATGACTCACATGAGAGTCAGCTGTCTTTGCATAGGATAATGGCTGACCCTCGCAGTAGAAACAAAACAAAAAAGTACCTCTTGCTTGCTTCTGTTTAGCTTCCAACCAATTATTTTAAACTTGGTCGAGAACATTTTGCTATATTGCTATACACTAAGTATTAAACTTTTGATTTTCTGCATAATATATTAGTTCGGGTTTTGTGCAGCAGCTCTAGGTAAAAGCAAAATGGCCATCCTTAATTTAGGGGCTTTGCCTCTCATATCTAAATTGAAAAGTTCAAAATATTTGTAGCTTCATCTCATAAGTTCTCTCTTACACATGCCCTTTAATTGTGTCTGCATTGTCAGATGGGCATCTGACTTTAACTTGCAATATAAAGATATTTTCTCTTTAGATCATATTTAGTCATGCTGCATATTGATATATATGCAAGCAAAAGGAATCTGATTAAGAATGGACAGACCTTAACAAACAACTTGTTCATTAAATATGTTGAATATTAAGTGGAATGTGACAATTGATTCTGTAATTAAATAGTTGAGTTGTGTACTGAAGTTTGTTTGAAGAATCCGTGCCGCTCCTCACCCACACCCTTCCGCTGTTATACCGCCTCGTCCACGCTTTCTCGGCTTGAAAAGATGGATGAAAACAACCTACCCCTTTGTCTTCTTTTGCAGACAAATCTCGAAAACTTTTAACCCCTTAACCCCCCAAAATCATGGTTGAATGCGTGAAATAGACAACAGATAAAGTTGGGTTCTAACAAGAGGGGGGAAGAGAGTATGTGGGAGGCTCTGAAAGGTGAGTAAACAGGTCACTACACTGTTAATTATGTTTAATTACACCTTTCTTACCACCAGTTCTGCAGAAGGAGTTGCAGTACCATTCTGTTCATACATTTTGCTAAACTACAAGCTATATTTGTCCCAGAATTACCTGTATATATAAGGTGGTCATCATAAAACTGACTGTATTCAAAGCTAATAGATCATGTAATGTAGTGTTTGCTAAATAGGCCACCAGACCTATTGGGAGCCACACCTAAATCTTCTGTTACCTCATTCTATTTACACATTACATTTGGTGTATTCAGAAAAAACAACTATCACTGTAAGCCTATTTTTTGATGTATATCATCCTAAATGTTGCAAGTTTAAAAATGTTTTCCACAATATGCTACTTCAAGCCTCTAAGAGGCACATCATGTAGAATAAACATATCATATTATACTGCATACCATAGAAACATGATTGCCACCATTGGTTCTCTATTACTTGCGTTAAAAGTGGGTGAGTCTTCAGGGAACCTGCTGCTTAATGCTTTACACTATATGGCCAGAGGTTTTTGGACACCTGACCATCAAACCTATATGAGCATATTGGAATACCAATCCAAAACTATGGGCACTGGAGTTATGCCTGCCAAAACCACTATTGTTACAACAGACTTTACTGATCTGGGGAAGACTTTTCACACAATTTTGAAGTGTGACTATGTGAATGTGTACCCATTCAGCCAGAATAGTTGCTGAATGAGGTTACTGATGATGAAAAAGAAGACCTGGCTTGCAGTCAGCTTTACAATTCATCCTGTATATCTTCAGTACGCTTGAAGTCATGGCTCTGGGCAGACCGCGCATGTTGCTTTACACCAAACTTGTCAAATAATGTCATTATGTGATATGTGAGATATGTGCAAATTCATGCTGGAACAGAAAAGGGCCTTACGCAAACTGTTACCACAGGTGTGGACAGACACACACAATAAATTGTCTATTTTATGCTGTAGCATTAGCAGTACCCTTCACTGGAAGAATCTGAACTCAATACATTGGAGGGATTTCCACATGCTTTTGGCAATAAAGTATGTATGATGGCCAGGTGTCCATAAACTTTTGGCCATGTAGTGTATTTGCAAACCTACTCAGAGATCCCCTACAATGATCTTGAGTACTGATTGGCTATTTCAAATTGTGAATGCTCCAACCTGCATAGTTTTATTGAATGACTTCTGAAAATCTCCAATAGTATGGCTCCTATATGCTGCCAGAAGCTGTACTTTTCCCAAATATAAGTGTTCAGCTTATGGAACTGCTTGAGCAGTTTTATTGCTGCTGTCCATGTTATCATTCACCTTGTCATATCATTAAAGAGGCAGGTCCTTGAATGAGGTTTGCAAGCAGCTCTCCCATACTGGCCTATCTATAAAGTACCATGTTACCATAGGGAAAAGGTACACTGGGTAAATTGGGTAGGTTTTAGTTATAGAATGCTCCTCTAATCCTTTATGTATTATAATTTTAAGTAGAGAATTGTTTTCATTATGGTTTTTGATGTACCTATATGCCCCTCAAATAAGGTCTAAAAGTCTAAAAGGCCCTATTGATTTGCACCCTACTACTGTGTAGCCAGCTTCACACGATAATGTGCACTGGCAGGCTAAATGCTAAAAGGAGCACCTGATTACTACTGTAGGACCAGCATGGAGTTCTGCACACATTACAGAGGAACTGAACACTTACCTGAGCAGCAATTACCTGTGATCAGAAGGATATTTCATGACATGTGATTTACTATCCACAGCTGTTCCCTTACAATGCAGTGTGGATAATACAAACTGAGTAAATCATTGTCAATTAATTAAATATACTCAGCTAGCCTCTAATAAATGTGATAAATGCTTACCTATATAGCCCAGAGAATAAAGAAAAAAGAATGTAAGCTTTATGTTAAACATACCACAGTTTTAAGGAGCATTCAGTCGGTTAATTGAACAAGCTAAAGTTAGAAGCTGATTAGCTCAAATGCACAGGTGCACCAGATTCTGATTGCCCCAGTTTTAGTAAATCTACCCCACAGTTTCGAAAGATGCACTTTAAATATTGCATAATGTACACCATTTGGTAAATTACAGAAATATTAGATTTGTCAGAGGAGATCTGCGACTATGCAAATGTATAAGGAAGAAAGCGTGCATTTTAGTGATCACGGTTCTTAGTATCCTCTACTAAGAACACTATAGAGGATACCATTGTTGATATGTCCGTCTGAAAATGCTGGTTCACACATATTCATCTGCTTCAATATTTATGAGTGACTAACCTGGAATAAACACATAGATCAAGATTTATGAATGTTTTTACTTCACTGGCTGCATGCTTTTTGCCATATAAGTAATTTAAATGGTATTGGAGCCAGAGACAGCCAGTCATCTAACATTCCCCGTAGAAGGCCTAGCGATGACATGTTTCTCTTTGTACAGTTTTTGTATGTATCTGAAAGTATATCCCATTGAGAGTTTTTTTTCCTCAACACTTCCTTCTTAACAGTTCCTCTTCACTTTAGTATGTACAGGAGGCTTCACATTATCTTCAGGTGGGTTTCCTCTATTCTGATCTTCATAAGTTCATTTTGGCATCAATATCCAGGTCATGCAACCACAACAGGTACAAAACATTTGTGATTTTTTGCTTAACAGTAAAATCCTTTTCTTGGAGCTCCTTGAGGGATTTAGAGACAATTAGGTTATACTGCCGCTTACAGGAGGATTTGGGCATCGGCAAACAAAAAAAGACAGTGAACAGCCTAGCATAATCCCCCCCACTATCAGCATGCCTCAGTTTTGTAACAAGCTGGGCAGAGAGCAATACAATAAACACAGAGGGGTGGTGTCTATGTTCTAAATGAACTCCAAGAAAAGGATTTTGCTGTGAGTACACAAAATCTATTTTCTTTGTTACTCATTAAAGGATACAGGACTACCAAACAATTGGGATGTCCAAAAGCAGTCCAACCAGGGGGGGGGGGGGGGGGGCACTCGCAGCAAACAGAATGCTAACAGGCCCAACTATAAAACAACAGCTAAAACTAGAGACAGCCTGAAGGACCATACACTAGATATAGGCATCACATGAGGGCTTAACATGCACCTGGTAAAAGTAGAAAGTGTGAGCAGCAGAAGACTAGTTGGCAGCCTTGAAAAATCTGGAAAATAGTTGCCTTATGCCAGAAAAAAAATATTTAAAGAAGCATTTATAGATCTAGTAATGTGTGCCTTGATAGTAAAGGGTGGAACCTGATCCTTAAAACAGGGTGTTTCTTGTAGCTCCGCATCATGATTTGTCTAAGCCACAGAGAAATGCCAGAACAAGATGTTTCTCTTTGGGGAGACATTAGGAATGACAAAGAGATTCGGTCTTTCTAATGGAAGAAGTGGCTGTAAGGTAGACACGCATAACTCGAACTACATAAAGAAAATAAAGGGAAATGTATCAGTGTCAGACTGAGGGACATAAGGACAATGAACTGGTTGAGGTGAAAGGCCAAAACCACCATGGGAAGAAACATGGCTGTAGGCCTTAATACTACAGTGTCCTTGTGTAAGACCAGAACATTTTCTTTACAGGGCAAAACCACCAGTTCAGACACATGCCTTGCAGGCCTGGAAACAAGAAATGCAACCTTGTGAGAAAGGCTAGAATGGGGAATATTCCTGATAAGTGCCCAAAAACCGAGTTCGAATCCCAAGGAGACACTGGTGGGCACACAGGTAGAGCTACAAGAAACACCCTGTACAAAGGTCTTGTTCAAAAAATGGGATATGTGCAGTCTCTGGAACAACATTAAGGCCCAACTGCTGACCCAGACCTTATTGCAAAAAAGACAGGATTCATCCTACAGAATATTTTCAGGGGTAATAGCTTCTTTTGTCACACAAAGAGAAAAATACCTTCCATGTGTGGTGTTAGACCTTGTGAGAACTGGACTTCTTGGCATTCAACTCTCTGGCTTTTCAGCCATGCCATTAAAAACCACAACCATGAAGCCAGATTGTAAAGTGGTCCTTTGCTAAGGAGGTCTGTTTGATCTGGAAGGACCCATGAAGAGACTTCCAGGAGTCTGAGAAGGCCAGAGTACCACTTCTGCCTGTGCCAGTCTTAAGCTATGTGTATCACCAGGATGTCGTTTATCTTGATTCTGCATAGCTTACAAAGAAAGAGTTTCAGGGGAGGAAAAGTGTAGATCAGGTGGTACTGATCTCAGTGAGCCACCAGAGCATCCACTACTTCCACCATAGGATCTCTGCACCTAGGAACAGTCCTATCCTGGAGGTCCACATCTGGTGTCCCTACCTGTGACATGGGTTCTAGAGCATCACTCAGTGTAGGGACCATTCCCCCAAGCCTTGGTGCTGCTGGCTGAGGTAGTCTATCTGCCAATTGTCTACTCCTGGAATGTAAATGATGGACAAGACTGAAATGTGAGCTTGTTCTCAGAACAGAATCCTGTACACTTCTTGCCTCAGCTAGGCTTCTGGTTGCTTCCTGGTGGATATAAGCCACTGTCGTGGCATTGTTTGACAATATCCTTATTGAAATACCCTCTAGTAGGAATGTCCAGCATTGTAGGGGCAACCAAATTACTTGAAGCTCCAGAATTCTAATTGTGTGATGGGATTCCTCTGGCATCCAAGGCCCCTACACTGACAAGGTGGTCTGGGACTCCACCCTAGCCTGACAGGCTGGCATCTGTTCTGATGACCTTCCAAGAGACCAGAAGGAAGGATTTCCCCAACTTCATATCTGGATTCCTGAGCCACCAGGCCAGAAACAACTTGGTTGTTGGTGTCGGGTGAGTCGATTTGTCCAGAGACTGAACCAATTTGTCCCACAATGACAAGATGTTGAGTAGTAGGGGTGTGGATTGGAGCTGGGCAAGAGGAACTGCCTATAAAAAGGCTACCATTTGCCCCAGGACTCTCATGCAAAAAAAAATATTTGGTTGACTCCTGGATCGAAGAGAGTGAGATTGAGTATGGAGAGTTGGAAGTTCCTCTTGTGAAAACAAACTTAGATTCTCCAAATGCTCCAAAGTAGACTTTTGAATATTCAGTAGTAAAAAAAGACATTCATCCTCCTAGGACACTAGCAAAAACATTCTGGGAGTGGGAGGTGTTAAACCAGGCTGTTCTCTGTTTCTTTTTCTGCCAGTGCCCAAAATTCATTTGTAGGCAGGTTTTTAACCTAATTATCTCTGAATTCTGTGTCCCAAAAATGAATGAGAAAGAAAATTAAAAATTTATTTTTTGTCTAAATGGTTTATTGCAATTTGACAAAATTAATATGCCTAGATGCAATGAGCCAATGAGAGGACGAAATGCCAGTCCAAGTGGGACGGCACAGAAGCCTAATGAAATTTTGAAAATGAAAAAAACTTTATGGTTTACTAAATACAATTTACAGAAAAATGTAATGACCACTTTAAAGAGGTTGTAAACTCTTTAAAAAAAACAACAACAAAAAAATAAATAAACCTGTAAGAAAGGCAAATTTAGCTAGTAAGAATCACATGCGAGCTCATTATGAATTACTTACCTTAGAGCAAAGCCTTCCGGCGGCGCTTGCATACCGCTTAGACGGCTGACATTTTCCCCAGAGTTTCTTCCAGGTTCGCGGGCTCGGGTGCTATGAGTGGCCGGAGCAGTGATGACATCACGGCACAGGGCTCAGAAAAACGGCACTGTGGCTGTTCCTTCAGAGCGCATGTGCCAGTAATGTTAAGTTTAGGAGATATTTACACTACCTATAGGTAAGCCTTATTATAGGCTTACCTATAGGTAAATGTCTGCAGAGGAATTTGCTGCACCGATTTCAAAAAGTAGTTTCTGTACTACTTTTTTTTGCGATTTTGGGCTGCGATTTACATTGACATATGTGAGAAACCTGCACAGATGTCTCTGAAATCACAGCCGAAATCGGGACTGACATGCAGGAGTGAAATCCTGCGAGTTCAGCTGAACTCGCACGGCTTCATTCCCACAGCTCAGTGTGAACCTGTGAGCTATAGAGCCATATCTTCAACAATGCATTTACACTTGTCTGTGTACCTTGTAGTGAGTGTTAACAGGTGGTACAGTGGGGTTTATTTACTAAAGGCAAAATGGACTGTGCACTTTTCAAAGTGCAGTTGCTCTAGAGCTTATTAAATGAGGTAAAGATTCCCTTTGCAAAGAATCTCCAATCAAGTGCAAATAAAAAAAAGAAAAAGCTGAGTTAGACTTACCGGTAACTCCTTTTCTGAGAGTCTTCCAGGACAGCCCATGAGACCTAGGGCTCCCCCTACCAGGACAGGAAACACATTACCCCCATAAGGTATACGGATGTCCTGGAAGACTCTTATGCTGCATACACACGATCAGAAATGCAGCAAAACTCAGATGAGAGCTTTTTGTCAGAAAATGCGACTGTGTGTAGTATGCTCCATCGGTCTTTTGCTGGCGGAATTCCAGTCAGCAAAAGATTGAGAGCATGTTCTCTATTTTTCGGTCGGGAAATGTTCCTATCCGAAAATGCATTGTCTGTATGCAATTCCGACGCGCAAAATATCACGCATGCTCGGAAACAATTTGACGCATGCTCGGAAGCACTGAACTTCATTTTCTTGGCTCGTCGTAGTGTTGTACGCCACCGCGTTCTTGACGTTCGAAAGTTCATAGAACTTTTGTGTGGCCGTGTGTATGCAAGACGAGCTTGAGCGGAATTCCGTTGGAAAAAACACAAAAACACAAAAATTCCGCTCGTGTGTACGTGGCATTAGAAAAAAAGTTACTGGTAAGTATAACTCAGCTTTTCTCAAGGCGTCTTCCATGACAGCCCATGAGACGATGAGCCAGAACTTACAAGTCTAGGGAGGGACCACTGTCTGAAGGACCTTACGACCTCTGCTCCTGAGAAGATAGGAGGTCCAGGCGATAATGTTTAATGAGGGTCAAAAAACTAGACCAGGTGGCAGCCTTGCATATTTGTTCTGATGAGGCTCCAGCCCTTTCAGCCCAAGACGCAGACAAGGCTCTTGTTGAGTGACAAAAGGAGGAGAAACCTTCATAACCCTGTAGGATTCAGCAATAGCCGGCTTTATTCATCTGGCTAAGGTGGCCTTGGATGCCCCCTTTCCTTTGTGAGTTCCCGAAAAGAGAACAAACAAAGCATCTGTTTTCCTAAAGGTTTTGGTGACTTCTAGGTAGAAGAGAAGAACTCTCCTGATGTCTAAGAAACAAAACTTATTTTCTATTATTTTTTCTATTAATCTATTTCTTTAAAATAAATCCTCTGAGGTCAGTAACAATAGAGCCCCTCTCTAGCAACAATAGATCCCCTCCCTCAACAGTAGATCCCAGCAATAATTGACCCCCGCAGCAATATCAGATCCACCCCCAGCAACAATAGGTCCCCCCGCCAGTGACAACAGACCCCCCTGCAAAAATAGATTCCCCTCCAGTTACAATATATCCCCCAGCAGCCAGCATCAATAGACCCTCCAGAACACCCCAGCACCCCTTTTCATTACATACAGTCAGTGCTAGAAGTGCCGGAACTCTGTTCCCCCGCGTTCCTGCTGAAAAAAAGTCCTGCTGAGAGCGCTGATCAGGAGTCGGTAGGCTGCTGGTTTTCCAAGCATGCTCATCCGACAGAAGCTGACCACACAGGTGACTTCTGTTGGACAGCCCGACATACACATGGGCCGAATGTCGGACGTTTTTTTTTAACCGGCAAATGTCTCCCGACATTCGGCCCATGTGTACCCAGCTTAAGTGTGAAGGAGCCCAGTAACCTTGGACTGTATCTGCAAAATCCCAATGGGTAGAAATATACAGTATCTTCTGTATTTACGTTTAATTTACTAAAGTCTGGCACATTTTAATTTCTATATTCAAATCAAGAGTTATTTCATTGATTTAGCAAAGTTGTTTGAACTGAGCAGCTGATTTTACGACATGCACATTATATGCTCTGTTTTTTGCAGTACATTATATGTAGTAATTCACTAATTATTGTATAGGTGACTGTACTTTAAAATAGAGGTATCTAGGTGGGTTAATGTATATGAACAAATAGAGATGTATATATAAAAATAGAATTTTATTTTCCCAAAAGGGTAAGAGACAACAAGGACACAGGTCCATACTTTACAGACATATATGTTACATCAGACGAAAATTTGTGTAGAGCTTCGCCATACTCGACATGTTTCACTCTATGGAGTTTCTTCAGGAGTTTGATAGGTTTAGCTCAAAGATATGCTGAAATAACAGAATCGCATGAAAAAAGCATCCTTATTCTAGGAACTGTACAAACAAGGTGTACATACAGTGTAAAAAACAACACTTGGCTCAAGCAAAATATACATCTAAGTGACTGAGCAATTGGTACATAGTTACATGTTTAATACAAATATAGATAGAACATGGGGCATAGAAAGCAGAGGGGAGGCTTGAAAAGTAGAGCCGGGCAGGACTTACCACAAATACTTGGATTTGTCTGAAGTATGTCTACATATATTGGCTGTTGAATTCTTGTATAAAAACAAATAGATTTCAAAAAGAGAGATGAAATCACTCCAAAAAATGCCACAAGACAGCACTGTGTCGCTTGCAGAGAGTCACGCTACAGAATTTAAAGGAATAAGTAGGGCTATTAGTCAAACATCCACCCTTGAAGGTTTCCCCGGGCGGCAACTTACGCTCGCCGCCCAGGGGTTTCCTCCCACCCTGGATGGTCATGCCCACACCTTCTCATTTAGAGGTGTGGGCAAACATAGACACTCCAAAATGGCCGCCGACGCGCCGCCTTCCAGCGACGCGCCGACTGACATCATGCGCCGGCGACAGGGTTCGTCGCCAACGCATGCGCACTACTCACCTACGGACGTCCATGGCTGAACGCAGCCGTCTTGGCGCCCGCGACCCGGCGGTGATGTCAGACGCCGCCGGGTCGGAGAGCCGCTATTTAAGGCAGCTCCCTCTGCCAATCTATCTCTGCCAGGAATTCTCAGCACACGAGGAGGTGAGGCGGTGTTATCTGCCCCCACTCAACGGCCAATTCCGTCATTTGATACTCAGTACTAAACGGGGTAAGACTTTACTAAACTTTTTTCTTCATACATACTATTTTTATTACCTATCTAAACTCTGCAGTCATACTATATCCATACTCAGCAATTAACAGAGTGTCTTTTCACCCTGTATATT
Organism: Lithobates sylvaticus; assembly: GCA_028564925.1. Taxonomy (NCBI): domain Eukaryota; kingdom Metazoa; phylum Chordata; class Amphibia; order Anura; family Ranidae; genus Lithobates; species Lithobates sylvaticus. The sequence continues at coordinate 98,402,413 of CM053034.1, read as the reverse complement.
GCAGATAATCCCTTGGATGATTTCCTAACAACAATTTTTGGATATGATGCAGTTATTAAACCTACAAACTTGCATACAACACTGAACTTGTTCACAAGCTCGGTAACCCCCAGCGTACTTCTCTATGCCTAACAGGTATTACCTTTCATTTAGCCATCAATTAATTAATTTACCTCACCACTCTGAACCATACATTCATTACTGTTTGACTAATAGCCCTACTTATTCCTTTAAATTCTGTAGCGTGACTCTCTGCAAGCGACACAGTGCTGTCTTGTGGCATTTTTTGGAGTGATTTCATCTCTCTTTTTGAAATCTATTTGTTTTTATACAAGAATTCAACAGCCAATATATGTAGACATACTTCAGACAAATCCAAGTATTTGTGGTAAGTCCTGCCCGGCTCTACTTTTCAAGCCTCCCCTCTGCTTTCTATGCCCCATGTTCTATCTATATTTGTATTAAACATGTAACTATGTACCATTTGCTCAGTCACTTAGATGTATATTTTGCTTGAGCCAAGTGTTGTTTTTTACACTGTATGTACACCTTGTTTGTACAGTTCCTAGAATAAGGATGCTTTTTTCATGCGATTCTGTTATTTCAGCATATCTTTGAGCTAAACCTATCAAACTCCTGAAGAAACTCCATAGAGTGAAACATGTCGAGTATGGCGAAGCTCTACACAAATTTTCGTCTGATGTAACATATATGTCTGTAAAGTATGGATGTATTACCTGTGTCCTTGTTGTCTCTTACCCTTTTGGGAAAATAAAATTCTATTTTTATATATACATCTCTATTTGTTCATATACATTAACCCACCTAGATACCACTAACACAAAAAATCCCAGAGGCTTGTGGCCTCACATTTTCCCCCTCCCCCTTTTAGAAGGTTTTCTTTTCTCAATTAAATTGGGATTTAGGTATCGCCATTTGTTCAACTTCTTCATTTAACAAATTAACTGTACTTTAAAATAACTCTAGCTTCTCATTGGTGATAATCCCAATAATTGCCGACAGCACATACATACCTTCCAACTTTTTGAGATGGGAACAAGAAACACCTATTAGAAAAAGTATGTAGGCATAGGACACATCCCCTGCCATGCCCCCTAAAGGAGAATTATACAAAAAAAATGATAAGTTAAACCCACCAGTGTTTTTTTTTTTTTTTACCACTACTATTCCATTATACTGGCTTTTGGAATTTACAAATGGAGCAATTTAGAAATTGCATGAAAGGTTTAGCACTGGGAAACAATTTTTGAAAGATTAACAGTGCATTTTATATACAACTATATAGATCAGACCAAAATGAGGAGGACAGAGGGACATTGTGCCAAATCAGGCTTTCACACTGGAGTGAATAGGGCTGGATTTTTTCAGGCACTGTACAGGCGCTATTTTTAGCGCTGTAGCGCCTGAAAAACTCCCCAGTGTGAAAGAGGCCTTACTGACTAATGCAGCCACTTTTACAACCGTATTCTAGCTGCAGCAGGGGGTGTGCCCACAACGGGTGATGCAGGCATGTTGTGCATAGCCACAGCTTCCTGTATCTCCTAGAAGAATGTACTGATATGCAAACTGACCATGCCAGCACAGATGTGTTTCAATGCTTGGCGTGGTCAGATTGCAAAAGAATGAAGGGGGGTTGGCAGCATCACCAACTATTTGGCAGAAGACTAGGAAACGAAACAGAACATACTACAATTACAAAGATGCAAAAGGAAAAACAGGCACATACATGAATTAAGACTAGACAGGGGTTGTAATTCTTACCAAATCTAAAATAAAAATTTTTTTGGCTTGACATACATTTCAGTCCTTAAAAAAATATAATATACTGAAATATATTGTACTCTCATAAGTGTATGCAGTTAATGCACATAAGTATTTAATATTTCCTGACAGACTCCATGGCAGCCTACGTGTGGGTTAACCCCGCCTCCTCTCCAATGCTATAGGACCCCATTCAAATAAAAGAGAGCTCACCGCCAGGTACTGTCTTCCTTTTTTGTCCTCCTCTATGGACCTACATCAAGTTTGTTCCTGTTGGCGTCCGGTCGGAATCTTTAGGATAGAGCATTCCATTCAGGCGGTGCAGCCAGGAGCCCAGCTATGAGCGGGCGAATAGCTTTTAATAGCACTGGATACCCCAGTAGTGGGGGGAAGGTTGCCTCGGTATGCCTGCAGGTGGACGCTTCAGATGGCTGGCAAGGTCTGCATTTTTTTCATATGTTCTCTCTCCATGGCAGTCGCTTCTTTGTTATGCATGTTTTGTTTGTCACTCCTTCCCCCTGGTACTCCCGGTACTCCTCATGGCGCCTGGAACGCTTCCGTCGTTGTTCTGTGCATGCGCGAGGCCTCCGCGATAGCGAGGCTTGGCTCACGCGCGGAGGGTCGGATGGTCCGGCGGCCGCGCAGGCGCCGTGGGGGGAGCGGTGACGTCACTCAGGCGGGGGATTCAAAGTTCTGCCATCTCCTGTCGGGATGATATTCCACAGGCAGTGAGTGGCAGCTTTCCCCCGCCTGGTCTGCAGTGGCCTGGATCTCCCCTTAAAGGGGAAATGTTAAGATAAAAATAAATAAATAAATAATATATATTTATATATATATATATATATATATATATATATATATATATATATATATATATACACATATATTAAATAAATAAAAATAAAAAAAATGAGGAATTAATCAATTAATTAAGTTGATAAATGTATATATCTATGTGTGGTAAGAACCAAATCAGCTGTTTGGTATTACCATGATGCTATTTATATTAATGTCTATATTCTTTTAAAAAAAAAAAAGGTGTATGCATGCATATATGTATATATACATAATGATTTTATAATCTTTCTGGTTGGCTCATTTTTTGTGGGATTTTTTCCGGGTCAACTGCAGACCATCCGTGCATATATTGACGTCTTGTCCAGAGATTATGGACAGGTCACTGCTTTCATATGGCCAGCCCTCACGCACAAGGTACGTGCAGGTGAGGGGAGGGGTCGAGGTTTGCAGTCTCAACAGTTTGAGATTGCGCTTGATGTTTTTCTCCCCTCCCCCCGTCTTTTTCAGCCCTTCCATATCGGACCCTCAAGTGTGGTCCAGGATGCCGGGGACCTTGCCAGGCCACAACATCTGCAAGAAGATGTTCCCATTCCTCCTCCGACTAGAGGAGATGTTGCCATTCCTCCTCCTACTAGAGGAGATGTTGCTTTTCCTCCTCCGACCAGAGGAGATGTTGCTTTTCCTCCTCCGACTAGAGGAGATGTTGCCATTCCTCCTCCGACTAGAGGAGATGTTGCCTTTCCTCCTCCGACTAGAGGAGATGTTGCCATTCCTCCTCCGACTAGAGGAGATGTTGCCATTCCTCCGACTAGAGGAGATGTTGCCATTTTTCACATTTATATGCAGACTAAACTATCCAGCAAAAGTGACAGTGACAGGGGCTGTGACAATCTTGTCGTCAACTCCAAAAAATTACAAGATGTCCTAGTGTAAAAAAAAAGTTTGGATGTACTCAGACTTGAGCTGGTTTAAGTGAACCATGCCCGAGTTCGATTCTCCCCACTCCCCCACTGGTTTGCACTCATACTGGTTTGAAAAGAAGTGTTCCCAGGCACACTTCCCTGCTAACCAGACCAGTGATCCCTGTTGTACTACACAGTTCTCTATGGAGAGAAATATACTCTGGCACAGTTTGCACTGAAACTGGATCGCAGGTGTACCGTTGCCCAGGAACACCTGTTACAAGTGGTCCTGGCTGCGATTTGATCAACCGGTCCCGAGCATGGTTTGGAGCACTCACACTACACAAGCAAACTGATCCAAGGGTCTTAACTGCTCCCAAGACCAGTTAAAAGTACTAGTTTAAAGTGGTGTTTCCCCCTAAAAAACAAAAAAGGCTTAAAAATCCTAATAAAAATAAAAACAAAATAATTAGATTTTTTTTTTTTTTACATACCTCTAAATGCCTGTTGCTAGGGGGTCCCTCGTAGTCTGCCTTCTGCCTAGCCTGGGCTGGTGACATCACTTCCCCTCAGTGCAGGAAGGGCTCCCCAGTCATCTGGGACCTGTCACGTGTCCCAGATGACTGTGCGGCCAATCGCGGCACGCGGCGCCGCTCGCGCATGCACAGCCGGATCGGGGGGCTAGCGGAGCTTTGACCCCCCGCATCGCTGGACCCTGGAACAGGTAAGTGTCCGATTATTAAAAGTCAGCAGCTGCAGTATTTGTAGCTGCTGACTTTTAATTTTTTTTTTTTTTAAGGGACACGCATCTTTAAGTTCAACCTTAATTGCTTGCCGAACAGCCGCCGCCATTATACCGCGGCAGGTCAGCACGACTCTGCGAATCGTCATAGCTGTACCTCAGTCCCTTTAGGCAGGACAGCGCGCGCCCGCTGCACTGTGGGGGTGCCGATGCACCGGCCACGTGTGATCACGGGCACGAGAGCCAGAACAGGGACGTGTGTGGGTAAACACACATATTCCTGTTCTGTAAGGAGAGGCGAGGCAGATCGTGAGTTCCTACTAGCTAGGAACAACGATCTGTCATTTCCTCTAGTCACTCCCATCCCCCTACAGTTAGAACACACACTAGGGAACACAGTTAACCCCTTGATCGCCCCTAGTGTTAACCCCATTCCCTGCCAGTAACATTTACACAGTAATCAGTACATTTTTATAGCACTGATCACTGTATAATTGTCAATGGTCCCAAAAATGTGTCAAAAGTGTCCGATCTGTCTGCCATTATTAGTAAAATAAAAAATAATAAAAATGCCACAAATCTTTCCCCTATTTTGTAGACCACAGGTGTCAAACACAAGGCCTGCAAGCCGAATACGGCCCTTCAGGCCATTTCATGTGGCCCTCGCACCTCTCCTGCAGCTGCAGGAGAGCTCCAGCCCTCCTCTGGTCCTTCTCCAGACCCCTACTTTCTGCTTTCAAGCAATGCATCCAGCTTCTTCCCAGCAGCAGCATAAGGAAAGGGGGTGCACTGTGATGTTAGGGAGAGTAGAGGACTCAACTTCTGATGGTGGGGTGGCTCTTGGCATCTAATGTAAGGGGAGGGGATGCGCTGGACATCCAATGTTACAGATCCAACCAGCCCTTTTGGGAACAATCATAATGCTGATGCGGCCCACAATGAAATTGGGTTTGACACCCCTGTTGTAGATGCTATAACTTTTGTGCAAACCAAATCAATATACGCTTATTGTGATTTTTATTGACAAAAATATGAAGAAGAATACATATCAGCCTAAACTGAGGAAAAAAATTTGCTTTTTTTTTTTTTTAACAATTGGAGATGTTTATTATAGCAAAAAGTTCAAAATATATTTTTTTTCAAAATTGTCGCTCTTTTTTTGTTTATGGCGCAAAAATTAAAAACCGCAGAGATGATCAAATACCACCAAAAGAAAGCTTTATTTGTGGGAAAAAAAGGACGTCAATTTTGTTTGGGTACAGCGTCGCACAATTGTCAGTTAAAGCGACGCAGCGCCGTATAGCTGTCAGGGCTTGGCTCAGCCCTTCCTTCTCTGAGCTGGGTGCTCAGCTGTCAGTTAATTGCCAGCTCCTATCACTCCACAGTTACTCAGCTGTTGATGATATCCTGCTTGTCAGTCCTGCCTACTTAAGCCATCCAGTCCAGGGGAGCTCTGCCTTCGTCTTGTTCAACATCACAGAAATGATCTCCTGCGATCCTGTTCAAGACTTGCTTTGCTGACATCCCTTCTGGCTCCAGATCCTGCTTGCTGTTCCACTATATTGATCCCTGATGTTTGGCTTGCCTGACTATCAGTTCCGGTTACTGAACTTTGGCTATGTTTTGACTACGTTTGTTCTTTTTACATTTATTATTAAACAAGTGTGATTTAACTGTACTTCTGTCTTGCCCTGATTTCATGGGTTCGGACAGTAGGCGAAGGCCATGAATTCAGAAGATGCAGTCAATCCACGTGTTGGTAATATTTGTTCCAGATTGGATGAACTGGATCACTGCATGGATCAGTTTGCCACGGCATTACAAATGCTCCTGAGTAGCACGGCTCACCTGGAATTTCCCACTGTGGCTGCCCCGGTACAACCTATGTTGCAGGCCGACCCTGCTGCTGCTCCAGTCTCTGTGCAGGCGATTTGGGGGGATCCAGTCCAATGCAGAGGGTTGCAACCAGGTTGAGATATACTTTGAGATGCTGCCCCAGGTGTTTCCCACGGACAGAAGTAGGTTTTGTGATATCTTTGCTTTCTCAGAGAGCCTTGGCTTGGGCAAACCATCTATGGGAGAAGCAAAAATCTATTGTCTTGAGCTACCCTGAGTTTATGGTTCGTTTAAAAGGGTATTTGATTTTCCTGCATGCTCCACTTCTGCTGCCAGGTGCCTCATGTCCATTAAACAGAGTACGAGAACTGTTGCCAACTACGCCATTGAATTCTGTACTCTGGCAGCAGATGTTGCGTGGAACAATGAGGCCCTTGTGGCTGATTTTTCTCATGGTCTCTTAGATACCATCAAGGATGAGATAGCAGCCCGAGATATACCCACTGAGCTGGAGAAGTTGATCACGTTTACCATCCTCATTGACTCCAGACTCGTGTACGTTTGTCTGCGAGCTTTACAGTCCCACCCATGTCTCCCTCACCTCCCATGCCTCCTGGTACCGAGTTAGTCAGTGAAGGTGAACCCATGCACTTGGGCTTCACACGTCTCTCTGCGGATGACACAACCTTCAGGAGGAGGGAGAGATTGTGCCTTTATTGGGGCTAGGCAGGTCACTTTTTGAAGTCTTGTCCTACCCGTCCAGGGAATGCCCAAACCTTGAGGTCCTGTCATGGACAGACCTTAGGTGGCATTGTTTCATCCCCAGTTATCCAGAAGGATAAGCCCCTGTTACGGTTACTCTTTCTTGGGCTGAATCGTCCGTCGAGATACAGGCTCTAATCGACTCTGGGGCTGCAGGCCTGTTCATTGATGCTGCCTTTGTATCAAAGCGCTCGCAGCTGTGTGTGACACTCCACTTGCCATTGAGGCTCTTGAAGGGAGACCTATACAGCCTGTCTATGTGACTCATGAGACGGTTCCGTTGTCCATGGCCGTAGGGGCTCTTCACCATGAGATAATCCAATTCCATGTTATTTCCTCACCTAAGTTTCCGCTGGTTATCGGTTATCCTTGATTACAGAGGCAGAACCCCTCTTTTGATTGGCTCCATGCTGAGGTTATCTCCTGGTCACCACAATGCAGTGAGACATGCTTCCAGAAGGTAGCCAAGGTCCTGTACACCTCTTCACTCTCCTCTCTGCCGGAGGAGTACTGCAATTTTAGCGATGTCTTTGACAATCTTTGGCAATTGGCTTTCAACCTGGTGCCATACCCCCTCGTGGCCAGGTTTACCCTTTGTTGGTCTTGAAGGATAAGGCCATGGAGGAGTATGTTGCAGACACACTTTCTCAAGGTTTCATCTGCAAATCCTCGTCTCCTGCTGGTGCTGGTTTCTTCTTTGTGAAGAAGAAGAGTGGTGAACTGAGACCTTGTATTGATAGGGGTCTCAATTATTTCACGATTAAGAATGCCTATCCGATTCCGTTGATTACGGAATTATTTGACCGACACAAATGGACCAGCAGTTTTCATGAAGCTTGATTTGATAGGGGCATACAATCTTGTGAGGATTAAGGAGGGGGTGACGAGTGGAAAACTGCGTTTAATACCAGAACAGGCCATTATGAGTACCTCGTAATGCCTTTTGGCCTTTGTAAAGCCCCGGCCGTTTTCCAGGAGTTTATTAACGATGTCCTCCGAGATTTGTTGCAGTTATGTGTGGTGGTTTACCTCGATGATATCCTCATGTTTTCCAAGTCCCTGGAGAGCCACCACACAGATGTCTGTCGTGTGCTTCAGAAACTAATAGAGAACAATCTCTATTGTAAACTGGAGAAGTGTGAGTTTCATTGTGAACAGGTTAAATTCCTGGGTTATGTCATTTCCACTGCTGGTTTTTCGATGGACCCAGAGAAACTTTCGGCAGTTCTACAGTGGCCCCGACCCGTGGTCTTACGTCCTCTGCAGCATTTCCTGGGCTTTGCCAACTATTATCGGAAGTTTATTTGTAACCTATTGTCTCTGGTCAAGCCCCTGACTGATATGACCAGAAAGGACAGTAACCCACAGAGTTGGTCTCCGGAGTCCAGTAAGGCCTTTGAGAGTCTCAAGGCTGCCTTTTTTTCTGCTCCTGTGTTGGCACATCCTGATCCAAGTTACCTTTTATCCTTGAGGTTGATGTTTCTGAGACCGGTGTTGGTGCCCTTCTGTCTCAACATCCTACCTCTGAGAGCGCTATGCATTCTTGTGGCTACTTTTCTAAGAAATTGTCACCTGTGCAATTACGAGATTGGTGACAGAGAGCTGTTGGCGATCATTTTAGCCCTGAAAGAATAGCGACATCTCCTCGAAGGTACCACTGTGCCGGTTCTCATTTTTACTGACCATAAGAATCTCACATTCTTGTCTGAGGCTAAACGCCTCTCCCAGAAGGGCGCTATGGGCTCTTTTCTTGTCTAGTTTCAATTACATTGTCTCATTCTTACCCGGTACTAAGAATGTAAGGACTGACACCTTGTCACAACAATTTTCCTCCACTTCCAAGTTGGAGCCGGTTCCGGTTCTTGTGATTCCTCCTGATCGTGATCTGGCTACGGTTCGCACCAGTCTCACTTCTCCTTTGGGTGACAAAATTCTTGCTGTTCAGGTCGTTGCTCCTGCTGAGAAACCTTGTGACCTTTGCTTTCTCCCAGAAAGTCTCCGTACTGCCGTGCTCTAGACTTACCATTCTCCCAAGGCTGCTGGCCACCCTGGAAAGAATCAACTCTTTTGGGCCATTTCCCAACAATTCTGGTGGCCTAGTCTACGTGCTGATGTAACTGGCTTCGTAGCTGCCTGTTCCCTGTGTGCTCATAGTAAGACTCCACGACACCTTACAGTGGGCCTCCTACAACCCATACCCAATGGAGAGAGGCCCTGGACCCACCTATCTATGGATTTCATTGTGAAGTTACCCAACTCCCAGGGCAACACAGTTAGCCTTATGGTGGTTGACCGGTTCTTAAAAATGTGTCATTGTATTCCACTTAAGGAGTTGCCCACTTCTAAGGAACTGGCTTCCATTTTTGCTCGGGAGATCTTTCGCTTACATGGGCTACCCAAGGTGATTGTCTCGGACAGGGGTAGTCAGTTTGTGTCCCGGTTCTGGCGAGCCTTTTGTGCACAGTTGGGAATTCAGCTTGCTTTCTCCTCTGCGTATCACCCACAGTCTAATGGGGCCGCAGAATGAGCCAATCAGTCCTTGGAGCAATTCCTACATTGCTATATTTCTGACCATCATAACAACTGGTCAGACCTATTACGGTGGGCAGAGTTTGCTTACAACAGTGCCTTGAATTCTGCTTCCCGATTGCCCCCGTTTATGGCGAATTATGGTTTTCAACCTTCCATGTTGCCTGACTTGTTTGTTCCGCAGAGTACTCCTGCGTTAGAGGAGCATCTCCGTGGTCTTTGTTCCACCTGGGCACAAGTCCAGGAGGCTTTGCAACATGCTAATGATAGGTACAGACTTCATGCTGACCGCAGGCACCTGCTTGCGCCTTCTTCCCAGGTTGGGCATAGGGTCTGGCTGTCATCTCACAACCTCCGACTTTCCTCCTGTTCCCTCACTGAAGTTCGCACCTCTGTTTATTGGGCCTTTCCATATTTTTCGCAGGATTAACCCAGTGGCTTACGCATTAGACCTTCCTTCTAATATGCGTATTTCAAATGTATTTCATGTCTCCTTATTAAAATCTTTAGTCTGCAACCGCTTTACCACCTCGGTGGCACGTCTTTACCCTGTACAGGTTGAGAACCATGAGGAGTATGAAGTACAGTCCATTGTTGACTCCCGTAAGTTCCGTGGGCGCATACAGTACCTGGTGCATTGGAAAGGGTACGGTCCGGAGGAACGCTCTTGGGTCTCATCCTTGGACGTACATGCCCCTGTCCTTCTCCATGATTTCCATAGACGTTTTCCCCTCAAGCCTGGTGGTCCTCCAAGGGGGAGGGGTCATTGAGGAGGAGGTACTATCATGGCTGGGCTCAGCCCTTCCTTCTCTGAGCTGGCCGCTCAGCTGTCAGCTAATTGCCAGCTCCTATCTCTCTGACACACTGCATCTTCGATCTTGGTAAATAGCCTATGACTTAGGCTCTTTACCACGTGAAAAAATGGCCTGGTCATTGAGCAGCCAAATGTTCTGGGGCTGACATGGTTAAAATGACAAAAATATTAAAAGATCATGTGTCCAATCACAGCAGTAACCAGGAAGTGCCAGTAATCAGCTTTCCTCAGTTCACGCTCACAAGGCGAGAGCCAAGAAGAGAGCTGATCAGTGTCTCTCCTGATAGGGGGGGGGGGGGGGGGGGGATCTGCGCTCATAATCATTACATTGATTATCAGTGCAGCCCCCATCAGAGGTGCCACCACAGATGCCAATCAGCGCCCAAAACCAATGCCAATCAGTGCTGATCACAAATGCCAGTATCCATCAGTAATGTCTGTCAGTACCCATCACAGATGCCAATCAGTGCCCAATCAGTAATGCCTGTCAGTGCCTCCTCATCAGTGCTGCCTAATTAGTGCCCATCAGTGCTGCATATCAATGCCGCCTATCAGTGCTGCATATCAGTGCTGCATATTAGTGCCTCCTCGTCAGTGCCACCTTATCAGTGCCACCTTATCAGTGCCGTCTCATCAGTGCCCATCAGTGAAGGAGAAGACACTTATATACAAAATGTTATAACAAAGAAAAACTTTTTTTTTTCAAAAATTCATAGGATGCATTAAGATAAAAAACCTTCTGACTTTACAACCCCTTTAAGCTTTGACGAAAAAAAACCTGAGCGTTGATTGGTTTCTATGCAGAGCTGCACCAGACTTTGCACACTCCAGTTTTAGTAAGTCATCCCCACTGTATACATAAAAAAAAAATCACTTTACATAATCTTTATACTGATTAATATATACTAGAAATAAAAGCCATTACCTCTTTTCTTCGAAAACAAATGTTGTTTTCTTTTGTTTTCCTACTCATTTATGTATACACACTGTAACCTTTATTCAGATTTAGCGCTACTTTGGGCTGTTTAGGAAAGTGACAATTGCTCAATGATTAATCTTCCTTAACAGTGCAAATGTCAGCGGATTGTACTGCTAACATCACCCAGAACATATTTAGTGTCAGCGCATTCCATCAACCTCCATAGGAAGCTGCCCACTTGGTTAACAATTCTTCCCTCTGTAACAATTTGCTTTTCATTGTTTCTAACAATATGCCATTCCTAGTGTTACATCTCATTATTCAGATGTGTATGTTAAGAGCTCTCTCTTCCCACCAGCTCCAAAATAGTAGACACTAAGCCTGACCAAATTACAACTGTTATAGAAAGATATTTTTGAAGTCACAGAGTCAAAATTTGGATTAGTTTATGGACTTTAATTTGTGTCACTTCTGTCACAAATGTTCACAGTGACTTTCACTTGCCACAGGGTGTTATTTCATTTATGTTACAGTATTGATTGTCATATATCAATATCGGAGCCACTATTTACTTTTACATTTTAGGTAGAGGGTAAAATACAGTTTTCATACTGCTTAATACTTTGTAAACATTATATTGTAGCATCCATGGCGCACAAAAATACTAAAGACATTATGTGCACATAGAAATTACAAATATCGAGATTTTTTTTCCTCACATGCCTAGAATTGGACTGGACAAACTTATATTTATACTGATAAATGATTCAAGCAATTCCAGCAAGCTCACAAATAATTGTGTAGTGTATGCATTTAAATGAACCTGTCTTGGCCCAATAAATGGCTAAAGTACCAACATTGATAAAATGTCTGCCAGTGCTTGTGTTCATAGGCATTTCTAGACACTGACCAAGGGGGGGCATTGCAACTTTAAAGTGGTTGTAAACCCTCACATATACCCAGTGAAGTGAACAGCCTCAGATGATACACAGAGATGAAACAAATCCTCCTACATAGATTTTACTTGTTTATCTGCCCTCTTCCCTACACCCCTTCAAAATGGCAGAAAACAGAGGAGGGGCAGAGAGGCTGTAGTTACAGTGTGTGAGAGCTGATTGGAGGAAAGAAACACGCCCGCTTCACACAGCAAAAAAAAAAAAAAAAACGGTTTTGTGAATAGACCAGCTCCGTGCTAAGCTCCCTCCCCAACACAAATGTTATCTCATGTGTCAGGAAAACTTTTGAGAAGTGGCTCATGCTGATAACAGAGGAACAAAGCACCTGAGATAAACAACACTTAGAGCTTTAGAGAAAGATAAGTAAACACTACAGATATATGTGTTTTGCTCAGATTCCATGATCCAGTGTTGTTTCTGCTTGTTACTTGTCTACCAAAAGATAAATTCCGCATATGTGCCAGGCCTTTTGCTCCAGATTCCCGCCCCTGTAAATTCCAGCATACAGGGGTATGCACTCCTGTCTACTCTTTACTCACCTTTGCCCCCCAGCTCTCTCACTAATGCCCCCCCCCCAATGCTATTCCCCCAGCTCTCACTAATGCCCCCCCAGCTCTCATTAATGCCCCCAGCTCTCTCACCAATGCTACCCCCCAGCTCTACTCCTGTCTACTCCTCACCTCACTCCTTCAGTCTTCTCTCGCATTACTAACTTACTGACATCTCAGCATGGATGTCGCACCACTTCCTTAAATTAAATCTCTCTAAAACGGAGCTATTAATATTCCCCCCGCCCGTGCCCCCTTCCATGACTTTTCCATCAAAATCAACAATGCAACCATCAGTCCCTCCCCTCGCGCCAGGGTACTCTGTGTAATCCTAGACTCGGACTTGTCATTTCAGCCTCAAGTCCAATCGCTGTCAAAAGTTTGTAGACTTCACCTCCATAACATCTCTAAAATTCGCCCCTTTTTAACAAATGACACCACCAAGCTCCTCATTCACTCCCTTGTTATCTCTCGTCTTGACTATTGCAACTCCCTTCTCATTGGCCTGCCTCTCCATAGGCTCTACCCTCTTCAGTCTATCATGAATGCTGCTGCCAGACTTATCCACCTTACCAACCGTTCAGTGTCTGCCAACCCTCTCCTCCAATCCCTACACTGGCTCCCGATCACCCAGTGAATTAAATTCAACATAATAACCACAACTTACAAAGCCATCCACAACTCTGCCCCGAGCTACATCGCCAATCTTGTCTCCAATCATATCCCAAACCGTCCTCTCCTCTCAAGATCTCCTCCTGTCAAGCTTTTGTTTCCTCCTCCCATGCTCGTCTCCAGGATTTCTCCAGAGCCTCTCCCATCCTCTGGAACTCGCTGCCTCAACCTGTCTGGCTATCCCCTACTCTAGCTACCTTCAGACGATCCCTGAAAACTCATCTCTTCAGGGAAGCCTATCATGTCTCCAACTAATCTTTTACCACTTCCATCAGCTCCTTCCCCACAGTTACAACCTTTTGTATCACCTCCCCCACCCTATTAGATTGTAAGCTCTTCTGAGCAGGGCCCTCTTAATCCTCTTGTATTTTACTGTATTATAACTGTATTGTCTCCCTTTTTATATTGTAAAGCGCTGCGTAAACTGTTGGCGCTATATAAATTCTGTAATAAATAAATAAAATAAATAAGCTCTCACTAATTCCCCCAGTTCTCTCACCAATGCTACCCCCCAGTTCTCTCACCAATGCTACCCCCCAACTCTTTCAATAATGCTACCCCCCAGCTCTCTCACCAATGCTACCCCCCAGCTATTTCACTAATGCCCCTCCAAACTCTCTCACCAATGCTACCCCCAGCTCTCTCACTAATGCCCCCCCAGCTCACTCTATGCTATCCCCCAGCTCTCTCACTAATGCCCCCCCAGCTCACTCTATGCTATCCCCCAGCTCTCTCACTAATGCTACCCCCCAGCTCTCGCACTAATTCCCCCTCCAGCTCTTTCACTAATGCCCCCCCTGCTCTCTCACTATGCTACCCCCCAGCTCTCTCACTAATGCTACCCCTCCAGCTCTCTCACTAATGCTACCCCTCCAGCTCTCTCACTAATGATACCCCCCAGCTCTCTCACTAATGCTACCCCCCAGCTCTCACTAATGCTACCCCCAGCTCTCACTAATGCTACCCCCAGCTCTCTCACTAATGCTCCCCCTCCAGCTCTCTCACTAATGTCCCCCAGCTCTCTCACTTCTTGGAAATGGAGAATGCAGCCGCACAGTGCCGCTGACAGCTCCGACTGTTGGGACTGTAGCACAGAGTCGAGAAGGAGTTTATCAGCACTTCACTTGGCTCTATGCTACAGTCCCGACAGATAGGGAAAGAAGGGGCCTTGGACTGGAACAAAAACAATGCGGGTGATTGCAGCGCCGGGACACGGGGGGCACCCACCAGCAAATCTGGGGCATATGCCCTGGGGGCCTGGTGCTCACACAAAAAAGCTTCCTCTCCAAACTAGAACATGCAGGGGCTGCAGGATTTCTTACCAGGGGAGCGGCAGAAATTGGGAGCAGGAGCGGAGGGCGGAGCTGGCCTGAAAATTGTGCCATCGGTGTCTGCATTGAGGAGGGGGAGAGCAAAGATTACCAGCTAGCCGAGACGGTTGGGGGATATCCCCTCAGCATCCAACGGGCGCCTCTTCTCAGGATGCTTCTGCCTGCTTTACTCGCCCTACCTTTATTTCCACTCGCCAAATGCGAGCAGGCGAATGGAAATTTTGAGGGCTGGTATATAGCATAGTTAGCCAGGGGTTAGAACTGACTGACACTGCTAGTGTATGCAAAGTGGGGTACTCAGAAGCACTAAAGAGTGGACCCTGACAACTGCATGGCTGATGACAACAGCACCTATGGAATTTGCACTGTTGTTGTCACAGTGATAAAAACATATATGATGACAGGGGTCAATGCCTTGGTTTTTCTAGTTCAACCACCATGATATCAACACTGAATATCTCAACCTCCCAATGGGTATTCATCATATGAGATAAAACTTGAAATGTTTATGCACCTGTAAAATTATTGTCTTGGAATACAGTACAAGAAACAGGTCTTTAAATCATATGGATGGGTTATATGCTGGACACTGGCAAAGCAACAGAGAGTTTTAACACTCCCTCATAAAACCACTTCAACCATGCAAGCCTCAGTTTTGTAGCGAGTGATGCTAGGGCCAAAGTCACAGAGAGGAGGGTCCTTTATCCTGCACTGTACTCCAAGAAGAGGATTTTACTGATTTGTAAAAAAATACAGTTTTCTTTATCGTACAGTCCTCGACACAGGTCTTCAGATCATAATGGATGGGACATCCCAAAGCAGTAAATGAGGGGAGGGTAACATGGCAACAGACCTTCAAAACAAAGGCCATGATTGACCTTATACAGTCTGCAACACCCTGAGATCAAAATTGGCATCAGCAAAGGTCTGAAAATCAATCCAGTAGAACATAGTAAATGTGTGAACTGAAGACCAGGTGGCAGCCATACAGAGCTGTGCAACAGAAGCCTGATGCTTAAACACTCAAAATTTGCCAAAAGATCTACTAGAATGAGCATTAACCAAAAAAGGCCTCCTTACCTTTCAGGGTATAGGCACAGGAAATGACCTGGACTTAGAGATCTGAGGTCCAGAATGGGTCGGGCATCCTTGTTCGGCTTGGGAAATGTGAACAAGTTAAAACAGAATCCCTGAAATCTCTGGGACCGGGTCAACTCCCAGTTCAGAGACCTGGGATACAGGTTTGTGCAAATCCACTCTGTGCAGAGGGAACAAAGGCACAATGGGACAAAGGCAAAAAAAAGAGGCAGAGGATGAGTTTAAAACTCCATTTTGTAACCAGAGTATCTGACAGTTTTTGCCTTGGAACTATTTATTTATTTATACCCTTTTCCATTATTTTTTATTTAATATTTTTTTTAGTCCTTTCAATAAGTAATAGCAGAGGCAACCTAGTATATTAGCTAACCCAGGCATATTAATTTTTAACCTTAAACCCCTCATGCTTCTCTATATGCAGTGTTACCAACCTACCAGATTTAAATTTACTGACACGACACACAAAATTTACTGACACAGGCACGTTTTACTGACATTTTCAAAAGTTACAAAATCATAGTTTTATGTGCAAATTTCAGTATTTACGCTACACACAAGTATTAAACAAGTATTTGTTTCCCTGCAAAGGTAAAGCATAATGGACTACTATGCATCGCATAGTAGTCCATTATGTGTCACTTACTTGACACAGGAGCCAGCGAAGTCACCGCTGTCCCCTTGTGTACGGAGCCTCCATCTTCTTGGTGGGTTTCGCGGCTCCGGCACTGTCATTCGACGGCGCCGCGATGACGTCACTCCCGCACATGCGCACGGGAGCCGCCACTCGTGGCATATCGCTGTTGAGAGCAGCGCAATCAGTGCGCCTGCAAAGCCATGCGCCGTAGACAGCGGTGCCTGTCTTTTGGGAAATATCTCCTAAACCGTGTAGGTTTAGGAGATATTTCTTGGACCTACAGGTAAGCCTTAATCTAGGCTTACCTGTAGGTCAAAGTGGTTTGTAAGGGTTTACAACCACTTTAAGGCAAAAATAATATAATATAGTAAGTAGTTCAGGTACACAACTCCAAAGGGAAAGAAACTGGAATGGGCAAGTACATGCATGAAATTGACTCTCACAGTGACACTGACATCAGTGTGAAGAAGCACAGACCACCGACATGACATTTCCCCTCCTGAGTCACAGTGGCAGTCTCTCTCCATGCCAGGTGGTCCCTTCAGTCCACTCCAGTCCAAACAGCACTGACAGTCTCGCTCCCAACTTGCCTTGCTCCCATCCCGCAGACCCGCACGTGAGGCTCTGCCTGCTCTGCTCATCTTCCGTGCACCATGACATCACACCACACACGCTCAGGCACCGCCTCTGCCAGACCTGCCACCTGCCAGCGCTGCCCGAACACACTGTAGTAGGCACTAAGATGGTCTTGGCAGACTCCAGGCCAAAACTGTGCATGCGCAGTTCCGAGCCATATTTTTAACTGGCAACTTTTCCTGTTGTTGGCATTTACTGGCAGGAGAGAAGTGCCCGGTTTTTCCTAGCTGCCAGTAAAAATACTGAACAGGTGGGATAGAGGATGCTCTAGGTAAAAAAACCCTCAGGGGATAAAAGTTCACTGTTTGGTCCTAAATGAAAACCGGACAAAACAGGCAGATGTCTTGAGATACACCTCAGCAGCACTCCATTAGAGAGAAGCAGACTTTGGTTAAAGACAGAAAACAAAGAAGGCGATTCTAAGTGCTGTTATTTGTGGTTTCACCAGTTTCAGCCATCTCCATGCGTTCTTGTAATGTCTATTTTAGTTTTTAGCTGTTATCTTTATTGTCTTATATGTGAAGTGTATATCAAACCAGTATTGTTTGCCAATGTTTTTTTTCAATGCTGCCACTAGCATTGGTCAGTTTGTATATGTGCCTGCCACTGCCGCTCCTGTCCCCGCCCATAGTTCCACCCTAGTTACTATATAAGCTTCCCCACTGGCTCTGCACTCATGAAGAAGGCACTATTGCGCAAGCTCCGAAAGGCGTCACCACCCCCTTTGATGTCATATCCAGATTCCTTCATTCCACGCTGGTTCCGGCAGTGCGGGTGTCTCTTCCTGGACATTTGACACGCAGTTCCTCACCGTTGACCGGCTAGGTTACTCGCTGCTGCCACTACATCTTAAAGGAAATCTCCTGCTGGACGTCTCATGTTATCTGATGAGTCCATTTATACTGTCCTTTGGGCTATTAAAGTCTTGTTTTATTGCACTTAGACACACCTTCTTTGTTTTTTGCCAGTAAAAATACTGACAGTTGGCAGCACTGTCTATGTCAAAATGATTTCCACTAATACTTATTAAAATTTAATCCTGGGCTAAACCTAAATTTGCTCCCACCCCCTTTCTAACTTCTATACTAACTCATACCTCCCAACTTTCTGAGCTGGGGACGAGGGACACCTATTAGCAAAAGTATGTGTACAATAAGTATAAGTACAATTAAGTACAATTCTCCTTAAAGGACAATTGTACAAAAAAAAATTATAGGTTTAACCCACAAGTGCTTTTTTTACCTCTACTATTCCTTTATACTGGCTTTTGAAATTTACAAATGCAACAGTTTAGAAGTTGGATGAAAGGTTTAGCACTGGGAAACACTTTTTAAAAGATAAATAGTGCATTTTATATACAACTATAAAGATAAGACCAAAATGAGGGACAAATGAGGAGGAAAGAGGGAGAGAGGGACTTTGTTCAAAATCAGGGACAGTCCATTGAAATCAGGGACAGTTGGGAGCTATCCTAACTAACCTGTACAAGAAAGATGTCTATACTAGACCTATTGTCAGGGCTCTTCGGACCGGTCTTGTGATCTCCCCAGAGCTGGCTTCAGGGGAGAGGAGAGAGCAGTGAAAATGGCAGTAGTGCCTGGGTGGTGACGTCTCTCTAATGCCCCGTACACACGGTTGGAAAATCCGACCACAAAATCCATCAGATTTTTTCCGACGGATTTTGTCCGACACTGGTGTTGCATACACACGGTCGGACAAAGTTATCGGAAAATCCAATCATTCTGAACGTGGTGACGTTTGTTGCCTACAACGGGACTACGTAGAGGCTATTAGCCAATAGCTTTGGTCTTGTAATGTGATCTGAGCATGCGTGGCACTTTGTCCGTCGGAATTCGCTACACACGATCGGAAAAAGTCTGATTTGTTGTCGGAAAATTTGAGAGCAGGAGATAAAACTTTGTCCGTCGGAAAATCCGACGGAAAATGTCCGATGTAGCCTACACACGGTCGGAATTTCCGACAACATTGTCCGATAGGAAATTTTCCATTGGAAAATCTGACCGTGTGTATGGGGCATTAGACATACTATGGGGCGCCCGTTGTCCGCTGTCCCTCCTCTACCCTGAAGCCGGCACTGAGATCCAATGACGTGACCAGAGCACCCTGAGAATAGGTAAGTATACCCATATTTCCTCTACAGGGTAGTTAGAGTAGGAGTAAGAATGGGAGTGGGAACATATTTAGGATTAGATTCGATTTAGGATTATAGGATTAGAGAATTTCCACTTTAAATTAAATTAATACTAAAAATGGTAGGAAAAAGTCAGTGAAGATTTTTTTATTTGAAAGTTGTGTATATATAATTTCATGTTGGAAAAACAATATTTGTAGGTTTAAAGCTAAAGGCTATTTTTTTATTTTTTATTTAGGGGGATACAGCCGGCAGAAAGGGATGGGTGAGTGGCGCAAGTCCTTCACACTCGAAGCCCCTGCAGTACCAAAAGATAAACAAATATATAAATGTGTTGTGCTGCTGAGTACTATTAAATAATATGTGTCACTGTGTCATTTCTGCTAACCAACCCAAATTGCAAATAAATTTAAAGCAAAATAACAAAATTCATTTAAACACAAAACAGTCTGGTTTTGAATAGTGAAAAAAGTCCCCAAACATTTCCAATCTAGTCTTTTGGCGTTTTTTTTATTATTTATTATTTTTTATTATTCAGCAGCGCAACACATTTATATATTTGTTTAACCTCCCTGGCGGTATGATTCTGGCTGGAATTTAGTGCTGAAAGCGGTACAATTATTTTGCATGGAAATTTGGCTTTTTTTTATTGTAGGCATGCAAAACCACTTTTGACATAAAGGGACACTTTTTGGTTGCTATGGACAATCTCCAGTTTCCAGGCAGAAATTTTTTTTTTTTTATTATATAAAATGACATGCAGGGCACTGGGCAGACCACTAGGGACAAAGGGGATGTGTATTTTTGGTATACAGTACTGTAATCTGTAAGGCCCCTTTCACACTGGGGCGGTTTTCAGGCGGTACAGCGTTAAAAATAGCGCCTGTATACCGCCTGAAAAAACCGGCCCCATTCACTCCAGTGTGAAAGCCGGCGGGCTTTCACACTGGAGCGGTGCGCTAGCAGGACCGCAACAAAAGTCCTGCTAGCAGCATCTTTGGAGCGGTGAAGGAGCGGTGTATTTACCGCTCCTATACCGCTCCTTCCCATTGAAATCAATGGGAAACCGCGGGGATACCGCCCGCAAACCGCCGCTGCAGCGGCGCTTTGGGGAGGTTTTTAACCTTTTTGCGGCCGCTAGCGGGGGTTAAAACCACCCCGCTAGCGGCCGCATACCGCGGGTAAAACGATGGTAAAGCAGCGCTAAAAATAGCGCTGCTTTACCGTCGCCGCCCCGCACCGCCCCAGTGTGAAAGGGGCCTTAGATTACAGTACTGTATGTGTTGTGTGTTTTTAAACTTTTTTCAATTTGGCGCCGATCTCCGCTCCCGTGCGTCGGAACGTCGCAGGGAACGGAGATCGGCGGCACTCGGGCACTGTGTGAATCGAGCGAGCGGACGGCTCGCTCACACAGCGGGGAGACATCGCAGGATCCAGGGGAAAAGGTAAGTAACTTCCCCCCTCTATCCAGCCGCCACTCTGAGGAGGGACTTTGCACTGCCACAGCATGGCTAAGCTGAATATAGTAGAAGTGCATAGACGCCGGGAGATTATATGTGTCCTGTAAGTCTGCAAACGGGCGGAGTATCCCATTACAGAATATCTGCTTCAGGTGTGTGATCCCCGACCTCCTCCATTTTTCGCCTGACTGTAACTTGGCCAGTTCTGTGTAAGTGTCATTCCACCAAATTGGACTGTAATCTGTATACCCGTCTGCCTTTTGAATATACTTGACCTTATTCCAGACTTTTTGGATTAGGCTAAGGGTAGGGAACTTTTTATGTGGTTTGGTGAAGGCCAAGGCCTCCAATGCCATGGGTACAGGGCCTCTACGAACATTGTGCAGTAATAAAGTATGTGATGAGCTTTGTGGGACGGTGCCCTCCCCCTCAGGTGATGGTAACATACCAACAAGGTGCTGCAACTGAGCAGCCAGGTAGTAAAGCCATGGATTCGGCAATGCCAGGCCTCCACTGTCTTTGGGCCTTTGCAGGTGTTCCAATTTGATCCTAGGGTGTTTATCCTTCCTTATCCTGCGGAAGATGGCGTTTATAATGTGAAATGTCTTCAAGGGGATGACCATATGGGGTATTGTGAAGGAGGTATAGCAGTTGCGGCATAAGGATCATTTTGATTAACTTCACCCTACCCGCAACTGAAAGAAAGAGCGACTTACATGTTTTGACTTTGTCCCTAAACCTCAACAGCAGAGGGGCAACATTCAGGTGTATGAATTCCCTGGGTTTGGCCGAGACATGGATACCCAAATACTTAAAGGACGTGGCCACAGGTATGGGGCAGGCGGAATTGATAATTTGTGTATCATCTCCATCCAGTAGGAGTAGAGCAGATTTGGACCAGTTAATTAACAATCCAGAGAACTCTCCAAATTTAGTAATGGTGGCCATGGCTTCTTTCAGTGAGGCATCCGTGTCTCCTAGCAAAAGAAGAGTGTCATCCGCGTAAAGCATGACCTTTTCATGTAAGTTCCTGTATTGGAATCCCATTATGCCCTGGTTAGCCCTGATCCCCATGGCCAGTGGGGGGGGGGGGGGGGGGCAGGGGGCAGCCCTGTCTCGTACCCCTCCTCAATGCAAATTCTCTAGACATTAAGCCGGATCCCCTAATGGCAGCCCGAGGCTGACTATATAGAAGTTTCACCCAGTAGATAAAGTTGGGGCCGAACCCAAATTTCAGTAGAACCGACCATAGATAGTTCCAGTCTATGCTGTCAAACGCTTTTGTGGCGTCCAGGGACAGCAGAGCCCTGCTACCCATGTTGTCCGCCTGTGTCTGCATGTTAAGGTATAGCCTTCTTAAATTTACTGCTGTAGATTTATTGGGCATGAAGCCAGCTTGGTCTCCATGCACAATAGATGTAATCACCCCATTTAGTCTGACGGCCAATGCCTTTGCCAGGATTTTCACATCACTTTGGAGCAGAGAGATTGGATGATAGGACCCAGGGTCTACGGGGTCCTTCCCAGGTTTCAGTAGGAGAACTATGTTAGCTTTTGACATAGATTGAGGGAGAGCTTCCCCTATTTTGGCTGCATTGAAGACCTGAGTAAGCTGCGGTATCAACACTTCAGCATATTGTTTGTAAATTTCTATAGGTAGCCCATCCTCTCCCGAGGCCTTACCATTGGGAAAGGTCCCTGCAACTACCTGCAGTTCCTCTGATGTAAGTGGGGCCTTCAGGAATTCCCGTTGGCTATCGGACAGTTCCGGGAAGTCCAACTGGTTCAGGTATAGATCCAAGTCTTCTTGCCTGCCTGCCTGCCCAGGACAGTACAAAGTTTCATAAAACCTAGTCAACTCCTGCATTATCAAATCCGGCTGGCTCACTAGGGAGCCTGTTGGGGTCCTAATTGCCCCTATGGCTGGCGAGCGCTGATGAGAGGTCGAGATCCGCGCCAAGAGGCGCCCGGTCTTCTCCCCCTCCTCAAAGAACGCCTGTTGTGTAAAAAAACTTTCTTTTCGGCTGAAGAGGATAGCAGGTGTTGGTACGCACTCTGTGCTGCCTGCCATGACTCTTTAGTCAACTCAGTGGGATTATCTATGTACGTCTGCTCTAACTCCTGCGCCTTGGTTTCGACCTCTTGCAATAGAGCTGTCGATTCCGATTCCATGTGATGCGAACAGTCCACAATGCACTGCGCCAGTCGCAGTGCATTGCTGGCTGATGATTGGCCAAGCATGCACTGTGATCCCGCATGCTTGGCCAATCATAGAGCCAGAAGCGAGGAGAGCAATAATTGGCCACAGGCAGGATGCCTGTGGCCAATTATAGCTTAGGGGGTTTAGTACACGCCCCACACTATATAAGGCCACCGCGCCGGCGGCCTTGTGTAGTGTGTTCCGGCGTTGAAGGATAGAGGATTGATAGGCAGGGACAGTCTAAACTATTTTCAATCATTCCTGAGTGGGGAAAGTGTAGGGAAAGAGGAAAAATAGGCAGGGATCATGTGTTCTTCTCAGGCATTTGCGTGTGGGGAAAGTGTAGGGAAAGAGGAATAATAGGCAGGGATAGTGTGTTCTTCTTAGGCATTTGCGTGTGGGGAAAGTGCTGTTCTCTACCAATACAGCCATCTGCAGGAGTTAGTGTGTGTGCTGTGTGAGTCTAGCACAGCACAGTATACAACCTGCACCTGTATCTGCCCTTCTGCCCTGTTGTCATCTAATCCAGCCATCTGCAGGAGTTAGCAGGGGTCTAGTCCTGGGGAAAAAAGTGTGGGAACTCCCACCCAAGATCCACTCACCCACCAAAAAAAAAAAAAAAATGATGCGCTCATATGCACGAACGCTTCAAAAGTGGTATTTTTCATCAAATTTTCGTATTGTGTGTATGAAGCTTAACTGTTAATAATTCTCGGAATAATCAGCATTCATTCAATTGTGCTTCCATGCAAATGTGAACATCATGTTCTGATCTTTATTGGGGAATTTTATTTTGTATATAGAGTGTTTATGTGGTGAGTTTACACTTTTCACAGAGTTTGGATAACACAGGGTTAAACGGAAAGGTCATAAATTAACTGCACATTATCTGGACAGAATGGGAGATAGTGATGTGTTCCTGCTTAGGAGATGTATGTTAGCTTGGGGGGCTGTAAACTCTGCAGGGCTCCAACACACACTCGCTGCTATTCCAACCCTTCACATATATCCACATAAACTTCCCTCCTGGCATTAAACTTTGCCAGGTATTGTGCTCAGCTTATCACCCCAAACTGATGTTCCTTCCTCAGCTCACCTCTCTCCCTGCATGTCCTGTGAGCAGAATAGCTGTGCTCCTCCTCTGGGTTCTCTCATCATATGGCACTGAAGATAGAGGAGGGGGGGATTCAGCGGGACACACAGAGCCAGTATGCAGGAGACTGGAGGGGGTGAGGAGACAGAAAATCAGGAGGGGCCGGCGTGGAAGAGCGCATCACGAGAGGTCTGGCTAAATACAATCTCTTAGCAGCAGGGACCTGATCTACCTGTCAGCTAGCTGTGATTGACAGGTAGATCGAATCGGAAGCTGTCATGGGGCCCCCTACTTGCAATGCCTGAATGGTCAGGTGTGCGGCACTTACTATTGCGAGCTGTGTCGGCAGCTGCTGGTGTAGCACCTGCCACACAGCTCGCATACTTCAAAGTCTTGCAGGACACAGCTGCTAACGGGAACTGAGTTCCTGTTGTGGAAAAAGTACAGGAACTCCGTTCCCATGCGTTCCCGCAGGACTTGAGCCCTGGGAGTTAGTAATTGTGTTGTGTGAGTGCAGCAAAGCACAGTCTACAACCTGCACCTGTATCTGCCCTTCTGCCCTGTTTTCATCTAATCCAGCCATCTGCAGGAGTTAGTAACTGTGAGGGCTTACAGTGTTGTGGCAACACCGTCCACCACCACCACCAAAGGCCCAATTTTTCTGCCCCTGTTTAACAGGGGCATGCAATTACAATTCTTGATCTAATCCTCTAATCACAGCAGGGCCCATTCCTGTGCCCACCAAGTGTAACTGTGAGGGCTTACAGTGTTGTAGCACCAGCACCACCACCACCACCACCAAAGGCCCAATTTTTCCTAACACTGTTCAACAATGGCATGTAATTACAATTCCTGATATAATAGTTCACAGCAGGGCGTTCCAGCGCCCACCAAGAGTAGCTGTGAGGGCTTACAGTGTTGTGGCAACACCAACATCTAATGGGGCAAATTTCTGCAGAGTATATATGGCAGGCCCCTACTTTCAAACATCCAACTTAGAAACAACTCCTACTTGCAAACGGAAGGAGAAAACAGGAAGTGAGAGGAAATCTACCCCTAGGAAGGAAAATTCTATCCTGTTAGATTTAATTTGCCATGCCATTTTTCTCAAAGATTTTCATCCATATTGCCAGGACAAGACATGACATTAAAGCCGCAAGCAGTTTTAAATGGCTTCTTTTTTTCCTTTACAAATGTCATTTTGTGCAGGGACAGTTCTAAACACGGGAAACACATGCCACTTCACAGGCATACTTTAGACACCCCCCAGGTACCATATTTAAAGGAATATTTCACTTTTTTTTTTTCACTTTATGCATCATTAAAATGACTGCTCCAGAAAAAACGTCCATTTTTTAAACTTCTTTTTGCATTGATACGTGTCCCCTGGGGCAGGACCCGGGTCCCCAAACCTTTTTTATGACAATAACATGCATATTGGCCGTTATAATTAGCACTTTAGATTTTGAAAGTTCGCGTCCATTGTAACTAATAGGGTTCTAACGTTCGTGCAAACTTTCAGTCCGTTCGCAGGTTCTGGTGCGAACCAAACCCAGGGGTGTTCGGCTCATCCCTACTTAAGACCCACAGGTACTAAGGAGAAAGACCTAAGCCTAGCATATCTAACCCTTATTTCTAGGGAAAGGGAGCATGGACAAACAAGGTATGTCCACAAAAGAGATTGTCTTCAGGGAGAACAAGAGAAGTCCATGTAAGAAAGATGTCACCTGAGAGGAATACAATCTCTAAAAGAGACACGTATAAATATAGAGCCATGTGAGCAGGAATCTTAAATGAAGAAAGGGCTAGTAACCCTTAATATTTCAAAAAGAAAAGGGAAAGGTGATCAGCCCCACCTATATAAAGTGTTGAAATATAAAATAGAATAGAAAATACATGAACAAGGAAAATAGATACGGAAGATAAGGAGTTCTTCCCATTGACAGCCAAAAGGGATTCAGGGATGTGATAGTCAAACTTTAACCTGCCTGACTATTATTGCATGATTCTAGGAATCAATTAAATTTACCCTATAAGGGGCAAAGTCCATCATCGAGGAGCTAAGGTTAGGAATCTGCCTACGAACATTGGGTTAAACTGTGATAATAACAAGACGGTAAACGATCTTCCAGGAACCAGGTTACACTCATAGGGAGGTCCTGAAATGATTTATGATGGATGCTTTCTTGCAAGGAGGAAGGAGGCCCCCTCATGGGAACTTTGGGGATTAAATGGGATGTAGACTCAGATAGATTATTATCAAGGTAGGAACCTGAGTATGCAGGGTGCAGGGTACAGGTAACCTAATTTTGGGAAAAAATGCACAATGGGGCGCAGTAATGCAAGAGGAAGTAAAATAAAGACGCTTGATTTAAAACATTAGAGAGGAGCTACAAGGGAAAGCCTGAACAACGAAAAGCTGCTAAGCTTTAAGATAACATGTTATCCAGCAGGACAAATAGGCAGCCTGGAATAGTCAGGGTATACCTTCACATAGAGGGCTGAGAAGATGATATAGAGGAATTGTGGACTCAGGGACTGTCATTAGAGTGGGAAGTAGACTATAATTGTCTATGATGTGCTGATGTAGAACTGAATGAAGAATGCAGTGGTTCTACCCCATCTACACAAATCTGAGTCACTTCCAATAAGGGTCAGACAGCTACCTCAGATAACCCAAGATATCGGAGATATTAGAATGGAATACAACTGATAGTCAGTGAAATTTTAACGGCAAAACATCATTAACCCGTTTGCCCATCTTTTGATAAGGCAGATGATTGGAGTGTCTACAGTGGGCATAGACTACTTATCAACAAATTCTCTTTCAAAGATACAAAAGCACTTTTACATTGCCAAGAGGCAGCAATGACTCCACAGGATATTTCCAGTCCTTACAAAGGAAGGTTTTACAAACAAAATGTAATAGGAAGGTCTTTGTAGCCATAGCTCAAAAAGACCCAGTCCCCTGGAACAGCCGGATCAGATAATCAAAAACTACTTGTAAGGTTGTGTCATATGGGACTTGCTGAAATATAGGCACTTTAGGAGAAGGCTGTAAACGCTCAGAGATGGTAATAGGGGCCTCAGGCATGCTAGTGCTGCCCACAGATAGATCGAAATGTTGCTAGTTAGCCTGTGGACTCCAATGAAGCTGATCCGTTTTATCCTAAGCCAGTGCTGTTAAGGAATGACAGCTGTGAAACAGGAAGTGATATAATACACACCACTTCCAGGTTCATTCACTGGAAGAAGGAGCGTCAAATGGATGTTTACTGAGCTCTCTCTGCTCCACCCTGTGACGTCACATCCACCATGCCAGTCCTGGGCCCCCAAATGGGACAGCAAAGTCCAGTGTACATGGCAGGAAGACAGGGGTAGGGGAGGTTGCACGTTGTGGCAATACTTTCCAGTGCTTGTGGAAGAGATTGTGTGACTTTACAGCCGCCTGAATAATTTCCACCAGAAAACTGGCTGCTTGACAACTGTATGTAAATTCCCCTTCTGTTGCTGATGTGAACCTTGGGTTGGTGGCAGTGAAAAGGATTAAAGGTTGTGGTAGTGTGTGAGATCTCTGTGCTGTGACGCTGTGTAAGACTCTAGAGAGGACAACCCTATAGTAATAAGGGTCATTAGATCTATGTTGCAGGCATCAGTCCCTTCTGGTAAAATTAAGAAATTACCCCTAACATGAATAGAGTAGTATAGGCTGAGGTTTACCATGGCAGACTATCCTTTGTGAATCTTTGGAAAGACATGTTACACCATGTAATGTAGAACAACTAGGTCCAAATAAGACAAGGCCTTGCATACTTACAAACCAAAGCAGCTTGTGCCGATGAGAGTCACAGGCAGGAGGAGGTGACAAAATCACTGTATGTAGGCAGTTAAATGAGACCAGATGATCCACAAGGTATCAGAGAATCATGATCTGCAATAGGAAGGTGTTTCATCTAGGCTGAAAGGCAGGAGAAAATAATGTAAGTATGGTGATGACAGAAAAATGTAAACAGTGCTTAACTATGCCAACTGTGAGGTAGCTACCCAGTACTTCAATCTGACTGACATTTCTCACTGTTCTTAGAGACTGGGTCACATATGAGGCTGTGCCAAGGACTGAGACTGGAAAACGCTTTGCAGCTAACATAGTACACCACCAAAGTGTAACAAACAAAGCCTAGTGGCAGAAGGTCACATTTCAGGCAAATCCCCTATGCTGACAGTGCAAAGGGATCTAGAAATGCTGTAAATGCTGAAATAGTTTAGGCCCGGATGTCCATACCTAACAAATGTTGAGTTTGAGCGTGTTTGGGGTAGAGGAACTTGACTGGCCTGCACAGAGTCTTAACCTCAACAACCCAATAGGACACCTTTGGGATGAATTAGAGAAGAGAATGTGAGCCAGGCCTTCTCATCCACATCAGTGCCTGACCTCAGAAATGTGCTTCTGGAAGAATGGTCGAACATTCCCATAGACACGCTCATAAACCTTGTGGACAGCTTTCCCAGAAAAGTTGAAGCTGTTATAGCTGCAAACGGTGGGCCAACTCAATATTGAACTATGCACTAAGATTGGGATGTCATTAAAGATTATGTGCGTGTAAAGGCAGGCATCACAATACTTTTGGTAATATAGTGTATGTACATTATCTCACAAAAGTGAGTACACCCCTCACATTTTTGTAAATATTTTATTATATCTTTTCATGTGACAACACTGAAGAAATTACACTTTGTTACAATGTAAAGTAGTGAGTGTACAGCTTGTATAACAGTGTAAATTTGCTGTCCCCTCAAAATAACTCAAAACACAGCCATTAATGTCTAAACCGCTGGCAACAAAAGTGAGTGCACCCCTAGGTGAAAATTTCCAAATTGGGTATAATTTAGCCATTTTCCCTCCCGGTGTCATGTGACTCATTAGTGTTACAAGGTTCCAGGTGTGAATGGGGAGCAGGTGTGTTAAACTTGGTGTTATTGCTCTCACTCTCTCATGCTGGTCACTGAAAGTTCAACAGGGCACCTCATGGCAAAGAACTCTCTGAGGATCTGAAGAAAAGAATTGTTGCTCTACATAAAGATGGCCTAGGCTATAAGAAGAGCGCCAAGACCCTGAAACTGAGCTGCAGCATGGTGGCCAAGACCATACAGCAGTTTATCAGGACAGGTTCCACTCAAAACAGGCCTCGCCATGGTCGACCAAAGATGTTGCATTCATGGTTCCCATGGTGCACATGCTCAGCGTCATATCCAGAGGTTGTCTTTGGGAAATAGTTGTATGAGTGTTGCCAGCATTGCTGCAGAGGTTGAAGGGGTGGGGGGGTCAGCCTGTCAGTGCTCAGACCATATGCTGCACACTGCATAAAATTGGTCTGCATGGCTGTCGTCCCGGAAGGAAGTCTCTTCTAAAGATGAGGCACAAGAAAGCCAGCAGTTTGCTGAAGACAGGTTGACTAAGGACATGGAATACTGCAACCATGTCCTGTGGTCTGATGAGACCAAGATAAACTTATTTGGTTCAGATGGTGTCAAGCGTGTGTGGCGGCAACCAGGTGAGGAGTACAAAGACAAGTGTGTCTTGCCTACAGTCAAGCATGGTGGTGGGAGTGTCATGATCTGGGGCTGCAAGAGTGCTGCCGGCACTGGGGAGCTACAGTTCATTAAGGGAACCATGAATGCAAACATGTACTGTGACATACTGAAGCAGAGCATGATCCCCTCCCTTCAGAGACTGGGCCACAGGGCAGTATTCCAACATGATAATGACCCCAAACACACCTGCAAGATGACCACTGCCTTGCTAAAGAGGCTGAGGGGAAAGGTGATGGACTGGCCAAGCATGTCTCCAGACGTAAGCTGTGAAGCTCTGGTGAACTTCATGCCCAAGAGGTTTAAGCCAGTCCTGGAAAAAAATGGTGGCCACACAGAATATTGACACTTTGGGCCCAATTTGGACATTTTCAAATGGGAAAGTGGAGGGGGGGCAAATTTACACTGTTATACAAGCTGTACACTCACCACTTTACATTGTAGCAAAGTGTCATTTCTTCAGTGTTATCACATGAAAAGATATAATAAAATATTTACAAAAATGTGAGTGGTGTACTCACTTTTGTGAGATACTGTATGTATATATATATATGTTTGAAGGCTGGCCGCAGGCTAGCCTGTATTTGTAGGAGGAGTCTGAGGGCTATATATCCCTCCTCCTCCTCCATCAATCCGTCGTCGGATCATTTCCGGGTTAGCCGAGACATCACTTCCGGTTTTCGGCTAGCAGAGCGGCAGCATGGGGAGGCTGCTGGGGGGGTCTCATCTCGCTGCTCGCGGTCATGGTAGGTGCGGGCGGGGGGCATCAACGGAGGTCAAATGGAAAGTGGAGGAGGGGGGGGCTGTCAGTTCTCCACCCTCCCGCTCCTCCGGGCTCACGCTGAGAGGGGGGCTGTCAGTCCCTCCACCCTCCCGCTCCTCTGGGCTCACGCCGCTCGTCCCTCCACCCTCCCGCTCCTCCGGGCTCACGCTGAGAGGGGGGGGACTGTCCCTCCCTCCCCCCTACCGCTCCTCTGGGCTCGAGCCGCTCGTCCCTCCCGCTCCTCCGGGCTCGCGCTGAGAGGGGGGGGCTGTCTGTCCGTCCCTCCACCCTCCCGCTCCTCTGGGCTCACGCTCCCGGCGCGCATGCAGGGGGGGGCGTCCATCCCCCACCTCGCATCTCCCCACAGCTCCACTGACCGGCGTGCGGCCGCCCGCTTCTGTCGGCGCTCTTGGGGGGGGGGGGAGCATCTCCATACAGCTCCAGTAACCAGCGGGCAAACCGCCCGCTTCTCCCGGCGCCCATGCGGGGGGAGGGGGGGCCGTCCGTCCTCCCATCCTCCACCCACAGTCTCCATCCCGGCTCCAGCGAGCCAGCGTGCTGCCCGCCCGTTTTTTCCCGGCACCATGCGGGAGGGGGGGGGGGGAGGGCGTCCTATTTCTCCTCACCCACTATCTTCTCCTCACCGCCCGCGCAAGGTCTCTAACATCCACCAGATTCGTGATGTCGTTATGGAGGAGTGGAAGAGGACTCCAGTGGCAACCTGTGAAGCTCTGGTGAACTTCATGCCCAAGAGGTTTAAGCCAGTCCTGGAAAAAAATGGTGGCCACACAGAATATTGACACTTTGGGCCCAATTTGGACATTTTCACTTAGGGCGTACTCACTTTTGTTGCCAGTGGTTTAGACATTAATTGTTGTGTGCTGAGTTCCTTTGAGGAGACAGCAAATTTACACTGTTATACAAGCTGTACACTCACCACTTTACATTGTAGCAAAGTGTCATTTCTTCAGTGTTATCACATGAAAAGATATAATAAAATATTTACAAAAATGTGAGTGGTGTACTCACTTTTGTGAGATACTGTATGTATATATATATATATATATATATATATATATATATATATATACACACACACACACACAATATCTATCTCTCTCTCTATATATATAGTGAGGGGATGGTGTCCGCATGAGGGGAGCCAGGAAACAAAGAGCCCTGGGCCTAGTCCGCCCCATACTTTTATAGCCTCTCTCACAATTCTCTTGACTCTCTGCAGTGCAGCCTGGAATTGGCGGTCCTGTCACCTTAAAAGTCAGTCAGGCTGCTTTGTTCTGGGACTTCATATGCTACAATTCCTTTCTCCTCTTACAGTCTTCCCTTAATTGGCTTTCCTCTGCCAATGAAGACGTAGGGGAAAGGGCAGAGTAGGCTGTCTTGCCTGTGACTCATCTCACAGTGAGAAGAAAAAAAGGGGAGGGAGGAACCCACTCCAACAGAACTGGCAGACTGTGTCTTCATTGAAAGTCCTGGCTAGCCTGGCAATACAGCAAGGATGTCAAACAGCCGCTTTTTAAGTGCCCATCAAATGCAGCCTCACAAGCGCCCATCAATGCAGCCACACCAGCGTCCATCAATGCAGCCACACCAGCGCCCATCAAATGCAGCCTACCAGCGCCTATCAATGCAGCCTACCAGCGCCCATCAATGCAGACTACCAGCGCCCATCAATGCAGCCTAATATAGGATAAATATAAACATGTTTTGTCAAAATATATATTATTTATGCATTTTGGGGCTTAAAATGTCAAAGTTTTAAAATACCTACAATTTCACACCTTGAGATTGTAATATCTTCAGACAGCAGCAGCTAATAGGACCTCAGTACATTACACAACTAGATGCATTGTTAGAATTTAAATCACCACTATGAAATGCTGTGCATTTTCTGTGTTCAATAAATTGAATGGTATTGATCACATGTTGTATGTAGTTTTTCTGTGTCCATGGCAGAATCAGGGGCTCTCCGGTCTCTATCATAATTGTTTTTTATTGCTAACCATGTAAATATTCACAATAGCTAAGAAAAACTGTAAACAAAGAAGTAAAGAAAAAAAAAAAACTGGACCATCAATTATGAAAGTTACTGATGGTAGGTTTCTAATGAAGAAATAATATATTATATATATTATATTAATTCCTATTCTTCATTAAGATGTCATCAGGTCAGCTCTGAATGTATGTGAAGTACCAGAGTGAGTATCTGGGCAGTGATGGTGAAGGGGCATCACAATGGTTACAGAATATGGGAGAGAAGTACAGGGTCAAAGCTGGGTTAGGGGAATGACATGTAAGAGGTGGAAACAGAACAATGCTGAAGGCACAGCACAGCAGTACATGCAGGGCCGGATTAACATAGGGGCTATTGCAGCTGCAGCTCCAGGCCCCTTTCTCAAGATAGGCCCATTTGCCCCCCAACAAATAAATAAATAAAAAAAATAAAATAAAAGATTGACTTTGAGGGTTGTAGCTCAGCGATCAGGAGTCACAGAGACCCCCTATTTGGTAGGTAGCTAAAGACATACTCCAGCACTGGTTAAAATATGGGGCTGCTATCATCTAGGGTTCTGGAGATATGGGGCTGCTTGCGCAGTCGGTCAGAAGCTACATACAGAGCGGCCAGTTTAAATACAAGCTGGAACACTCTGCAGCAGACTGAGAGGATGAGATCACAGTGCTTATAATAATTATTTGTATATTACTTATGGTAATTAACCCCTTGCCACCCAGGCCAATTCTGACACTTCTCTCCTACATGTAAAAACATAATTTTTTTTTGATAGAAAATTACTCAGAACCCTCAAGAATTATATATATTGTTTTAGCAGACACCCTATGGAATAAAATGGTGGTCTTCGCAACTTTTTATGTTACACGATATTTGCGCAGCAATTTCTCAAACGTTTTTTTTTAAAGAAACTGTTAGCACGATTTCTTTGTGTACTAAGTGATGCTTTCAATTTTTTTACAGGTTACATGTTTAGAGTTACAGAGGAGGTCTAAGGCTAGAATTATTGCTCTCGCTCTAACGATCGTGGCATATGTAACCTATGTGTATCTGGCTCTGATACTAACCAGTGCCTACCCAGCCACTGACTAGTATCTCTCTCCAGCCTGTCCCCACACACCCTCTCACCTGCTGTCCTGTGAATGGGGGAATCACTACCGCAGTGTTATTGTGTTCTGCCAGTGAATGATCAGTGTTGCTAACTATAGCTGGCGGCACTGATTGTTTTGGGGAAAACCTGACAGGCTGGTTGTACTCAAGTCGGTTAATAGGTTGACTTGTGTAAAACCAGGTAGCCCATACATAGATCGACTATGGCTGGTCTCTGCTTAATTGGTGTAATTTCAATCCACTACACAGTCCCTAAACATCCTTCCACAAACCTTTAAATTTTTCCTTCCCAGATTCCTTCATCCTCCTCTCCTATACATAGTGCCCACTGTCATACTCTCCACACTTCTCTCCTGTACATACTGCTCACTGTCATACCCTCCACACTTCTCTCCTATACATAGCGCCCGCTGTCATATCCTACACATTCCTCTCCTGTACATTGTGCCCACTGTCGTACCCTCCACACTCCTCTCCTGTACAAACTGCTCACTGTCATAGCCTCCACACTCCTCTCCTGTACAAACTGCTCACTGTCATACCCTCCACACTCCTCTGCTGTGCATACTGCCCACTGTCATACTCTTCACACTCCTCTGCTGTGCATACTGCCCACTGTCTTACCCTCCACACTCCTCTGCTGTGCATACTGCGCACTGTCATACTCTTCACACTCCTCTCCTGTACATAGTGACTTCTGTCATACCCTCTGCACTCCTCTCATGTACATAGTGCCCACTGTTAGACCCTCCACATTCCTCTCCCTCACCTGCACATACTACCCACTTTTATACCATCCATTCTCCTCCCCTATGCCTCTTACCCACAAAAACAGTTCTTTAAAATTATACTGAATATTCTCAATGTTACCAGCTCTATAATGGGCACACCTTTGTTAGTTCAACTAAAGGAAATCTCAGTCCTCATATTTGTTCTGCCCCATTATTAGTATTTAATTTTGTAAATACTATTGTGATGTATAGATGAGCATAGGGGATGTCAGCTACTCTAAATATAGCACTTGTAAAAAAGTGTAGTAAATGTTGGCAACTATGCGGGCCAGTAGGGGGCCCCATGAGAGGCTCCTGGATTCCAATGATATTAAAGCGGTAGTAAACTTTTCTAACATTACTATTTTTTAGAGGCCCTTGGGTAGGTTATGCCATAATGTACAAGTATACACAGCATATTAGCATATTAGGGTACACTTAAATTGTCAGACTGAGCCCTCCAGTGCTGTGCTGTAATAAATCCAGCCCGGGCGCTTCCATCTTCACTCGGTCTTCCTTCTGGGTTCTGTGCCTTTGGTCACTTGCCTTGGCTGGGCTGCATTGATGTTATTCCCACGCATGCTCATGTGCATCCTCTTTCTCTCATCCCCCTTTCTCTCTCATACTCCCTCCCTTACCCCTCACACCTCTTTCATCCTCTCTCTCTCTCTCTCTCTCTCTTTAATTGAATTTGTTATAACAAAAAATAGTTTGCATTTTTATTTATTTATTTATTGTTTATAAAAGGCCCCACCAAAATCCTCAGCACCAGGCCCATGATGTTCTTAATCTGGCCCTGAGTACATGGAGTGACAAGAGACCATAACATTGGTGAACAGGAAAATAAAAAGGGAAGCATGATGGAATATGAGCTTCACAGGATTAGAACATCACAGAAAATAATATTAATATGTAATATTTCATTCATATCATATGCACATTTATGTAGTAGAATATACTCTCAATCAACTCAAATCTTGTTGACCACAAGTAGAGTTTATTCCGACTTCCAGGGCCTATTTTCATCATGTCGCATGATAACTTGCAAGGAAGCCCAACCAAAATGAATGGACTACCGATGCTCCAATATGCCACAAATCAGACAATACTTTTTTTGTACATGAAGCACTACAGGGTGTTGGGGCATGCTACAATACAGGTGCATTGTCTTAGTGCGCTGAGGTGTCATTCAACATAAACGGCACTGAAATGCAGCAACACATGTTAAAGCGGAGTTCCACCCACATTTTCAACTCCTTAGCATCCCTCGCTAATCTGTGCACTGTAAAGGAATTAGATTTTTTTTTCAGCACTTACAGTATTAATCAAGTATTCATTTTTCACTTCCTCCGTCTGCTGCCCTGTGTGTCATTTCCGGTTTGCAATGCCTCCTGGGAATAGGCATTGCTGGGCCGTAGTATCGCATTATTTTCTCAATCGGAAATGACGCAATGCAAGGCAGCGGCCAGCGCCATTTTTAAAAAGGGTAACCAGGCTTTTGTTGCCATGGTTACCAAAGCTTCTTATACACAGTGATGGGTGGTGGGGGAGGCGGCTGGAGCATCTCAGCTTTGATTAAAGAGCCCGGGGGACAGCACAACCACACCATGTACTAATGATTTATAGTACTATGATGGGGGCATTTTAATGGGAAATTTTGATGGTGGCAATATGATGGGCCAGTTTTGATGGGGGCAATATGATGGGGCAATTTTGATTGTGGCAGTATGATAGGGAAATTTTGATGGGGGCAGTATAATGGGGCAATTTTGATGGAGGCAGTATGATGGGGGCAATATGATGGGCCAGTTTTGATGGGAGCAATATGATGGGCCAGTTTTGATGGGAGTAATATGATGGGGCAATTTTGATGGGGGCAATTTGATGGGGCAGTAGGATGGGTGCAATTTTGATGGGGCAATTGGATGGGGCAGTTTCGATGGGGTAATTTTGATGGTGGCAGTATGATGGGGCAATTTTGATGGTGGCAGTATGATGGGGCAATTTTGATGGTGGCAGTATGATGGGGTAATTTGACGGAGCAATTTGATGGGTTGATGGGGCAGCTCCTGCAAAAGGTAATTACTTTTTAAAAGGTGCTAATTGTAAATGATATCACTTGTTTCTGTGCAGATATATATACATAACAAGTGATTATATATATATATATATATATATATATATATATACACACACACGCAGAAACAAGGGATATCATTTACAATTAGCATCTTTTAAAAAGTAATTACCTTTTGTATATCTAGATTTATAATCTTTGTAAATGTAGATAAACTTCCGGGTTCCTGGAGGGGGAGGAGAGGTTTCCATAGCTAAGGGACGGCAACTTCCTCTGACACTGCTGTTGCTATGGAAACCTGACTCCAACTTTTTACACTGCTCGTGCTGCTCTAAGGTTGTGCGAGATCTGGAGGCGCATGCTGGGTAACCAGCATGCATGGAATACAGGAAGAGATACAGTCTGGCTTCAGATGCCCACACGAGATGGCCGAGGCCTGCTGAGACTTACAAAAGTAAGAAAACAATGCTGCAAAAATACAAAACAGACCTTAGTTTACAGCATACCTTTACTAGAATACATTAAGCATGAGGATTATAGGGGTATTTTTATCTAAAAAGTAAAATTTCGGCCGAAACACCGCTTTAAGCATTTTACCGCTTT
This sequence comes from Lithobates sylvaticus, assembly GCA_028564925.1. Taxonomy (NCBI): domain Eukaryota; kingdom Metazoa; phylum Chordata; class Amphibia; order Anura; family Ranidae; genus Lithobates; species Lithobates sylvaticus. The sequence continues at coordinate 98,365,608 of CM053034.1, read as the reverse complement.
TCATTAGGATTGCCAAATAGTGATTGAGAATGCATAGGTCCACAGCACCTCGCTGTAACTGCTGAATTTGTGATGAATAGTCTATACAGGTATGAAAAAATTTAAAACATTAAATAAATGTGGTTTAACCACTCCAGCCACGGAAGGATTTACCCACTTCCTGACAAGGCCATTTTTTGCAATACGGCACTGCATCACTTTAACTGACAATTGCGTGGTCGTGCAACGTTGTACCCAAACAAAATTTTCCCCACAAATAGAGCTTTATTTTGGTGGTATTTGATCACCTCTGCAGTTTTTCTTTTTTGCGCTATATAAAAAAAGAGCGACAATTTTGAAATAAAAACTATATTTTTTTTACTTCTTGCTATAATAATTATCTCAAAAAAATAAAAAAATAAAAATGTCAGTCAATCAGTTTAGGCCAATATGTATTCTACATATTTTTGGTAAAAAAAAAAAAATCGCAATCAGTATGTATTGATTGGTTTGCGCAAAAGTTATAGGGTCTACAAAATAGGGGATATATTTATGTCAATATTATTTTTTTATTATTATTTTTACGTTTTTTTTTTTTACTAGTAATGGTGGTGATCAGCGATATTTAGCGGGACTGCGACATTGCGGCGCACAGATCAGACACCTTTGACACTTTTTTGGGACCATTGGCATTTATACAGTGATCAGAGCTAAAAATAGCCACTGATTACTGTATAAAATGTCACTGGCAGGGAAGGGGTTAACACCAGGGGCGATCAAGGGGTTAAGTGTGTCCTAGGGAGGTGTTTTCTAACGGTGGGGGGATTGGACTGACAGGGAGTAGAGAGAGAACGCTGTTCCTGATCACTAGGAACAGCAGATCTCTTTACTTCCCAGACAGAACGGGGATCTGACTGTTTACATTGACAGATCCCCATTCATGCTCACTGAGGCCAATGGCGGGTCGCCAGGAGACATTGCGGCCACGCGCATCGTCTCCGGCGTCGCGCCGCCCCTATAGCCCTTAAAGTCGTACAGCTACTGCGGCTGGTCAGAAAGTAGTTAAAAGACATTAACAAAAGTTATATTTTATTAGCAAGTTTAAGAGTTTGGATGTCTGCTTCCAGTTCCCCCCAAAAATCACACACATAGCTACAGAGAATATACATAAGTATCTGACACTGCAGGAAGTGGCAAATACCTAAGACACTGATGTAAACTGAAGTGCTGGAAGAGACGGAAGACGGGAAGATGGGAAGACAGGCTGACGATATGAGATTAAATGCTCTTCTAATACAGGGAGCTTTCATCTTCATAAAATAAAGTATGGACTCATCATAGTTATTTTATATATACTGTGCATGAAAAAAATCAGTTCAGTCCATTCCCTGTGAGACTGATATCTCAACACAGAGCTTTTTTTCTCAGAGAATAGGTGCAGGTAACCACCCCCCCCAACCATGATCACCTGCAGCCAACAACAATAGACCCCTCCGGAGCACCAATAGACCCCCCAGCAACAATAGATCCACCAACAACAATAAACCTCCACTAGTAACAATTCAGTAGATCCCCCAGCACACCCACACTGCTGCCAGTTCAATACAATTTTGTATGCCTAAATTAAAGACATTCAAAGAGATATCCGACAAATGAACAGCGTCAGACCGGTAAAAACCTACCAAACCACCCTTCAAGAATTTTGCAATGGCTATATTGATTTTTTTTATGAATTTTGTCACAATGCCGAAGCTCAGGGATAAGCAACCAATTCAAAACAGGGAATAATTTCAGAAAATACAAGTACAGTATTAGGTAAAATGGAATGTAAATGAAGAAAATCAAGTTTTAATTGGGAAATGATGTCCAAAGTATGTCGCTTGCCTATATCATTTCCAGAAATATGAAAAATTACAACCTGAGGAGGGGGCCATGAGGAATACAATGAAGATAAAGTCTGACGCATTTCATTTAGTCTCATACCATGAAATGCATACCACCATAAGTGAAATTTATCAAACGGAAATTCTAAATTAGTACCATATACCCTGACCATCGCCCTACGTTATGCCCGAAACATGTAGTAGTGTCCGATGATCCAGATGTTACAACAGCTACCTGAAATCAAACAGAAAAGTTAGGGTGTATGTATGAGTGATAGCAACCAGATCTCCATCTACCAATATGTTTAATAATAGTTTCAGACAAACCCAACCCAGGTGCAGTAGTAGCAGCCCCAATACGAAAAGAGTGAGATGAAATAGGAAGGTGACTTAAACCTAAATGATGCAGACATTTCTTTAAAACAGAGTAAAATTGATATTGAGTGAGGGGCAATTCAGAGCAGTGAATCAATAAACGGCCAGCAAAGGCTGGACGGACAATCAGATAGTGTTGAATCAATAAGCTTTTAACCAAATATTTAATTCTAAGCATTTTAAAACCAATTGTCTAAGAACCGCCAAGACTGGTAAGGATTTAGACGATAAGCAGTTAATAGCATATACCACAGCCTTGTTAACTAAATGCAACAGAATTCTACGATTTGCAAAACAAGAACCCCAAAGTTCAAGGGAAATCAGAACCGGGAATATTTCCAAAAGGATTATGTTAGTAGTCAAACCATTGTCACGCCACGAACGGGGTCATTCTGCTGCAGACCTATGTCCATGCCAATAAACATTGTAACCAATGGATCCAGCAGCATCCATTAGTAGGTCAAGCTCTTCCGAAGTATAAAAAGGGTCTTGCCAAAATGAACAACCATTAAAGGAAGACTAAAATTTCTTCCAAACCAACAAATCTTCTTACAAAGCAGTAGTAATACACACAACATTAAATCAAACAACCCAAACCTTGATAAATGGGCAATGGGAAACCATCACAGAAACCTTCAAACAACAGGACTGCCATCCATTGATTTGGCCATCTTTGAATCCATTGAAGCATGTTTATGAGATTCACGGCCGTGTCCACTTTTGAGAAAAAGATCTTGAGGGGAAGGTGCAGCCGCAGAAGATACTTTTTTAAAACATTGCAAGGCCGGATGACTCCCTGCACAAAAAGCACATTTCTGCTTGTATTTACACGAATGCGGCATTTGCATTGCCCCTCATTAAAGCTGAAACACACACCACGACAGAATCCGGAAGTAGCCGGAGGGGCTGTTTTTGTATATTGTTTTTGTGGCAACAATAAATTCAGCCACGTCCGTAACAACTGAGGAGTCATCAGCTGTCAGTGGGGTTCCCCGCTGACAGCTGAATGTAGAAAACAACAAATTGCCGGCAAAAAAAAGTTGCGGAAAAAACGGCATGTGGTTCCCCCCCCCCCCCCCAGGTCCATACCTGGCCCTTTGGGTCTAGTGTAAATTCGGAGGCAACCCTCCATGTCAGAATAAAAAAAAAATGGCGTGCCCCCCCCCAAAAATCCATACCAGACCCTTATCCGAGCATGCAGCCCGGCAGGTCAGGAAAGGGGGTGGACGAGTGAGCACCCCTCCTGAACCATACCCTCAACATGTGGGCAAGGGTGCTTTTGTGTCGTCACAAAGGGTGGGCTCTTCGGTTGACGTCACCGGATGACCACGCCCCATGGCTAAATAAGAGATGCCAGACAGCGGGTGACAACACAATGGAGGAAGACAGCCTTAGAAGAATGGCCTTTTTTTGGTTTTAGCGGGTAACCGGCGGCAAGGAAGAAGACAGCACAAGGAGAAGACAGCTCGGGGATAAGACAGAACAAGACAGCACAGGGAGAAGACAGATCGGGGCTTCTTTTTTAATAAAAAAACTTATTTTTTTTTTATATTCCACTGCTTTTTCGGGTGAATGGGTAGGGGTACAAACCCGATACCCATTCACATTGGGGGGGGGGGGGGGCAGGATCTGGGGGTCCTCATGCAGTTTTTTTCGTGATTTTCTTTTTCTGGTTTTGCCAGGCAAAAGAACAGGATATGGAAACTGGCTTTCCGGCCCCCTCCTTAGCAACCAGCTAGATACATACAGTGTTTAAACAGGAAAATAAAAACCCGCAAAATGCAAAACACATCAAAAATTGCATCACAAACACAACAGTTGCATTTCTGGTGTGATTCCATTGAAGTCTCTACATGCAAAACGTGGAAAAAATTGTCCTCGACCCTTTCCAAAAATGCACCTGCTGCAAAACGCATAGATGTGAACGTGTACCATAGGAAACCATGTTAAATGGACTGTAGTGTGTTTCTGCAAACTGCAAAATGCACTAAAAAACGCATAGGTGTGAGCCTAGGGTAAAAGGATAGTTTACCTTTACAAAAAACCTGCCTATGCAGGTAAGGGATGTTTGTAGATTAAAACAAACTGTGCAGCTCTAACTAAAGATGAATGTACCCTTGCTATAGGTGTAGGCCTTTTACATACCTTATGAAGCCCGATGTGAATACTCCCAGGGCGTAAGTAAGTGAGGCCTAGTCATCATTGTTCACCTCCATCACAGGAGTAAGCTCTTTCTCAGATTCAAACCCCCTCAAGTACTCTTTCTCTCCCCTGATGCAGTAGCTCTAAACTCAGCATTTGAGAACTCACTCCTGTGATGGTGGAGGTGAGCAGTAATGACTAGGTCCCACCTGGGAGTGCTTAGCAACGCCCTTGGAGTATTTCAGTCAGGTACATAAGGTATGTAAATGGCCTACACCTATAGCAAGGGCATTATTCAACTTTATAGTCCAATATGCAGCGCTTAATAGTATTAAAGTTCATTCTTTGCAGAAAAACTGTAAATATTATATGATAATGAGAGAAAAAATCTTCCACCACTTCCAGAATGTGTAGAAAGGAGCACACGTCACCCAAGTGTGTCAAATCTGCTTACCAGAAGTCAGATAAAGGTGAGCATCAAACATTCCACTCTCCAACTCAAAGTGTGGGTAGAATCCGAGAAACGACCAAACATCACGGGTATCACTCTCCAACCGAATGGTTTCAAATAGATCCGGGTTAAGCCAGCCAGTAAAGCCTCAAGCCACAGCAATCCAGTAATTTCACATGTCATGCAAAGCAGAGAGCAGAGCAAAAACACATAGTGAAGCCCGTACAGGAAAATTAAAGATTTTTATTGTAGTACACTTACATTAATGAAGTCACAATTAGGCATTGGATAAATGGGTAAAATTTCCACGTTCAGTAGCATGCTTGCATCAGCCAGCCATCTTTAGTCAGAGCTGCACAGTTTGTTTTTAACTACATATGCCCCTTATCTGCATAGGCAGTTTTGTGGTAAATGTGAACTGTCCCTTTAAACAATACCCTTTCATATAACAGCTGCCCTTTTTAGTCTTGGTGCTTAGCTCCGAAAACATAGCTTTGTGTGTTGTGCATTGTGAGTACACAGAGCGGTGTCATGTGCCCGGTGCCAGGCTCTGTTTTCTCTAGAGATCTGAGCGTGTAAATGAAGCAGGACCTCACCCTCTCTCCAGCACTGAGGAAGGTATTTATGAGAGTATAGATAGATGTATTTCACTGATGATTGCTCACATGCATCCCCTTGATATCACCAAGGACTGCAATCTGCGTGTTGCTATTTTATGGGCTGCTGATATGTTATACTGTAAATGTAATCATGAAATCAGACTCTGGCTGATCTTATTCACATGTTCCACTCCCAGCTTTTCCTTCGTTCTTGCTAGTGCTGCTGTCTCAATCTGTGTCTTTTTGTTTACGGATCCATGTATGGGTGTGATCTGTACTGTAGGTCATCTCTGCTCTGACATAATCATGTTTATTTTTAAGCACAACCGTCTAGCTGTGGCCTAGTAATTAGACTGGGATGTGAAGGATTGTGACGGCATAACAAAAAGGCAGAACATCAAGAAGTCATGCCACTGATGTCGGTGAGTTGTATAATGTTATTTCTGTTTCAATTGTTTTTATTCAGTTTTAACAAGTGGTTACCATGCACAAGTTCCACCCACGCAGGGGCTAGCATTGAAGTTGGAACAGGTTATAAGAAGGGCAAAAATAAAGTGACACATAAACAGACAAAATGAAAGCTAACACAACAGTAGTAAATGTGAATAATACCGTCAGGATTCAGGGGTCCCAGAGGTATATATATGTTATTTCATTTCACTCTCATTAACTACAAAATGTTGACATTTACAGAAAAGTGTTATTCCTATATACGTGATTTGATTGATGGATACTGCACAGCTTCTGTCAGTCCCTTTTGTGTTAAAGAATACAGATACTAACAGAGCAATACCTTGCACAGACCCAATGTAAACACAGTATTGTACCTCTCAAGCCTTTGTGGACATTTATTAGACCCTTATAGATAACAGCTTTATATTATATCTACCCAGAAATAATAAAGTCAACTTTTAAAATTAAAATGCCTACATATCAGGCTTTAGGCCTCATGAACTTGGAGCTTAAAAAAGGCCGCTAAATACAGACATTCAGTGTTTTTATTCCTGTAAAAGCACCTCTATGTTAGCCTATGTGACCTTGCACACAAGCGTCTACATGAGTATTTGAAGAGCAGCATTTACAGGCAGAAAAAAAAAAAACACCAAGAGGAGCTGTTGAGCAGAAAAATGCATGTATAGATTTAAACGCACACGTGTGTGTGTATGCAAATGACTGTTTTTTAGTGGCCAGAATAAATTAATATTCTGGGCAGTAGAATTAATTTATGCTCAAATGCAATACATGCAAAAGCAATGCTTATACACGTGTATAAATATTGTAGCATTAAAGCCTTTTTTTTCTGGCAAATTCTGGATGAAAAAAATGAAAAAAGCACAGACCAGTTTAGCGCATTACAAGGTCCAGTTTCAACAATCAGCAGTCTATGACATCAGTGTGATGTAGACAAAAGTAAATTTTAATTCACAAGGATCCAGCTTGCCAAGGAAAGATCCGGGAAGACCCAAGGAGCTGAAACGTGTCTGTGAGAAGCGGGGGACGGTACTGGGGGGGGGGGGGGGTGGTGGTATTGCGTTTCATCGGTTCACTCCTCCTTTGTCAAAAACCACTTGCTTACGGGGCACTTTTACCCCCTTCCTGCCCAGGCCAATTTCCAGCTTCCAGCCCTGTTGCATTTTGAATGACAATTGCGTGGTCATGCTACACTGTACCCTGTAGAGCTTTCTTTTGGTGGTATTTAATCACCACTGGGTTTTTTTATTTTTTGCTAAATAAACAAATAAATACTTTTTCATAGTTTGTTATAACATTTTGCAAACAGGTAATTTTTCAACTTCACTGATGTGTGCTGATGAGGCTGCACTGATGGGCACTGATGAGGCAGTACTGATGGGCATTGATAGGCACTGATAGGCTGCACTGATGAGGCTGCACCGATCAGCGGCACTGATAGGCATTGGTAGGCGACCCTGATGGGCACTGGTAGGTGACACTGATAGGCGACACTGATGAGGAGGCACTGATGGGCACTAATTGGCAGCACTATTGGGCACTTATTGGCAGCACTGGTGGGCACAGATTGGCAGCACTGGTGGGCATGCACTGATAATCAGGACACTGATAATCAGTGTACATGTCCCCTTTAGAGAAGCCGGTTATCAGCTCTTTTCTTCTCATGCTGTCAGCATGAGAAAAGGAGTGCCGATAACTGGCTTCTTTTTGCATCTGTGATCAGCTGTGATGGGACACAGCTGATCATGTGGTAAAAAGCCAATGACTGGCTCTTTATCTCAATCTGTGATCAGCAGTGTCCTCCGGACACTGTGTTTACAGAGCGCGCCACCCACAGTCTCTGCATACGCAGCTTGTTTGTTTTTACCAATCTTAGAAACTCTCTCAGACACCTCTCAGCATGAGAGCACTGGCTGGCTGCCTCAGGTGAGTATAAATTGACCCAGGGGAGAGGACCAAGAGCCAAACTGGACTGTGGATCAGAGATCCCTGAATGTATATGAGATGAATCTGGGAGATGTGTAAACCCCCAACAGAACTTTTCACCGCCCGGGGCATGATGGGTGATGACGTCATACAGGGCGGGGTTATCGGATGACATCACTCGGTGACCACGCCCCATGCCTATATAAATCGCTGCGCACCGCGTACATGGCATTACTGCGGGAGAGAGCGTCGTGTCAACATCGGAAGAACAGAAGAGGGAAGAAGATGACGATAGAGAAGACCGGGCCACCGCCGAGTTGTGGCTATGTGTGTGAATGGACACGTAGAGCACTGGCTGGGGAGCGCACCTGCTCGGGTGCCCCCACAGCAAGCAGCACTCGGCAGGAGGGAGGGGCCTGGAACACCGCAGGGGGACCCGAGAAGAGGAGGATTCGGGCTGCTCTGTGCAAAATCACTGCACAGAACAGGTAAGTATGACATGTATGACATGTTTGTTATTTTTTTTAAACTACAAGTCTTTACTATCACTTTAATCTTTTATACATGCATATATTTAAACTTCATTCTAAATCCATGTATATTCCACTTTCTTTGATAGGGCACACCAAGGTTTAATTGGCCATATTGATAGTCTACCACCCCGCTGGTTCCAGCACACTAAATTTTTAGTGAACCACATGGACAGTTTCCTATTATCTGGTTCTGTGTGGTAGAGTTAATTGTACTGGTACCATCCGAGTGCCGGCCACACACATAGCGCTGTCATATTGCCATCCAGAGACACCTCTCTCCTGTTCTCTCATACAGCTGAACTGAGATAGTGTATACGGGAAGCGATGGTTGCGAGCATTGGTCACAAAGGGCTGTTAAATGGTTAACATAATACAGAGCTCTGCTCCCCCCCTCCCCCCCCTGTCCGAGTTGCCACTATTTAAACCCAGCCACTAGTCCAAAGGGGCAGATTTTTGACAAAGGAGGAGTGAACCCAATTTGACAGCTGACATGATCGGACCTCTCCTGAGCTTTCTAGAGAGATAGGAACTGCTGATACACACTGATAGCTCTGTGGTCTTTGCTGACAGCCCTGTGGTGTTCTCATCCTCTACCTATGCTGATTGTCAAGATTTTAACATGTACAGTATCTCACAAAAGTGAGTACACCCCTCACATTTTTGTAAATATTTTATTATATCTTCATGTGACAACATGTGAAACATGTGAAATTACACTTTGCTACAATGTAAAGTAGTGACAGTATAACAGTATAACAGTGTAAATGTGCTGTCCCCTCAAAATAACTCAACACACAGCCATTAATGTCTAAAGCGCTGGCAACAAAAGTGAGTACACCCCTAAGTGAAAATGTCCAAATTTGGCCAAATTAGCCATTTTCCCTCCCCGGTGTCATGTGACTCATTAGTGTTACAAGGTCTCAGGTGTGAATGGGGAGCAGATGTGTTAAATTTGGTTTTATCGCTCTCACTCTCTCATACTGGTCACTGGAAGTTCAACATCGCACCAAGACCATACAGCTGTTTAACAGGACAGGTTCCACTCAGAACAGGTCTCGCCATGGTCAACCAAAGAAGTTGAGTGCACGTGCTCAGCATCATATCCAGAGGTTGTCTTTGGGAAATAGACGTATGAGTGCTGCCAGCATTGCTGCAGAGGTTGAAGGGGTGGGGGGTCAGCCTGTCAGTGCTCAGACCATACGCCGCCCACTGCATCAAATTTGTCCACATTGCTGTCATCCCAGAAGGAAGCCTCTTCTAAAGACAATTCACAAGAAACCCTGCAAACTGTTTTGAAGACAAGCAGACTAAGGACAGACTAAGGACATGGATTACTGGAACCATGTCCTGTGGTCTGATGAAACCAAGATAAAACTTATTTGGTTCAGATAGTGTCAAGTGTGTGTGGCGGTATACAGGTGAGGAGTGTAAAGACAAGTGTGTGCCTACATTCAAGCATTATGGTGGTGGGAGTGTCATGGTCTGGGGCTGCATGAGTGCTGCCGGCACTGGGGAGCTACAGTTTCACTGTGGAGGTACAAAACAGGGCCATTGGGGCAGGGAACCATGAATGCCAACATGTACTGTGACATACTGAAGCAGAGAATGATCCCCTCGCTTCGGAGACTGGGCAGCAGTGAGTATTACTGCATGATAACGACCCAAAACAACCACTGCCTTGCTAAAGAAGCTGAGGGTAAAGGTAATGGACCGGCCAAGCATGTCTCCAGACCTAAACCCTATTAGGCATCTGTGGGGCATCCTCAAATGGAAGGTGGAGGAGTGCAAGGTCTCTAACATCCACCATCTCTGTGATGTCGTCATGGAGGAGTGGAAGAGGACTCCAGTGTCAACCTGTGAAGCTCTGGTGAACTCCATGCCCAAGAAGGTCAAGGCAGTGCTGGAAAATAATGGTGGCCACACAAAATATTGACACTTTGGACCCAATTTAGACATTTTCACTTAGGGGTGTACTCACTTTTGTTGCCAGCGGTTTAGAAATGTGTTGAGTAATTTTGAGTGGACAGCAAATTTACACTGTTATACAAGCTGTACACTCACTACTTTACATTGTAGCAAAGTGTCATTTCTTCATTGTTGTCACATGAAAAGATATAATAAAATATTTACAAAAATGTGAGGGGTGTACTCACTTTTGTGAGATACTGTAAGTCTACTATTTGTTTTTATGGAATAAATAACTTTTATGATTCTAAATGAGGATCCCACGCTGCTATCTCTTTGTTGGATAAAAAAAATGCTGCTTATTTTCACAAGCCAGTGTGCATCATGCCTTAAAAATATTCTAATTACTGGATTGGAGTGACTTGGAAGATGACCCTTGCAGACCTTATTTTTCTGAACATATAAGAGGCTATTTATAATTAGGAAATGTGTGTTGCAGGGCCGTTTTTTCCACTGGGCATGCTGGGCAGTTGCCCAGGGGCCCCACTTGTCTGGGGGGGGGGCCATCCTGGGCTGAACCTCAGCGCTGCAATCTGCTGCTTAAAATTACTGACTGCACTGGTTGCTCACTTCACCGGCCGGCATCTAGCTAGCAACCAGTGACGTCAATCAGAGGCCGCGGCTGCCCCAGCATTCATAGCGCACTGCGGCTGCCCCAGTGGCTAGTGAACAGGCTCCGCCCACCTATGCCATGTTCTTCAGACAACATGGAGAGGGAGCGGAAAGATGGCCCTTGATAGCTGGCGCTGCCCTGCTGCTATGAGTGACACACTGTACTGCACCAGGCCGGCGGCCTCAAGTAAGTCTAACAATGTCTACTTAAGTAAGTTCAAGTTGTACATCAAACACAGCCACTGTCTCTGCCCCTCAAAAGCTGCCACTGTGCCGATCAAACAGCCACTTTGCCCATCAAAGCTGCCACTGTGCCCATCAACAGCTGCCACTGTGCCCATCAACAGCTGCCACTGTGCCCATTAAATGCAGCCACTATGCCCAAACGCTACCACTGTGCCCAAACGCTGCCGCTGTGCCCATCAAACGCTGCCACTGTGCCCACCAAACTCGTGTTATATTGTCCAAACGTTTTAATTGTTTAATGTGTTAATGTTTAAACACTGATTTTGTTGGAAGTACCAATAAATATAGCCTTATTGATCATTTGCATTTTTATTCTCAAGCTTGATCGTGTAGACAGGGCCCCAGTGCACTGTATTGCCCGGGGGCCTATAATGCTCTTAAGATGGCCCTGGTGTGTTGTTCCTGATAGTGACTAATCAGAATCCTCATCTCTGGGAATATACGAGATTATACCTCTTTGGTCAACACCTTGCTTTTCTTAGGGCTCATGTACACTACAGCTTCTAAACTTGAGTTTAGGAGCTTTTGTCATTTTTTTTGCCAAAGCTCCTAAACTCCATAAAAGCCTGTGTGTCCATGCACACATACACTTTTACCTGAGTTTAGAAGCTGCTGTGGTTAGGGGAGGTTCAACCACCCTCTTCTGAAGTCAGAAGAATCGTGTACAGGATACAGGATAGGAAGGTTTTGACCGCCGGCTGCAAAATGCAGCAAAGTCATGTTTTATTTTCTCCATTTATAAAAACTCCTTAGTAAATATAATTCAACTTGGTTGTAAACCAAGTTTGTAAACTTGCAAAATGCAGCAAAGTCATGTTTTATTTTCTCCATTTATAAAAACTCCTTAGTAAATATAATTCAACTTGGTTGTAAACCAAGTTTGTAAACCTGATCCTGTGACAACTCCAAAATATTTGATTTCCCATCACCTTCTGTACCAGAGACTAGACATCTGTGATTCGTTTTGTTACGAATCGAAATTCGGACGAAACTTGCATGATTCGGATAAATCCAAATCTCTGAATCACAATAGTACTGGCTGCACTGCTTGTGCAATAAAGTAAAATAAGTAAATTTGTAATTGTCATTAGACGCCTGAAGAAAAAAAAATGAATCATGAATTTTTTCGTTATATACGAATGACTAATCTCCTGAAATAACAAATTAACATTTTAAAAGAAATATAGTCAATCTTCCGGAAAAAAAACTTCCAAAAATACGAATCGATTCTGAAAAATGTATATATACTCTCACAAAATAGCAAATCATTCTGAAAACGAATCATTGTAATATAATGATTATGACAAAACAAAATGATTTACGTAAAGTCTCCAGGTTTTTCACCTTAAAGTGGTTGAAAACCCTTTACAACCACTTGAGCCTACAGGTAAGCATAATAAGGTATAATAAGGCTTACCTGTAGCTACCGTGAATTTCTCCTAAACTTGCGCAAGGAAGAGAGGGCTTGTACGTTCCTTTTCTTCAGGCTCCCGTGCGCATGAGCATGAGCGGGGGCTTCGATCTAAGGTAAGTATATCATAATGCAAAATGTAAGGAATATAACTGCGCCTCCCGTAAAACAAGCAGCCAACACAACAATAAGACTGATTGTATAACGGAATGTGAGTGAAAAAGTGTAGCGCTCAAATGTATCTAAACAATACCCGTAGAACAGAATGGAATTCTGAATACGATAGGTGTTATTTAGAATTTAATGTGAAGTAAAAAATTCTTAACATAAAATGTGTATATTATATGAATAATAAGACCTATCCGGTCTACCATCCAGTGAGATATAAGATCGTGTGACCTCACCACTGTGTATCTATAACATGACCTGGAAAAATATAAAATGTAATCAATCATGGTGATATATAAAACAAAAAGAAAAAATGTAATCCTACCAAAAAGGAAGTGGATATACGAAATAGTTTAACAGGGGTAGATGTTAGCTATTACCAAGTATCGCCAAAACATCAAAATGGTTGCATAACATAGTGTCAGACCACATTTATGGTATACTATTGAAATATTGTGAACCATACGAATGAGAAGATGAAAAATAATTGACTAAAAATATCTAATACCACATTGTGATTCCAAGTGTGAAACAAACATTAAAATGAAAACTATGTGTCACACAATATATCTAAGAACGTGACTGTCCGTGATATTTGGAAAGTTCATATGTATGAAGCATATGCGCAAATTTCTGTGAAGTAAACATATAGCATTCAAATGCTGTGTCCTCATTCAATTGGACGGCATCTTGAACAGTGGTATGTATAGATGATTGGGTACGCTTACCGTACAAGGTGGACCCACTAACCGGTGGCAGAGGGTCAGACAGGCTTTGATGGACCGACAAACGGTGCCTATGGAAGAGACCAGCTTGGAACGTTGGGAAATAGTCAAGACTGAGCCAACGCAACAGTCTGTACTCACCGACCTCCAACAAATATCAATGATGGAACATTTGGGACTCCGTTATTCAATAAAGCTTTATCCGAAATCCTCAATGTGTCAGAAGCATGAAATAGAAAAGAGAGAGGGCCTCCTCATAGCGTAAAAAAATCCGGTAGATGGATTTAAAATTTATTTTAAGGAGTATAGCAACTTCCAAAAATCAATTTTCCATAAAAATATTCATAAAATCAATAAAAACACAGTATAGGCGGTGTGACTGGCGTATTCACCCTATGCATTTTGTCTACTCAGACTTCTGCTGGAGTATATGGTAGGATTTTGGTAGGATTACATTTTTTTCTTTTTGTTTTATATATCACCATGATGGATTCAACACCTCTCGTATTCAGTATATCATAATGAGCTAGTATGCATACTAGCTCATTATGCCTTTGTCTTGCAGTTTTTTTTTACAACCACTTTAATGTATTCTATGCATTAAGGTGAAAAACCTTCTGTGCCCCCAGAGCCCCCATTTTTCTTACTTGAGCCCGTTCGTTCCAGAGATGTGCACGAGCCCAGTGACTCCAGCCACTGTCTCCATCCTCATTGGATAGATTGATAGAAGCAGGAGCCACTGGCTCCCGCTGCTGTCAATCAAATCCAGTGACATAGTAGTTGCTGTCTATGTCAATGGAAGCAGCAGCGGGACTTGTGAGCGCGCTTGCACAAATGCCCCCATGGAAAGCGGATCTAAGTGGGGGCACCCGATGAGGAGTAGGAGCCTGGAGTGCCACCGGGGCACCCCAGAAGAGGAGGATCGGGGCTGCTCTGTGAAAAACTCTTGCACAGAGCAGGTAAGTATAACATGTTTGTTATTTAAAAAAAAAAAAAAAAAAATTAACCTTTACAATGACTTTAATGAATGAAACTGAAACTAAAGCAATTTTTAGTCATGCACGTGTCTACCAGAGACAATGGCTAGTAGGTTCAATATAGTTAGTCAGGTTGAAAAGACACAAGTCCATCTAGTTCAACTATAAATAAATAAATAAATAAAATAAAAAAATATCATACAATCCCATATACCTAATTCTATACCCACAGTTGATCCAGAGGGAGGCAAACCCCACCCCAAGGAAAGCAGGATCCAATTTGCTACTGCAGGGGAAAAAATTCCTTCCTGATCCCAGAGAGGCAATTGGATTTTCCCTGGATCAACTTTACCTATAAATGTTAGTACCCAGTTATATTATGTACATTTAGGAAAGAATCCAGGCCTTTCTTAAAGCAATCTACTGAGCTGGCCAGAATCACCTCTGGAGGGAGTCTATTCCACATTTTCACAGCTCTTACTGTGAAGAAACCTTTTCATATTTGGAGATGGAATCTCTTTTCCTCTAGAGGTAAAGAGTGCCCCCTTGTCCTCAGTGTTGACCGTAAAGTGAGTAACTCAACACCAAGTTCACTATATGGACCCCTTATATATTTATACATGGTGATCATATCCTCCCTTAATCTCCTCTTCTCGAGAGTGAATAAATTCAGTTCCTCTAATATTTCCTCATAGCTGAGCTCCTCCATGCCTCTTATCAGTGCCCTTCTCTGCACTTTCTCCAGTTCCCCGATATCCTTTTTTTCCTTTTGGTTCCCAAAACTGAACTGCATATTTCAGATGAGATCTTACAGGGACAAAATGATATCTCTCTCTCTCTGCAGTCCATACCACTCTTAATGCAAGAAAGGACTTTGCTTGCTTTGGAAACCGCAGCTTGGCATTGCATGCTATTATTGAGCTTATGATCTACCAAAACCCCCAGCTCCTTCTCCACCATTGATCCCCCCAGTTGTACTCCCCCTAATGTGTGTCTAAATCTCCCTTGCCTCTGAAGCCCAATCCCCTTCCAGATTGTACCCCAGAGGCTACTGACATGCGGCAATGAAGTGAAGTGACACCTTTTTACCATTTTTTTTTTTTATTGAAACGTTTCACTGTGGAGGTACAAAACAGGGCCATTGGGGCATAGCCCGACCAAATGTTGCACATAGCCATGTGCATAACAGCGTACAACTCACCGTATATCTCAAAACTAAACATATCTAACTATAGCTAAAACTAAAACAATCACATATCTAGTACCCAATTTTCACATGGTAGGATAATGGTAGGAGATATCTATTCCTGCAGGACTTCTCATCCCTCTTATCTGTCTGAGCCGGATGTTACGAGAACAGCTGGGGTCGAGTGTGATCTCTGGACACCACCACTCACTTGTCTGGGGCCTGGGCCCCAACACTCAACAGGGCTAGGTAGTTATTAAGGGTATCTAATCAGGGCAGTCCCCAACAGGCTGATCATCGTCCGTGGACTCTGAGTCTGTCCACAAGTGCCAGACTTTTTCATATTTTTTGTGGCATCCTTGGGATAAATATGTTGATTGTATCATTATATTAATTAATGTTTTCCACGATGACAGGGTAGGGGGGTCGACTGACTTCCATTTTAGTACTTTGGCTTTCCTTGTGTAAAATAGTAGGATACCTACTAGGGTACGGGTTGCTTTAGCGAACACCAGCTGTTCCACAAGGCTGAGGAGACAGACACTGATTGTCAGAGGAATAGGTAGTGTAGTCAATCCATGGATAGGTTGAGTTACCTCCCTCCAATAATCTTGAATCTGTGGGCAATCCCAGAAGGCATACTAGAGCATCTCTAGCAAGCAGCCGATGAGGTTGGGTATATGTGATGAAGGCATTGGGGCGTATAGTAAATTCTGTGCAGGATTTTGCTCACCACCTGATTTTTTTTTTTATTTTATTTTTTTTTTTTTTTTATTTTTTTTGCGCCTCAGAGGAATCTTTGGAGTAGGACTATGTCAGTGAGGTCTTAACCTCTGTCCCATCAAGACTTATCATCATAGGGGCTTAACCTTTTTAGCTCTTTGAACTTTCTCTTGATCCTACTTCCACTTTTTATTCAGCAGCTATTGTTAAGCATTTTTTTTTTTTTTCTCTCCCCGTCCCCCCCCCCTCCCCCCCCCACTTCCCCCACCTCTCATCGCTGCCCTTCCTTTATATTGTTACATTATTATATATTTTTTTTTTTTTTTGTTTACTTTCTTTTCTGTACTCCGTGTTTGTATCTCACTATGTCTGTAACAACTCCGCGTAACTCCACGTTCTTTTGAATTTTTCCCAGCATTCCCACTTCCCCTTTGGCTGGGTATCCTCGTCGAGATTCTCTTTCAAGCGTTCCAGCCTATAAATCGCCTCAATTTCAACTATCCATTCCCCTATAGAGGGGCTTTCCTGTTCTTGCCACTTCCTTGGGATTAGTTTTTTTGCGGCGTTCAACAGATGTGGGACCAATGTGCTCCTATATTGCCTCACTCCCTCTTCTGTTGTGTGCATCAAAACCTCCCAGGGATTTTTTTTTACTTCTATTTGGGTGATTTCTTTAATATACTTCAGGACCTCCTCCCAGTATTTTTGTATTTTCTGACATTCCCACCATAGATGGCCCATATTTCCTCTCACATTACATCCTCTCCAACAGTTGGGGGAACTCCCCTCCTGAAATTTATTTGTTATGTCGGGGGTCGTGTACCACCTAACTAGACATTTGTAGTTCATTTCAGCTGTTCGCATATCTACTGACGTGCTGTGTGTAAGCTTCAATATTTTTTTGACCATCCCCGTGTTAATCTGTGCCCCTAAGTCTCTCTCCCATTTTTCGATGAAAGGGGGGGCCTCCAGACTATCCGTCTCGATCAACAACTTGTAAATTTTTGATATAGACTTTTTGGTGTTTTCTGCTGTGCATATTCGCTCTATCTTCGTCAAGTCTCCACGTGACCTAATTGGTTGTGGGAGTTTTTTCACGAACTGGCATATCTGGAGGTACCGCCACTCATCGATTTTAAGTATATCCACTTTTTTTTTTAGTTCATTTAGTGCCAATGGTTGACCCGCAAATATTACCTCCCCTAATTGTGTTTCCTCTTTAAGTATCCAATTCCCTCCTATTTCTTTTTTCCCCGGGGGGAAATAATCATTCTCCTTAAGTGCTAATAAAGGTGAATTGTATTTACCATTCAGCTGCTTGTGAACTTTGTCCCATATTTTAAACGTGTGACGTGTGATGGTGTGTGTGTGGTCATCTAGTGCTCTAAACTCTGGGGGATTCCAAATAATCCTTCCCAAGTGAACCTTACTCAGTGCCCTTTCCAAGTGAACCCATCTTTTATTTGAATTTGTTTTCCCCCACTCTGGAATTCTAATTAGTGCAATTGCGTGATAATAACTAATTATGTCGGGGACCGCCAGTCCCCCCTGATTCTTACCCTGTTTCAAGATTTTCAAAGACGTGCAGTGTTTCTTATTTTTCCACACAAAGTTCATCAGTATTGAGTTGAGCTTCCTCAAATATTGGGGAGGCAATGGGAGAGGGAGCATCTGGAGCTTGTACGTTATTACAGGGAGTATCATCATTTTTACTGTATTTATTCGTCCAATCCAGGTCAGAGGCCTGCTAATATATTCATTGCATTTTTTTTTCACTTCGTCTAACAAGGGGAGGTAATTAATTCTATAGAGTTTTTCAGTTGAGTTGGCTAAGTCTATACCTAGATATTTTATTTGCTTCTTCCACTCAAATTTATATTCTTTCTTTAAAATCTGCTGCTCGTTTTTAGTTACATTGATATTTAGTATATGAGATTTTGCTTGATTAACACGGAAATTTGAAAGGGCTCCATATGATTTAAGGGTCTCCAAGAGAATGGGCATCGTCTTCCGTGGGTTACTTACATAAAACAGAATGTCGTCTGCGAAAGCAGCCAACTTATGGGACTCCCCATCCTCTTTACATCCCTCTATATCTGGGTTTTTTCTTATTGATGACAATAAAGGCTCTAGGGTCAGGACGAAAAGCAGAGGGGACAGGGGACAGCCCTGCCTCGTCCCGTTCCTCATTTCAAAAGGTGCAGAAAGGACTCCATTTACTTTGATATTTGCCTTTGGGCGCCCATATAGTGCCTTGATACGACTCAGAAATCCCGGACCAAACCCCATGAACTCTAAGGTACTGAACATGAACCCCCAGTCTACCCTATCAAATGCTTTCTCTGCATCTATTGACAAGAGCAGACTGGGGGTCCGCGAGTCCCTCATCCTCTGGAGGGCCAATAGAGTCCTAACACCATTATCCCTCCCTTCCCTCCCTGGGACAAAGCCTACTTGATCCAGATGGATCAATGCCTCCAGATGCCTTTTCACTCTCTCAGCCAAGATCTTTGCGTACAACTTAGTGTCTGCGTTCAGCAGAGAGATAGGCCTATAGTTAGAACACTTGGATCCATCCTTCCCCTCTTTAGGAAGTACCGTTATAGTTGCTAGCAGAGAGGCTTCTCCCATGGCGTATTCTGTTCCCAGCCCATTCATATATTGTTGTAATCTGGGGATCAAGATCTCCTTAAAGGTTTTATAGTAAAAGATGGAAAAGCCATCTGGGCCCGGGCTTTTCCCTATGGAGGAGTTCTTCAGGGCCCTCCATATTTCCGCCTCCGAAATTGGCTGTTCCAGTGCCTCTCTATCCTCCTGACCCAGAGATCCCAGCCCAGCTCTGCTAAGAAAATCTGAAATTTTTTTATTATTTTTTTCTAATTGGTCCCCCTTTATCGCCTCCTTGTGCTCTACAGAATACAGCTCCTTATAGTATTCCCTAAAGGATGACGCAATGTCCTGGGAGACATATTTAAACTCCCCGTTTTTGGCTTGGATTTTTTCTATATAGTTTTTTGTTTTTGGACTATTCTCGCCAAGTGTTTGCTGGATTTATTCCCCCAGATGTACCGTTCTTTAATTGTCCTGTTATAGATCTGCTTTGCCTCGTGTTCAATACAATCTTTAAGTTCTTCCCTCTTAGCTATCAGGTCTTGGAATAATTCCTGATTGAGGGCCGGGGCTGCCTTATGTTTTTGTTCCAAATTATATAAGTCCTTCATCAATTCCTGCATTTTCCTCCTCCTCTCTTTTTTGGACCATGCGGCTTTCCCTATCAATATCCCTCTAATAAATGCTTTATGTGCTTCCCATAGATTAGCTCCATTCACTTCCCCGTTATCGTTGTTAGTAAAAAAACCTTCCAATTCTCTTTTTACGCACTCCACCACTTCCCCGTCTCGCAGTAACTCCTCGTTTAGTTTCCACCCGCATGATGGGGGTTTATATTCAGGGACTGCAAGGGTCACGGAGGCAGGGGCATGGTCGGATAGCGTAATTGTCTCTATTTTTGTTTGTAGTACCCTATCCAAGATTCCGTGTTCTACAAATATATAATCCAGTCTGGTGTACGTCCCGTGGACAGGGGAGAAAAACGTATAGTCCCTTGTTTGGGGATGCTGGATCCTCCACACGTCCATCAGTTGTTTGTTATGTAATTCTTTTTTTATCGAGGATAACTGTTCGTTTCTTGTCCCCTGGCCACCGGACGTACTATCCAAACTGGGATCCAAAATAAAGTTGAAATCACCCATAAGAATTACATATCCCTTTCTGAAAGCCCCCAGCTTCCGCAATATCCCCTTCATAAACTTGATGGGGCAATTGTTTGGCGCATAAACATTAGCCAACGTGTAAGTTGTCCCGAATAGAGTTCCCCTCAAGAACAAATACCTCCCCTCCGGATCTACCCGTCTGTCTTCCAGCTTAAAATGCATATCCCCTGAAAAACCAATAGCCACCCCTCTTGATCTGCTTGAATGAGTATCGGCATAAAACCAGGTAGGGTATGTTCTTGAAAACAATTTCACATTTGTGTTGTGAGCAAGATGTGTTTCTTGAAGGAAAACCACATTGGCCCCATATCTCCCTATCTCTTCGAGAATTATATGCCGTTTGCTAGGAGAATTCAATCCTTTAACATTATAGGTTAGGAATTTCAAATCGGGAGTCATTATTCAATTAATACTGCAGTTACCAACACGTAGGGCAGCGATGAGAGTCTCCCTCCCCGAACCCCTTCCCTCCCTCTTGCACCCCACCCCGCCTCCCCCCCCACTCCCACTCCCCCCTCCCCCAACCCCTCCCCACCTCCCCCCCCCCTCCCCCTCCCCGACCCCCTCTCGGGTCTCTATTCCGTTGGTGACCCATTTCTTAGAGTCCCTCGGAACAGCTAAGGTGAGGTGGGGTTCTTTCCCCGCCCCCTCCCACTTTCTTCTTCCCAGTTGGACTCGGGATAAAGTGGGCCAGGTGGATATTGATTGAGATCTCATCTATTTTCTGGGTTTAGCTCCCCCCGTGCCCTGCCCGCCCCCCCCCGACCCGCCCCAAAATCGCTCTCCCAGCTCTCTGTCCATCCAGGAAGAGCGGGAATAGGAATATCAAGGTTGTTACAAAAGTCCTGCAGCTCCTCTGGCACCCTAAGTCTGGCTGATCGTCCTTCTTTTATACCGATGAGGCACGATGGAAACCCCCATCTATATTTTATATTTTCTTTACGCATCGCTTCCAACAGCGGTCTCTGATGCCGTCTTCTTTCCAGCGTTCGTGCCGAGAGATCCGCATAGAGCTGTATCTCAGTGCCCTCGTATTGTAAAGGGGGGTTACCTCGTGCCTTCTGCCAGATATTTTCTTTGTCCCTAAAATTCCGGAACCTAACTATTACATCCCTTGCTCTTCCGTGCTCTAATCGGTCCATCGTTCCTATGCGATGAGCTCTTTCAATCGCCGGGAATTGCCCCTCTTCTAGTCCTATTATGGGGCCGAAAAGTGATCTGATTATTTTTTCTAGGTCCTCCCCTTTTTGTTCTGGAATCGCCCTAAGGCGGACATTTTGTCTTCTGTCTCTGTTCTCCTGATCTTCTATTTTCTGTAACATTTCTCTCTGGTTCAGTTGGCTCCTCTTGAGTGAGATCTTTATGTTATTGATTTCCTTGGCCATTTCCTCTACTCTCTCCTCTACCACCTCGACTCTGGTCAATAAGTGGCCCAAATCCTCTCTCAAAGTATTTATTTCCATTTTTATCACGTTTTCCACTTTTAGTAACATTGCCTCCATTTCCCTTTTTGTTGGAAGTTGGTCGCCCCTATCGTGGTCATCCACTCTACTAGTCTCCACTTCGCTCTCGTTTATGTAATCGTCTCTAGATTGCTCATGAGCCCCTTCCATTTTCCTAGAGGACCCTTTATTTTTCTCCATAGCAGCCTTGGGCGGATGGTTGGTCTCTGGGGTTTTTGGGATTCCTCCTTGTTTTAAATATTGTTGAATAGAACTCGTATCTTCTTTCGGTGTTTTAGGAGCCCCTTTTTTGGGCGCTTTAGTTGTGGTTTTACTCATGATTTCTCACTTCACCCCTCTTGTTCCCCTCCTCAGCCCAAGCTCCTCTTCTATACCACACTTTTCCACTACCCCTAGGGTATACTTTATTTTTATTATATCCCTGGTATAATTAAAATGTTCTGTTGCGGTCAGCGACCAATGTGGGGATGCGTGGGGAGAAGCCTTAGGGTAATGATGTTCCTAGGGGGGAAGGGAAGGGATGACCAGGTTAGAAATTTTGTGTCTCAGGGAGACATCCTTATAAAGGGAAACGGATAGTAGCCGGGTTCTCCTGATGCGCTTACTCCCTCGGGCTCTATCAGGGTATGAAGTGGTGGGGCAATAGGAAATCTACTTGTGCCCACCTTGATTCCAAATTTTAAATGCCTGTACCCCGTACGCTGTTTCCTGTGGTGCGGATCGAATATATCCGTAGTCCCATATACTCCTCTTCGAGTGGAAGGTAGCCAAGAAAAAAGAAAGACCTGAGAGGTAGAAAAATATGCTGAGAGAAAAAAAAAAAAAAGAAAAAATCACAAAGTCCTTCTCCCCTCCTTCTTCCTCCTCTCTTTCCCTCTCCCACTCTCTCTCCTGTTCTTGACAAAAAGACTGTGGCTTTTTCCCAGTCTTTAAGCGGTGTTGTCGCTTCAAGGGCATATATGTTCCCCAGCCAGCTTGCTTTTATGCTCCCCTTACCCCCTCACTGCTTTGCATATAGCTCACAAAAGGTTTTGGGGAGAAAAAAGAGGGGGGGGGGGGGTCTATACCCCTACCTCAAAACAGGGCAAAAACAGACAGCCTAAAGCAAACATAAATAAACCCAAGTCCAGGAGATAACCCGCGCAGGGCACTTATTGACCCTGGAGAGCGTTACAGTGTGTGTATATGCCAGTGTAAACCCATATGAACCTTATGGGAGAGGGATTATGTCTTCCTTTTTTTTTTTCTTTTTTTCCTTTTCCCTATCCACCAGCAAGGGGCTTACAGAGCTTTATCTTCTTCCCTTAGAATGCTGTCCTGGCTCTCGGGAGATCAACGGGAGGAGGGGGGGGGGGTCTATTCCCACTCGTGTAGACGAAAGCCAAAACAGCAAGCCAAAAAAAAAAAAAAAGGAAAATCACACAAAAGAAAATAATAAAACCAAAGTCCAGAGGGAATCCAGCGCAGGGCACTTTGACCATGGGGAGTGCTATACTGTGTGAACCTGCGGGTGTATTCCCCTAGAGCTATTTTGTAAGAGGGTTTTTTTATTTTTCCCTTAACAGCCGACCGGAAAAATACAGTTACATTACCGGACTTTTTGCTGAATTTTTCCAGGCATTACCCATACTTTATCTTCTTCCTTTAACATGTATAATCAGTCTTGGCTTACCTCCAGTTGTACAGTGGAGCTTCCGACCAGAGTGCCTGTATTATACTCACACATTGGCTTCACGTCCATCTGGGTTTTACCGCTTATGCTGGGCTATGGGCTCACCTTGTTTCCGATGGACAGGTTAATTAAAGCTAGTGTTGGAGCCGGAGGGGTGACGGGAGAGGAGGGGGAAGGACCCGGGAGAGCGCTGGAGGAACGCCGTAGATGTCCGCCTCAGGACATTGCGCCTTGCTGGGACGCCGTAGGTATGGCTGTTCGGCCAGGTCTCCCCGGCTTGGATGTCTTAGCCGGCGTGCGGCGCTGTATCGGTCCCGGTCTTCCCGTCCGGCGCACTCGTCCTTTCACCTGGAGCCTCTCACGCTCCGTGACGATCCTGCTCGCTCCTCCACATCGCGTCTCAAGCCTCCACCTGCGGGCTGACCCCTCCCTCCGTGTCTACGTCCTACGTCTGCACGGCCATCCCCCTTCCACCACCTGATTTAATCCCATTTTCGCCATCAATCAATGTGGGTTTGCGGCACTTCCCCAATGACTTGCATGTGTAGAGTTTGATTGCTACATGTCAGGTCAACTTAACCGCTGTCACAAAGCAAAGCAAAGCATCGAAGCTGTGCCATTTAAACATCCCCCCATTATCTATTATTACGCTCACCTTACCTCTATGGAACATCATAGCCAATTCAATCCAATGAAAAAATTGATTTTTGGTAGCACTTTACATAACAGTAACATGAATTTCAAGTTAAATTGTCAGGTAAAGATATACATGTATAAATATAAATATATACATATACAGTTGCAAAAAAAAGTATGTGAACCCTTTTGGAATGATATGGATTTCTGCTCAAATTGGTAATAAAATGTGATCTGATCTTCATCTAAGTCACAACAATAGACAATCACAGTCTGCTTAAACTAATAACACACAAAGAATTAAATGTTACCATGTTTTTATTGAACACACCATGTAAATATTCACAGTGCAGGTGGAAAAAGTATGTGAACCCCTGGATTTAATAACTGGTTGAACCTCCTTTGGTTGCAATAACTTCAACCAAACGTTTTCTGTAGTTGCAGATCAGAAGTACACAACGGTCAGGAGAAATTCTTGACCATTCCTCTTTACAGAACTGTTTCAGTTCAGCAATATTCTTAGGATGTCTGGTGTGAATCACTTTTTTGAGGTCATGCCACAGCATCTCAATCGGGTTGAGGTCAGGACTCTGACTGGGTTACTCCAGAAGGCGTATTTTCTTCTATTTAAGCCGTTCTGTTGTTGATTTACTTCTATGCTTTGGGTCGTTGTCCTGTTGCAACACCCATCTTCTGTTGAGCTTCAGCTGGTGGACAGATGGCCTTAAGTTCTCCTGCAAAATGTCTTGATGAACTTGGGAATTAATTTTTCCGTCGATGATAGCAATCCGCAAAGCAAAGCAACCCCAAACCATGATGCCCCACCACCATACTTTACAGTTGGGATGAGGTTTTGATGTTGATGTGCTGTGCCTCTTTTTCTCCACACATAGTGTTGTGTGTTTCTTCCAAACAACTCAACTTTGGTTTCATCTGTCCACAGAATATTTTGCCAGTACTGCTGTGGAACATCCAGGTGCTCTTGTGCAAACTGTAAATGTGCAGCAATGTTTTTCTTGGACAGCAGTGGCTTCCTCTGTGGTACCCTCCCATGAAATCCATTCTTGTTTAGTGTTTTACGTATCGTAGATTTGCTAACAGGGATGTTAGCATATGCCAGAGACTTTTGTAAGTCTTTAGCTGACCCTCTAGGATTCTTCTTCACCTCATTGAGCAGTCTGCGCTGTGTTCTTGCAGGCATCTTTACAGGACGCCCACTCCTAGGGAGAATAGCAGCAGTGCTGAACTTTCTCCATTTATAGACATTTATATTTGTCTTACCGTGGACTGATGAACAGCAAGGCTTTTGGAGATACTTTTATAACCCTTTCCAGCTTTATGCAAGTCAACAATTCTTAATCATAAGTCTTCTGAGAGCTCTTTTGTGCGAGGCATCATTCACATCAGGCAATGCTTCTTGTGAAAAGCAAACCCAGAACTGGTGTGTGTTTTTTTATAGGGCAGGGCAGCTGTAACCAACACCCCCAATCTCATCTCATTGATTGGACTCCAGTTGGCTGACACCTCACTCCAATTAGCTCTCGGAGATCTCATTCGTTTAGGGGTTCACATACTTTTTCCACCTGCACTGTGGATATTTACATGGTGTGTTTAATAAAAACATGGTAACATTTAATTATTTGTGTGTTATTAGTTTAAGCAGACTGTGATTGTCTATTGTTGTGACTTAGATGAAGATCAGATCACATTTTATGACCAATTTGTGCAGAAATCCATATCATTCCAAAAGGGTTCACATACTTTTTTTTGCAACTATAAATGTACTTAAAACTATCCTTCTCTAACAATTACAGCTATTTACATTGACTAACATGATTAATATAGCCAGTGTGACTAAGCAGATTCAAAGTTTACTACGGACATTGTAAGATTTGCTGAATTTTATATAGTAATTTCAAGGTAAATTAAAGCAGAAACCATCTACTTATTTACTTACTTACCTATTGCTGAGATCCACTGCCAAAATCTGCATTCCTCAACCAATATGGGCCTTTCTATTCAGAGGAGTAACTAGATCCTTCAGGGACCCGATGTAAGAAACCACGAAGGGCCCTCTGACCCCCGGCCAGGGCCCTTCCCTCTGAGCCTGGTGGTGGAATGCCAGGGCCCAGTCACAAGTGCTACCTTTGCGACCATAGTAATTTCACTGGTGTTCCGCCATTGGACCGGTGTAATGTCCATCATAGGAGCCGGGCCAAGGGACGGGACTGCGAGCCGAGTACACTGTCTATTTCGGCAATTACAAGGCTGCAGATGCGCACTGATCATGCTGCAAAGAGGGACAAGACTGCAGATGGGCACAGATCGTGCTGCAAAGAGGGGCAAGGCTACAATGATGGGCAAAGCTGTAGATGAGCACTGATCATGCTGCAATGATGGGAAAGGCTGCAGAAGGGCACTGATCAGACTGCAATGATTGGCAAGGCTGCAGATGGGCACTGATCATGCAGCAATAATGGGCAAGGCTGCAGATGGGCACTGATCATGCTGCAATGATGAGCAATGGCGAGGTTGCATTGATGGGCACTGATAAGGCTGCACTGATGGGCACTGACCCTTATTTTGCAAAATTCTTTATTTAAAATGTATGTTTTTTTCCTGAAACTTCCCTCTTAAAATTAAGGTGCGTGTTATACGCCGATAAATACGGTAATCTGTTGGCTTTACAATTTAAACCTCAAAACAGAGTGACAAAATGTGAGCATGACTATATGAGCATGACTAGGATTATGAAAGGTTGGGATAAAACCGAAAAATAAGTTCTGTGGTGTCCATAGCACAATAGTATTCATGGCCAGATTTTGCCGAACAGTAAAGGAGCTTAAAGGGGGATCAATAAACAGAATAAAGGCTAGTTACTACATATACTACACATATATAACAGTCCTTGTACCCACAAAATACTCCTAGTTACTGTACCACAACTGGCATAAACATTTACATTACATATGCTTTTGTGCACACAAAAAGGGCTGACTGAGCCGACCTTAACGAAAAACATAATCAAAACCAGCAAATGTTGAGACAATGGATACCTTGGTAAGGACTATGTAATTCACACCATAATGTACAGAGTAGGTCAGGCGTAACATAGAAAACAACATAAAGAGTGCGGCAGTCAGGATGAATCCTCTGTTACATCAGAGTCCCCCCTTATAGCAGAGTCTTCAGCATTCCCCTCATCAGGGTTCCCAGAGTTCCTTCTTACATCAGAATCCCCAGTGTTCCCCTTAAATTGTATTCTCCCCAGCATTTCCTTCTTACATCAGAGTCCACAGCATTCTCCTTACTTCAAAGTCTACAGCGTTACATCTTATATCAGAGGCCCCCCCTTAAATCAGGGTTCCCAGAGCCTCCCTTACACCCTACACCTTTACATCGGAATCCCCCTTTACACCAGAATGAACAGAAGGGTTTAATTAAAAATGGATGAATTACAACACTTCTTTTCACATATAACTCTGAACATAACACTCACACACACTTGTCAGCCCTCTGCACACCTGAGTGACTGCTGATGATGCTTAAATATTCCCCCAAATGCCTGGGATGTCCATGACTGAGCTCAGAGGGGTGGAGCAAAACACATTGGGGCTTGGCCTGGCTGGAGACCAGGCCGACGTTGCCACTTTTACAATTCTAGGGACTACACGGATGTGCAGCTACAGGGATCCTATCCTTCTGTATGAGCCATAGCGGGAGCTGGGACGAACTCCATCCAGCACCAGCACTCCCATCGGCAGATGCTCAAAAATCTATACACACCCCGTTCAACAGAGCCTGAGCGGCACACTAAGTTTGCATTGGGCCACCTTGCACTACATAGTTAAAGGTAAATCTAAAGGAAATTGAACAAAAAAAATTGTATAATTTGTAGCCAGCTTTAGTCTCTATAGTAGCAGAAACAATTAGAACTGTATTAGGACTGCAAGTGGGTGGAGCTTTTCAATTAAAGAAGTGGTTTTCCAGTGCTGGCGAAAACAATACAATAAATTAAAGACAACGATAAATTTAAACGGCCTGGTCAACATTATATTCTGTTAACACTTTCTTCTTTTTTATAGGGGCCACAACCTCAGCTGGGAGACCTGATTGAATTTTTCCGACCTTTGTACCAGCACTGGGGAATATACGTAGGGAATGGCTATGTTGTCCATCTCACAGGTAGACATTCATTTCTGATACGCAGGGTTGTCTTTTAGCCTAGGGACATGTAAAGATGCTGCCCAACTGGGACAGTTACCATAAAGAGCTAGAGAGAACACTGATTCTGGTGGGAAGGCGTATGTTGGTATTTCCCTTTCTAGAAAAAGGCCCGTTTGTGGAATGCACAAAACTGGAAGGAGAAGTGGGGATAATGGGATAAGAGTTTGCAAGTGCATTAAGTGAAGGGGCATAAATTGTTAGGGGGAAAGTGAGTAATGAGATAAGGAGGCTTACCTGAAGCAAAATAGTTATGGTAAAGTCTTCAAAGTATAAGTGTGAAATACGTTGTACAAATTAGATTCCGTGATGCAATGGATTCAAGCATTCATTCCAAAAGCTGAGCCGCATAAAAGGTAACTGTGATTGTGAGCGTGTTTCATCATCAAAAAATGATCTTTCATCTTGTTCAAAAATCTTTGATTAATTAGCAGCAGTTTCCAGTTTCTTCATTTAGGAAGAAATATTGTGACAGTGCAGGCACTAGAACAGACATGGGCGATTTTATCAGCACATGATTTTTTTCAGTAACAAACTTGCCTGTATGTGCCAACCTTGAAACTACAAACATTTAAATGAAAAACATGTTGATCTAGAAGAAAAACATTTACAAAATGAATTCTCCTTTCATTTTGTGTCCTTAGATCAAGAAGGCTGGTCAAGCTTGTCATCAGCTCTTGGTGGCTCTGCAGTGGTGAGAAAAGATCACCTGGAAGATATTGCACGTGGCTGCAATTACAGAGTGAATAATAAATTTGATCAGAAGATGAGTCCGTACCCTTCAGAAAAGGTGGTGCAAGCAGCACTGCAGCAATTGGGTCAAATAATGTCGTATAGTGTCACCAGTGCCAACTGCGAACATTTTGTTACAGAACTACGATATGGAAACTGCTTCTCTGAGCAGGTATGATGTAAGAAATATAACGCCCCATTCACACCTGAGCGTTTTGTAGCTTGAAATTTGAAGGGGAAAAAATCTATTATTCTCTATGGAGATGGTTCATATCTCCACTCCACAACGCCTGAAGCCAGAGGCTCCAAAACGCCTGAAGCTCAAACAAGTTCTGGAACTTTTTTTTTTTAGGCAGATTTGGGCGTTTTTCTGCTTTTTACATTGATGACCTTTTGACCTGTACAAAAATGCGGTAAAATCACACAACTTTCTGCCTGAAAATGCTACGCTCAAGTGTGAATGGGGCCTAAGTCTCAAGTGCAAACGGTACAAAATTGTATCAGTAGTGATGTAGCCATCAGAAGATGGGTACAGTGTAGTCATAAAGAAGATTAGCAGTATTTGAAATACTCAGACCAGCCCATCTGGCACCAACAACCATGCCACGTTCAAAGTCGCCTAAATACCCTTTCTTCCCCATTCTGATGCTCGGTTTGAACTTCAGAAAGTCGTCTTCACCACGTCTAGATGCCTAAATGCATTGAGTTGCTGCCATGTGACTGGCTGATTAGCAATTTGTGTTACCAAGCAATTGAACAGGTGTACCTAATAAAGTGGCGAGCGAGTGTATGTTTCAGCACTGTTTCCAGTGATAGCGCTAATGCCCTGTACACACGGTCGGACATTCCGACCACAAAATCCATCAGATTTTTCCTGACAGATTTTGTCTGATACTTGTCTTGCATACGCACGGTCGTACAAAGTTGTCGGAAAATCCGATGGTTTGGAACGAGGTGACGTACAAAACGTACGACGGGACTACGTAGAGGCCAGTATCCAATAGCTTTCATCTCCAAATTTTTTTCTGAGCATGCGTGGCACTTTGTGCATCGGAATTTTCTACATACGATCGGAAAAAGTCGAATCGGATTTTGTTGTCGGAAAATTTTAGATCCTGCTCTAGGAAAAAGTCCGATAGAGCCTACACACGATCGGATTTCCCATCAACATAATCCGATCTGACTTTTTCCGTCGGAATGTCTGACCGTGTGTACGGGGCATAAGAGGCATAAAATATAATACAATTGTATATATGGTATTTTTGTTATTAAACCCTTCCTAGGACCAGTATAAAAGATGGTTTACTGGTCTTTGAGTTCTGATAGATGTGTGGCTCTAAACATACATGCATACAGTATTTGTAAGACTGTGGGCCCATTCCACACCGTTATAGTTGGTAACATTTCCTAGTTCCAAACTGCTGGCAAGCATGGATACAGTGCAGCTACACTTACCAAATAAAATATTAAATAGGTCCCAAGAGCAATGATGATATGTGGCGTGTACTAAGCCAAACCTACCAACTACGTTTATAGCAAACCTGTGCTTTCAGGGCAAAGCAACAGGTTTGCATCAACACTACCCTCAGCAGTGTACACTTAAAGCAGAGTTCCAGACATTTTTCAGTTTATTAAAAGTCAGCAGCTACAAAAAGTGTAGCTGCTGACTTTTAATAAACACGCACTCACCTGTCCCATGGTCCAGCGATGCGGCCGCCCGAAACATTGCATCTGTCCCCTGGCATCACTAGTGTGGGCACCTGGCTGTGACAGCTTGTGGCTTCATAGCCGGGTGCGCACTGCGCATGCACTAGTTGCTTTGTCCTGAATGGCTGAGCAATCGGAAGTGGGAGCTGGGTAGCTGTCAAAACTAGGTACCCACCCCCCCCCCCCAAAAAAAAATAAATTATTACATAGGATTCCTTAAAGCAGAAGTTCCACTTTTGGGTGGTACTCTGCTTTAATTTACCTTTGCTCCCACGAACTGTAGCAGACACTCAGCAGTCAAACACTTTACAGCTGAATGTAAGAAGTTAGATACTATACGAATATATGAAGGCTACAGCTAGAAACATGTTTTTTAAATGTATTTTTTCATCCAAATTGTTCCTTTTTCTAATCAATATGTTAATTTTAATTCATGTCTAGATAGGCAAAACAACCTGTAATTAAACAGACTATGTTACAATGATGTTTATTATTTCTTGCAGGTTGATAATATTGCCCTTTACACAGCAGTTGGAGGAGGAATACTAGCAGCAGCATTAGCCACCCTTGCTATTATTACAAGGAGCAGACGGCAGAACCAGAACCAGTAATAGCAAGAGAGAGTTGCTAAAAAGTGACTGCAAAAATGGTTCACCAGATAAACTGTCAACAGCAAACAGAGGCAATGAGTGTAGTCGTTGTTATATATTCATATAGAGATTTCTGCTCAAAAAACAATTTTTGTACCCTTCCTAACAACGTCACAGCAGATGCAGACTTATTCATACTACTGTTGCCTTACCACAAGGGTCTTCTAAAGATAAGAGTAAAAAAAAAAAACAGGGAAATATAGATATGACTTCCTGAAGAAATGACAGGCCTGTGTGCTACCTGAATGGACATACATGAAGAATAATCCAAAGCAGCAAGAAAAAATATATTTTATCATTTTAACATACCCGGCTATAAACTGATTTACAAGTGTTTTGGCTTATCTTAAGTACTGCATAAAACTGTTTATTGAGCCCTAATAATGAATACAGCCATAAGCAATAAAGTCAATATATGGTGTTGTGCTCCAAATATTTGGAGCGCAACACCATATATTGATTTTCTTTGATTTATTTCTGGTTGGGGTTTGCACCCCTGTTGGTGGTTTGCTGCAGCCAATTTTTAGATTTCCTTATTTCTTCCCATATTCCAGTAGCGCATGAATACCTAATAAATAAAACTTTTTTAATGCAACAATAATTACAACTGGTTGATCAGGACAATATGATGGTTCATAGAAGAGAATGAAGGCAGAGGGCCCTGGAGTGTAGTGCAGCATCCACTCATTATCTAGAGCAGGAAAACAAAAGGAAATTATTTATTCTATGGCCAATATCACTAATTTATTTTTAAAATCTTTGAATATATACATATCCCACTCTGTGTGCCTAGATATGTCATTATTTAATCCCACCGGTACCTATGTTTATAGTGTTAATGTCTTCTTATCTGGGGAACATATTTATCGTTTATTCTCTATTGCTGACAAGTGAATATTTCGTTTTCTTTTAACTATTTTAAATAAATGCAATATGTTTTACTGATTCATGACTTCTACCCTATTGTAAACAATGATGATCTGTGCATGCTTTCACTGTGTGATTTAAAACCAGATATTGATTGTGGGGTGGAATTTACTGGGTTAAATTGTCCATGTCATATAATCATTGCATGATTTCTATAATTGCTCCTTTTTTTATAACAAACATGTTATACTTACCTGTCCTCCGTAATGGTTCCTCTTCTTGGGTCTCCCTCCTGGCTCCTGCTGAGTATAAGCCACTGATACACAGAGTGCAGCTTGGCATTGCCCCCCCCCACTCACTGGCTGTGATTGATGGCAGCAGGAGCCAATGGAGGAGAAAGAGAGCCCAGAGAGCCGCTGCTCTTGGGCACAGCGAAAGATCGAGATTGGGCTCAGGTAAGTATAAAGGGGGGCTGGGGGCTGCATAAAGAAGGTTTTTTTTTTACCCTAATGCAGAGAATGCATTAAGGTAAAAAAAATAAAAAAAATGTCTGCCTTTAGAACCACTTTAGGGTTGACATTCTTCTGCTATGTTACACATCCTGTATTGATGCCAAGCTGTGTTTAAAGTATTTCTGTTTACTATTATTATTCAAGAAGATAGCGACACCGAAACAGTATTAAAAGTTTGGGGAAAATACACTCTCCTTTACAATGTTATCAGTACAGATAATAAAAAATAGACATAGGCCAACCTACAAGTTAATAAAAAAGCCAAAAATTGCTTAAACAGCATCCCCATAACTACATATCGAACGCATGTTTGATAAGTAAATGGTTTCTAACATTGGGTAAAAGAATCCCCTCAATAAACAAAACATCCATTTTAATGGTGAATGTATTCCCTCTACATGTTTTGCCTGCTTCTTCAGAGGGAAAGTAGGTGGGTAGGCCACACTTTCATTTTTCTAAACAAAAGACCACTGCGGGTATAAAATAGTTGACTTTTCAATATTACTAGGATGTCGTGCACTCACAAAAGGGGCTGGGGTATCCTGGATTTATCTAAAACTATTATTATTCAAAACGTATAACTTTTTGAACACATACGCTGATGCTTGAGCTCTGTACTTACTTACAGCACCATCTAGTGGTGAAGATGAACTACAACTGCTAAATTTATGTATATTTTTTATTTATTAAAAGAATTCAGGTTTTACAGCAAATTCAAGTGTAACATCGATGTGCACAGTATCAGAAAATGGAATACATGTCAAGTTAATGAACAATAAAGATTAAATGTGTCAATAAAAAGGTCAAACAATGTATAAATCAACAACAAGTCAGGGAAGGGAAGTAGAAACTAAAAAACAAATGCTCTCTTTTCTTATTTTTCTATTAACAGAGAGAGAAAGAAAAAAATAAAATAAAACACGGAAGGGAAAAGGACAACTGCTATATTTAAAGCAGGTGACCCAAAAGGGTCTATATAGCAAAAGATTTGCTGTGCAGATGTTAAAGGCTAAGTTTACCTTAAGGACTCATACACACAGGATGTTTATTTTCCTCCCCTGGACGCCTTTGCTCCAGGGGAGAAAAATGCAGCCAGAAAATGCAGATAAAGCCACGTTTTGCAAATGGGTTTAGGGGCATCAAGTGTTTGGGTGTAGGGATGAGCCGAACACCCCCCTGTTCGGTTCGCACCAGAACCTGCGAACAGACCTAAAGCTCGTGTGAACTTTAGAACCCTATTAATGTCTATGGGACTCGAACGTTCAAAATCAAAAGTGCTAATTTTAAAGGCTAATATGCAAGTTATTGTCATAAAAAGTGTTTGGGGACCTGGGTCCTGCCCCAGGGGACATGTATCAATGCAAATTAATTTTTTAAAAACAGAAGTTTTTTCAGGAGCAGTGATTTTATTAATGCTTAATGTGAAACAATAAAAGTGTAATATTCCTTTAAATTTCGTACCTGGGGGGGTGTGTCTATAGTATGCCTGTGAAGGGGCGCATGTTTCCTGTGCTTATAACTGTCCCTGCACAAAGTGTCATTTTTGCAGGAAAAAAAGCTATTTAAAATCACTCACGGCCCCCGCCCCCCTCTGACGTCATGGGGAAAGCCATAGGGAAGTCCCCATGACGTCCCCGTGCATCAGAGTGGGGCGGGGTCACCAGGTGGCCCGCCCTCCTTTATAAACAGGCTGTCAGACACAGTGAAGCCTCACACAGCGGGAGCCTCCCATTGCGTGGAGCGGCCCAATAAGAGACACCGACGCCATGGAAGAAGATGCCGGACGAGAAGACCAGAGCAAGAAGAAGTGGATCAGAGGAAGAAGAAGATGGAAGAAGATGGAAGAAGAAGATGGAAGAAGATGGAAGAAGATGAAGAAACCGAAGGATGAAGAAAGGAAGACCAAAAGAAAGAAGATGAAAGAAGATTTTAATAAAGGAATTGTCAAAGACCGTCTCCTGTAATTTTTAACATTTTTGTCACTTTTTTGGTGAAATAGTAGGGGTACTTTTGTACCCCCTTACCATTTCACACAGGGGGGCAGGATCTGGGGGTCCTCTTGTTAAAGGGGGCTTTCAGATTCCGATAAGCCCCCCGCCCGCAGACCCCCACAACCAATGGCCAGGGTTGTGGGGAAGAGGCCCTTGTCCCCATCAACATGGGGACATGGTGCTATTAGGGGTCACAGACCCCCAAAACACCCTCCCAATGTTGAGGGCATGTGGCCTGGTACGGTTCAGGAGGGGGGGGGTCGCTCTCGTCCCCCTCTTTTCCTGCGGCCTGCCAGGTTGCGTGCTCGGATAAGGGTCTAGTATGGATTTTGAGGGGGACCCCACGCCATTTTTTATTTTTTTTGGCCGGGGTTCCCCTTAAAATCCATCCCAGACCTGAAGGGTCTGGTATGGATATTTAGGGGGACCCCCACGTCATTTTTTTTAAAATTTGAAGCGGGGGTTCCCCTTAATATCCATAGCAGACCCGAAGGGCCTGGTAATTGAATTTGGGGGAACCCCCACCCTTTTTTTTTTTTTTTTTTATCAATGACTTTTTTTTTATCAATGACTTTCAATGAATGACTGTTCATTGTGTTACGGGAGTCGGCAATTCATTAGCCGCGAGTGATTTTAAATAGCTTTTTTTCTTGCAAAAATGACACTTTGTGCAGGGACAGTTCTAAGCACGGGAAACATGCGCCCCTTCACAGGCATACTATAGACACCCCCCAGGTACGAAATTTAAAGGAATATTACACTTTTATTGTTTCACTTTAAGCATTATTAAAATCACTGTTCCTGAAAAAACGTCCGTTTAAAATTTTTTTTTTTGCATTGATACATGTCCGCTGGGGCAGGACCCAGGTCCCCAAACACTTTTAATGACAATAACTTGCATATAGGCTTTTAAAATTAGCACTTGAGATTTCTCCCATAGACTTTTACAGGGTGCTCGCGGCTTTTCGAATTTGCCGCGAACACCCCAAATTGTTCGCTGTTTGCTGAACAGGCGAACAGGCAATGTTCGAGTCGAACAGGAGTTCGACTCGAACTCGAAGCTCATCCCTATTTGGGTGTTTATTCATTCCATTGTCCAAAATATTTTTTTTTTTAACCATGAATGCTCAAGTGCTACACACTTTTATGAGCCTTGGGTCTTTTTTTGCAGCAAAACGCTCCTCTCCTGATGGTTTTTCTGCCTCTAAAAGCCTGCGTGTGCAAAGACACAATGACTAACATAAAGGGGCATTTAGAGACAGAAAAAAAAGTCAAACACCTCTAACAGCTGTTATTTTAACCACCTGTGTGAATGAGTGTGAATAATAAACGCACATATTGTTGTAGGAAAAAAAGTGTATTTATAATTTTTTCTCAGGATCTGCAAGCATTGCACCCATGATCAGTGGATAGCGGGTGCAATGTAAGGCTCCTGCAGAAACGTCCTTCCTACCTCTGTGCAGTCTTTCAGTTGGGAAGCTGGAGGAAGTGTCAATGGACTACGAATGCACTGATTACCGCACTCATAGTCCATTGAAAACTATAAGTCCGTCTGCCGTGGTGGTGAATGAGACTTGTGTTTCATTCAGTCACAGTTTTTTGTGAATGAATGATGTGGTTGTTTAAGCGGAGTACCACACAGTCAGTCCAAATTTAAATATGACAGCGGCTACAAGGGAGAGGAACAAGGCACACGTCACATGGAGGGGGTTCTCGTGTGTAACATATAACATGTTCCTTAAAGTACCATATATCTAAAGGAAAAATATTTTTTTATGTTGTATATAGAGTGGAGAGGGATAAGAACACCTGTCAGTTTTTATTTCAATGTTTGTGTCCCTGTTAAATATTCACCCTTTCTATTTGTCCTGTTTATCATTATCTTCGAATGTGAACGTAAAATAAAATCCCAACACTAGGTCTGGTAACAGCCTGGAATTCCCTCACTTTGGAGGGATGTCCCCTCACTTCCTATTTTGGCTATGGGACAGGAAGTGAAGGGCAATCTTCCAAATGCGACATAGATGGCAAAAAAAATAAACTGACAGGAATTATAACCCTCCCTTATTCTTTCCAAAATGAAAAAAAAGTTTTACCTTTAGTTCTCGTTTAAGCTGAACTTAGTTTTAAGCATTTACACAGGTGTATATAGGTGTATTGTTTATAATATTGTTACCTCCTCTCATCGCCAGTTTCATCTAGTGCTCATAATGCAATATTTTTTTGATTGGGAAACTTCAGAAGAATATTGCATTATGGCCACTAGATGGAGCTTCTAATCATATGAGATGATCATTATAAAATCAATATGGAAATTATTCACTGCTCCTGTGTGAATGCTTAAGACATCCGCACAGCAAGGACCCCTAAGTGTATTTCCACACAGTCAACTTTGAGTAGTGTTATACATATATAGGTGCAATTTAAATGACAGAGATTATCAACCAAAAATAGAAAATACACATGATACAAATGTTATAAATTAGGTTTCAGTTCAGTGAGTAAAATAAGTATTTGATTCCCTTACCAACCAACAATAATTCTGGCTCCCACAGACTGGCTACAGTATGTGCTCATGTGGTACACAGATTAGTCATGTCAATTTAAGAAGGTGCTCCTAATGACAACTCGTTATGTGTATAAAAGACACCTGTCACAGAATCTCTTTCTTCCATTCAAACCTCACCATCATGAGTAGGGATGGGCCCGGTGCTCGATGCGAACCCATGTTCGCATCGAGCACCAGGTGTTCGCTCGCTCGGCGAGCCCAGAACTATTTTGGCGCGGCCGGCGCAGTGCATTGCTGGCTGATGATTGGCCAAGCATGCACTGTGACCCCGCATGCTTGGCCAATCACAGCGCCGGAAACTCGAAGAGCCATAATTGGCTACAGGCAGGACGCCTGTAGCCAATTACAGCTCAGGGGCTTTAGTACACGCCCCCCCCCTATAAAAGGCCGCCACGCCGTCTGCGCCGGTCACATGCTGTTCCGGCGTAGATAGAGCAGGATAGTTCTGTGACACTCTGCTGGATTTAGTTAGTTAGAGAGATTTACTTAGAGAGATTGAGTTAGATAGATTCATTTACAAAGATTGATTTAGAAAGAGGGGCTTGTAGTGTGTTCGTGGCAGGCAGGCAGAGCTCCTATATTTTGTTCCCAGAAGCACCTATAGGACTTGTAGTGTGTTCGTGGCAGGCAGGCAGAGCTCCTATATTTTGTTCCCAGAAGCACCTATAGGACTTGTAGTGTGTTCGTGGCAGGCAGGCAGAGCTCCTATATTTTGTTCCCAGAAGCACCTATAGGACTTGTAGTGTGTTCGTGGCAGGCAGGCAGAGCTCCTATATTTTGTTCCCAGAAGCACCTATAGGACTTGTAGTGTGTTCGTGGCAGGCAGGCAGAGCTCCTATATTTTCTTCCCAGAAGCACCTATAGGACTTGAAGTGTGTTAGTCCCATCACACAGAGATCATATATTTTGTTCCCAGAAGCACCTATAGGACTTGAAGTGTGTTAGTCCCATCACACAGACCTATATTTTCTTCCCAGAAGCACCTATAGGACTTGAAGTGTGTTAGTCCCATCACACAGAGATCATATATTTTGTTCCCAGAAGCACCTATAGGACTTGAAGTGTGTTAGTCCCATCACACAGACCTATATTTTCTTCCCAGAAGCACCTATAGGACTTGAAGTGTGTTAGTCCCATCACACAGAGATCATATATTTTGTTCCCAGAAGCACCTATAGGACTTGAAGTGTGTTAGTCCCATCACACAGAGATCATATATTTTGTTCCCAGAAGCACCTATAGGACTTGAAGTGTGTTAGTCCCATCACACAGAGATCATATATTTTGTTCCCAGAAGCACCTATAGGACTTGAAGTGTGTTAGTCCCATCACACAGAGATCATATATTTTGTTCCCAGAAGCACCTATAGGACTTGAAGTGTGTTAGTCCCATCACACAGAGATCATATATTTTGTTCCCAGAAGCACCTATAGGACTTGAAGTGTGTTAGTCCCATCACACAGACCTATATTTTCTTCCCAGAAGCACCTATAGGACTTGAAGTGTGTTAGTCCCATCACACAGAGATCATATATTTTGTTCCCAGAAGCACCTATAGGACTTGAAGTGTGTTAGTCCCATCACACAGAGATCATATATTTTGTTCCCAGAAGCACCTATAGGACTTGAAGTGTGTTAGTCCCATCACACAGACCTACATTTTCTTCCCAGAAGCACCCATAGGACTTGAAGTGTGTTAGTCCCATCACACAGAGATCATATATTTTGTTCCCAGAAGCACCTATAGGACTTGAAGTGTGTTAGTCCCATCACACAGACCTATATTTTCTTCCCAGAAGCACCTATAGGACTTGAAGTGTGTTAGTCCCATCACACAGAGATCATATATTTTGTTCCCAGAGGCACCTATAGGACTTGAGGTGTGTTAGTCCCATCACACAGACCTACATTTTTCTTCCCAGAAGCACCTATAGGACTTGAAGTGTGTTAGTCCCATCACACAGAGATCCTATATTTTGTTCCCAGAAGCACCTATAGGACTTGAAATGTGTTAGTCCCATCACACAGACCTATATTTTCTTCCCAGAAGCACCTATAGGACTTGAAGTGTGTTAGTCCCATCACACAGAGATCATATATTTTGTTCCCAGAAGCACCTATAGGACTTGAAGTGTGTTAGACCCATCACACAGAGATCATATATTTTGTTCCCAGAAGCACCTATAGGACTTGAAGTGTGTTAGTCCCATCACACAGACCTATATTTTCTTCCCAGAAGCACCTATAGGACTTGAAGTGTGTTAGTCCCATCACACAGAGATCATATATTTTGTTCCCAGAGGCACCTATAGGACTTGAGGTGTGTTAGTCCCATCACACAGACCTACATTTTCTTCCCAGAAGCACCCATAGGACTTGAAGTGTGTTAGTCCCATCACACAGAGATCCTATATTTTGTTCCCAGAAGCACCTATAGGACTTGAAGTGTGTTAGTCCCATCACACAGACCTATATTTTCTTCCCAGAAGCACCTATAGGACTTGAAGTGTGTTAGTCCCATCACACAGAGATCATATATTTTGTTCCCAGAAGCACCTATAGGACTTGAAGTGTGTTAGTCCCATCACACAGAGATCATATATTTTGTTCCCAGAAGCACCTATAGGACTTGAAGTGTGTTAGTCCCATCACACAGACCTATATTTTCTTCCCAGAAGCACCTATAGGACTTGAAGTGTGTTAGTCCCATCACACAGAGATCATATATTTTGTTCCCAGAGGCACCTATAGGACTTGAGGTGTGTTAGTCCCATCACACAGACCTACATTTTCTTCCCAGAAGCACCTATAGGACTTGAAGTGTGTTAGTCCCATCACACAGAGATCATATATGTTGTTCCCAGAAGCACCTTTAGGACTTGAAGTGTGTTAGTCCCATCACACAGACCTATATTTTCTTCCCAGAAGCACCTATAGGACTTGAAGTGTGTTAGTCCCATCACACAGAGATCCTATATTTTGTTCCCAGAAGCACCTATAGGACTTGAAGTGTGTTAGTCCCATCACACAGACCTATATTTTCTTCCCAGAAGCACCTATAGGACTTCTAGTGTGTTAGTGGCATCACACAGAGCTCCTCTATTTTCTTTGCAGAAGCACCCACAGGACTTCTAGTGTGTTAGTGGCATCACACAGAGCTCCTATATTTTCTTCTCAGCAGCACCCACAGGACTTCTAGTGTGTTAGTGGCATCACACAGAGCTCCTCTATTTTCTTTGCAGAAGCACCCATAGGACTTCTAGTGTGTTAGTGGCATCACACAGAGCTCCTATATTTTCTTCTCAGCAGCACCCACAGGACTTCTAGTGTGTTAGTGGCATCACACAGAGCTCCTCTATTTTCTTTGCAGAAGCACCCATAGGACTTCTAGTGTGTTAGTGGCATCACACAGAGCTCCTATATTTTCTTCTCAGCAGCACCCACAGGACTTCTAGTGTGTTAGTGGCATCACACAGAGCTCCTCTATTTTCTTTGCAGAAGCACCCATAGGACTTCTAGTGTGTTAGTGGCATCACACAGAGCTCCTATATTTTCTTCTCAGCAGCACCCACAGGACTTCGAGTGTGTTAGTGGCATCACACAGAGCTCCTCTATTTTCTTTGCAGAAGCACCCATAGGACTTCTAGTGTGTTAGTGGCATCACACAGAGCTCCTATATTTTCTTCTCAGCAGCACCCACAGGACTTCTAGTGTGTTAGTGGCATCACACAGAGCTCCTCTATTTTCTTTGCAGAAGCACCCATAGGACTTCTAGTGTGTTAGTGGCATCACACAGAGCTCCTATATTTTCTTTGCAGAAGCACCCATAGGACTTCTAGTGTGTTAGTGGCATCACACAGAGCTCCTATATTTTCTTTGCAGAAGCACCCATAGGACTTCTAGTGTGTTAGTGGCATCACACAGAGCTCCTATATTTTCTTTGCAGAAGCACCCATAGGACTTCTAGTGTGTTAGTGGCATCACACAGAGCTCCTATATATTCTTCTCAGCAGCACCCACAGGACTACCGACTACAATGGCTGGAAGACCGCCAAGGGGAGGCAGAGCGTGCAGAGCCAAGAACACAGGGTAGGCAGGCTCTGTTTCTAGTGGACGTGGCCGTGGCCGTGGACGTGGTCGTGCATCGTCATCAGCACGTGGCCATGGGACACGCGCGTCTTTGTTTTCGGCAGCTGGACATGTGGAGCCGCATCATGCTGAAGGCTTGGTAGAATGGATGACCAAGCCCTCCTCATCCTCCTCATCCTCTCTCACCCAGGCTCAGGGTACTGGCAGAGCATCATCAGCCACCCCTTCCCTAGACCCACCATGTCCTCCTGAGGAGTCCCCCGAACTCTTTGAGCACAGTGTTGGGTACATGCTCCAGGAGGATGCCCAACGATTCGAAGGCTCGGATGATGATACCCAGCTTGAGGAATCTGGCAGTACTGTTCCACCAGCTGCAGCTTACTGCCAGGTTTGCTCTAGTGGTGAAGAGGGAGGGGATGATGAGGTCACTGACTCCACGTGGGTGCCTGAAGGGAGAGAGGATGAGGAGGAGGACGAGGAGGAGGAGGATGCGGCGTCACATGTCCAACGAGGCAGGATGCCCCCTGGAGGCCAGGTAGAGGCCAGCACAGCAACTGTACAACACCGCAGAGCTCCGCCTGTGCAGGGCGCTGCCTCTGCACGTTATCAGAAAAGTTCTTTGGTGTGGGCCTTTTTTGAGACGAGTGCATCAGATCGCACCACTGCTATTTGCAATATTTGTCTCAAGCGTATCTCGCGTGGCCAAAACATCAGCCGCTTGGGCACCACAAGCATGACCAGACATATGTCGACCTGCCATGCAGCTCGTTGGCAGGCACACATAAAAGACCCACACCAAAGAACTAAGCGGACCTCTCCTTGCTCCTCATCAGCTGGGATCTCCATCCCCACTACACCTTCAGTCCTCTCTGAAAGCTGCTCTGAGAGGACTGAAGGTGTAGAATTAGGTGTGTCACAACCAAGTACTTGCAGTACACCGACGTCCGATTGCAGCAGGCAAATTTCCCTGCCCCAGCTGCTGGACCGTAGAAAGAAGTACACTCCCAGCCATCCACATGCCCAGCGGTTGAATGCTAGCTTGGCTAAATTGCTAGCACTTCAACTGCTGCCTTTTTAGTTGGTAGACTCGGCCCCCTTCCGTGAGTTTGTTCAATGTGCGGTTCCTCAGTGGCAGGTTCCCAAACGCCACTTTTTCTCACGGAAGGCGATTCCGTCTCTCTACCGGCATGTGGAGGGCAATGTCCATGCCTCGCTGGATAGGGCGGTCAGCGGTAAGGTGCATATTACCGCTGACTCATGGTCCAGCAGGCATGGACAGGGACGGTACCTTTCTTTCACGGCCCATTGGGTCACTCTATTGGCAGCTGGGAGGGATGCAGGACAAGGTGCAGTAGTGTTGGAGGTTGTTCCGCCACCACGCCTCCAAAACGCTACTACTGCTACTGGTTGTGACACACCTCTCTCCTCCACCCCCTCCTCTTCTTCTTCCTCCAGTGCTCTGTCCTTGGAACCAGCGGTGCTCCGTAGGCGTACAAGGGGCTACGCAAGTACGCAGGCAAAAAGATGCCATGCCGTGCTTGCGCTGGTGTGTTTGGGGGACAGGAGCCACACTGGGCCAGAGGTTCTGGCAGCTCTGCAGGGGCAGGCCGAGAGGTGGTTGACGCCACGTCAGCTTAAGCCAGGAATGGTCGTTTCTGACAATGGCACCAACCTCCTCTCCGCCCTGCGACAGGGGCAGCTCACCCATGTGCCCTGCATGGCTCACGTCCTCAACCTGGTGGTGCAGCGGTTCTTGGGCAGGTTCCCAGGCTTACAGGATGTCCTGAGGCAGGCCAGGAAAGTCTGTGTGCATTTCCGCCGATCTTATAATGCCAGTGCTCGGCTGACTGAGCTGCAAAAGGAGCTGAACCTGCCCAAGAACCGCCTAATATGTGACATGCCCACCAGGTGGAACTCAACGTTGGCCATGCTGCAGCGACTGCACACGCAGCAGAGGGCCATCAATGAGTACCTTTGCGACTATGGCACCAGGACAGGGTCAGGGGAGCTTGGTTTTTTTTCCCCACGTCAGTGGAGCATGATCAGGGATGCATGCACTGTCCTCTCACCATTTGAGGAGGCCACGAGGATGGTGAGCAGTGACAGTGCATGCATCAGTGACACTGTCCCTCTTGTCCACCTGTTGGAGCATACGCTGCGTGGGATAATGGACAGGGCACTTGAGGCAGAACAGAGGCAGGAAGAGGAGGACTTCCTTGCCTCTCAAGGCCCCCTTTATCCGGACAGTGTTCCTTCTGTCCCACCCATCACACAGGAAGAGGATGAGGAGGAGGAGGAGGAGGAGGAGGAGGATTGTGTGAGCATGGAGGTGGAGCCTGGCACTCAGCATCAGCAGCAGCAGTCTTTTAGGGATGATGTACAGTCCCAACAAACCAGTGGACTTGTACGTGGCTGGGAGGAGGTGGCTGGCGATCATGTCATCCTCAGTGACCCAGAAGACTCCGGACCGAATGCCTCAGCTAACCTACGCTGCATGGCCTCCCTGATCCTGCAAAGCCTGCGGAAGGATCCTCGTGTTCTTCGGATCAAGGAGAGGGACCATTACTGGCTGGCCACTCTCCTTGATCCG
This sequence comes from Lithobates sylvaticus, assembly GCA_028564925.1. Lineage (NCBI taxonomy): Eukaryota > Metazoa > Chordata > Amphibia > Anura > Ranidae > Lithobates > Lithobates sylvaticus. The sequence continues at coordinate 98,321,760 of CM053034.1, read as the reverse complement.
CGGTACAAGGGTAAGGTTGCGGACCTTATCTTGCCGTCGCAGAGGGAGCAGAGGATGAGACATCTCAGGGAGGCCTTGCAGAAAGGTCTGTGCAACGCGTTCCCAGAAACTGGGAGGCTACAAACTCCTGGTCCTGGGCGACGAGTTGCTGAGGCTTCGGTCAGTAGCAGAAGGAGCAGTGGGGAAGGTGGACGTCTGACCGATGCGTTCAGACAATTTTTTAGTCCGCAGCCCCAAGGTATGATCGGTTCCAGCAACCATCGCCAGCGTCTGATATACATGGTGCAGGAATACCTTGGGGCAAGGTCAGACTTGGACACCTTTCCCACCGAAAATCCTCTGGCTTACTGGGTCCTGAGGATGGATCACTGGCCAGAGCTTGCACAGTATGCAATTGAGCTACTGGCCTGTCCTGCCTCCAGCGTTCTTTCCGAACGCACATTCAGTGCTGCTGGAGGATTTGTCACCGATCATAGGGTGCGCCTGTCCACCGCCTCGGTTGATCGACTGACCTTCATCAAAATGAATCAGTCTTGGATCACCACCAGCTACCAGGCACCTGAGGCGGATATAACCGAATAATTTTTAATATCACATCCCTTCAAGACTGCCTATGCTGATGCTGAGTGACTGTCCTCTTATGTTCACTGACTATCCTCTTCCTCCTCCTCAATGATCCATGCCACCACACCAGTGCCTAAGGCACAATTTTTCAGCCCCTGTTTAACAGGGGCGTGTACATACAATTTTTATAAAAAAATGCTTCGCAACACGTGTGACTGCTGTGCTCCAAGTACAGTATCTGTGAGGGGTTGCAGTGTTGTGGCACCAGCACCAGTGCCTAAGGCAAATTTTTCAGCCCCTGTTTAACAGGGGCGTGTACTTACAATTTTTTTAAAAAATGCTTTGCAACACGTGTGACTGCTGTGCTCCAAGTACAGTATCTGTGAGGGGTTGCAGTGTTGTGGCACCAGCACCAGTGCCTAAGGCACAATTTTTCAGCCCCTGTTTAACAGGGGCGGGTAATTACAATTTTTTAAAAAAAATGCTTCGCAACACGTGTGACTGCTGTGCTCCAAGTACAGTATCTGTGAGGGGTTGCAGTGTTGTGGCACCAGCACCAGTGCCTAAGGCAAATTTTTCAGCCCCTGTTTAACAGGGGCGGGTAATTACAATTTTTTAAAAAAATGCTTCGCAACACGTGTGACTGCTGTGCTCCAAGTACAGTATCTGTGAGGGGTTGCAGTGTTGTGGCACCAGCACCAGTGCCTAAGGCACAATTTTTCAGCCCCTGTTTAACAGGGGCGGGTAATTACAATTTTTTAAAAAAATGCTTCGCAACACGTGTGACTGCTGTGCTCCAAGTACAGTATCTGTGAGGGGTTGCAGTGTTGTGGCACCAGCACCAGTGCCTAAGGCACAATTTTTCAGCCCCTGATTAACAGGGGCGGGTAATTACAATTTTTTAAAAAAATGCTTCGCAACACGTGTGACTGCTGTGCTCCAAGTACAGTATCTGTGAGGGGTTGCAGTGTTGTGGCACCAGCACCAGTGCCTAAGGCACAATTTTTCAGCCCCTGTTTAACAGGGGCGGGTAATTACAATTTTTAAAAAAAAATGCTTCGCAACACGTGTGACTGCTGTGCTCCAAGTACAGTATCTGTGAGGGGTTGCAGTGTTGTGGCACCAGCACCAGTGCCTAAGGCACAATTTTTCAGCCCCTGTTTAACAGGGGTGGGTAATTACAAATCTTGATCTAATAGTTCACAGCAGGGCCCATTCCTGCGCCCACCAAGAGTAACTATGAGGGCCTACAGTCTTGTGGCAACACCGTCCACCACCACTGCCAAAGGCCCAATTTTTCTGCCCTGTTCATCAGGTGCTTGCAATTACAAATCTTGATCTAATAACTCACAGCAGGGCCCATTCCTGCGCCCACCAAGAGTAACTGTGAGAGCTTACAGTCTTGTGGCAACACCGTCCACCACCACCACCACCCCCAATTTTTCTGCCCTGTTCAACAGGTGCATGCAATTACAAATCTTGATCTAATAACTCACAGCAGGGCCCATTCTTGCGCCCACCAAGAGTAACTGTGAGAGCTTACAGTCTTGTGGCAACACCGTCCACCACCACCGCCAAAGGCCCAATTTTTCTGCCCTGTTCATCAGGTGCTTGCAATTACAAATCTTGATCTAATAACTCACAGCAGGGCCCATTCCTGCGCCCACCAAGAGTAACTATGAGGGCCTACAGTCTTGTGGCAACACCGTCCACCACCACCGCCAAAGGCCCAATTTTTCTGCCCTGTTCATCAGGTGCTTGCAATTACAAATCTTGATCTAATAACTCACAGCAGGGCCCATTCCTGCGCCCACCAAGAGTAACTGTGAGAGCTTACAGTCTTGTGGCAACACCGTCCACCACCACCACCCCCAATTTTTCTGCCCTGTTCAACAGGTGCATGCAATTACAAATCTTGATCTATTAACTCACAGCAGGGCCCATTCCTGTGCCCACCAGTCTTGTGGCTACACCAACATCTAATAGGGCAAATTTCTGCAGAGTATATACGCCAGGCCCCTACTTTCAAACATCCAACTTACAAACGACTCCTACTTGCAAATGGAAAGAAAACAGGAAGTGAGAGGAAATCTACCCCTAGGAAGGGAAATTCTATCCTGTTAGATTTAATTTGGGAAAAAGGTATCTCCTCTCTACTGATACTTTATCACCAATCCTTGTTTCAATTAAAACCCCACTTTTTCCAAAAACATTTGTCATTGGGACGGAAAGTTAGGTGACATGTTCTGAACAGATGTGCAAAGACAGCAAATGTTACAGGGGTGATAACCCCTCCCTATGTTCTCCAAAAAGCTTAAAAATAGATTTTTTTGGGATGGAGCTACACTTCATAATGTACCTGTTCAGATTCTACTTAAGAACAAACCTAAAGCCGCAAGTGGTTTTAAATGGCTTCTTTTTTTCCTTTACAAATGTCATTTTGTGCAAGGACAGTTCTAAACACGGGAAACACATGCCACTTCACAGGCATACTTTAGACACCCCCCAGGTACCATATTTAAAGGAAAATGTCACTTTTTTTTTCACTTTATGCATCATTAAAATGACTGCTCCCGAAAAAAACGTTAGTTTTTAAAAGTTCTTTTTGCATTGATATATGTCCCCTGGGGCAGGACCCGGGTCCCCAAACCTGTTTTATGACATTAACATGCATATTGGCCGTTGTAATTAGCACTTTTGATTTCGAACGTTCGCGTCCATTATAGGGTTCGAAAATTCGCGCGAACTTTCGGTCGGTTCGAAGGTTCTGGTGCGAACCGAACCCGGGGGTGTTCGGCTCATCCCTAATCATGAGCAAGACCAAAGAGCTGTCAAAGGACATCAGGGACAAGATTGTAGATCTGGAATGGGCTACAAGACCATCAGCAAGAAGCTTGGTGAGAAGGAGACAACTGTTGAACCAATTTTTTGCAAATGGAAGAAATACAAAATAAACATCAATCTCTGTCGGTCTGGAGCTTCCTGCAAGATTTTGCCTCATGGGGTAAGGATGATTATGAGAAAAATTAGGGATCAGCCCAGAACTACACGGGAGGAGCTTGTGAATGATCTCAAGGCAGTGGGGACCACAGTCACCAAACAAACCACTGGTAACACAATACGCCGCCATGGATTGAAATCCTGCAGCGCCCACAAGGTCCCCTTCCTCAAGAAGGCACATGTACAGGCCCATCTGAAGTTTGCCAATGAAAATCTATATGATTCAGAGAATGATTGGTAGAAAGTGCTGTGGTCAGATGGGACCAAATTTGAGCTCTTTGGCATTAACTCGACTCGCCGTGTTTGGAGGAAGACAATTGCTGGCTATGACCCTAAGTACATCATCCCTACGGTCAAGCATGGAGGTGAAAACCTCTGAGACACTATAATGCTCTACTGAAACAAAAGGAGGGCGATCTGGCTGCCCTACTCAAAGAACACAAAAATAGCCCCCATCTAGACCTAAGGGATATAATTGAATCCGCACGCCTGGAATTAAATGTCTGCCTTACCACAAAGGCAGAAAAACAATTGCGTTGGACCCAGGCCAAATTTTACTCCCAGGTGGATAAACTGGGTTAACACATCCCTAAAACCAGGAAAACTGACTGTTCTTACACTCAAAACCCTGAAAGTGAACACACCCGGCTTAGGGAGGAGCCGGGTGTCGTCACTTCCAGTCACGGCCGAGACCGGAAGTTCTTTCGTTTGTGTAGCTGTATGCAGTGATTTTAAACTGTAAGTTACTATGTGTGTTTCATTAAATCTTTATTGGATTACTACACCATGGAGCCCCCCTCCTTTCATTACATGTAATCTGTATTTGATGAGCCATGAAATTGAAGTGTTAACCACTTCAGCCCTGGAAGATTTTACCCCCTTACTGACCAGAGCACTTTTTGCGATTCGGCACTGCGTCGATTTAACTGACAATTGCGCGGCCATGCGACGTTGCACTCAAACCAAATTGACGTTCTTTTTTTCCCACAAATAGAGCTTTCTTTTGGTGGTATTTAATTGCCTCTGCGGTTTTTATTTTTTGCGCTTTAAACAAAAAAATAGCGACAATTTTGAAAAAAAAGCAATATTTTTTACTTTTTGCTATAATAAATATCCCCCAAAAATATATAAAAAAAACATTTTTTTCCTCATTTTAGGCCTGATATGTATTATCCTACATAATGTTGGTAAAAAAAAAAATTGCAATAAGCGTTAATTGATTGGTTTGTGCAAAATTTATAGTAACTACAAAATAGGGGATAGTTTTATGGCATTTTTATTATAATTTTTTTTATTAGTAATGGCGGCGATATGCGATTTTTATCGGGACTGGGACATTACGGCGGACACAGCGGACATTTTTGACACTATTTTGGGACCATTGTCATTTATATAGTGAACAGTGCTATAAAAATGCATTAATTACTGTGTAAATGACACTGGCAGTGAAGGGGTTAACCACTAGGGGCGGTGAAGGGGTTAAGTGTGTCCTATGGAGTGATTCTAACTGTGGGGGGAGGGGCTTTAACGCACAGGACAATAATCACAGCTCTCGATGACAGAGACCAGTGATCTCTGTTTTGTCACTAGGCAGAACGGGGAAATGTTTTGTTTACAAAAGCATCTCCCCGTTCTACCTCTCCGTGACACACAATCGTGGGCACCCGGCGGACATAGAGTCTGCGGGACCCGAGGTCACGAAGACCGCGGCAGGCACGCCCGCAGCACTGCTTCTTAAAGGTGACGTACCTGTACGCCCTTTTGCCCACCAGTGCCATTCTGCCAATGTAAATCAGCGTGCGCTGGTTGGCAAGCGGTTAAACTCTCCAGTACCTGTTTCCTGACACTCACTCTTTCAATAAATCAGGGGTGTCCAAACTTTTTTGAAAGAGTGCCAGATTTGATATATTGAACATGCGTAAGGGCCGACCATTTTGCCTGACATTCTTTTAACCATGAAAAGTGTGTTCGTCCAAGCACTAATACACTGCCCAACAAGAATTCTCTTGCCTTTGTGGCAAAGAGATGAGCTTGGCCATGTTATTTGGATATATATCTTTTGTGGCCCCAATGAATCCCCAAGCGCCACTCAGGACTAAGGATGAGCTTGGGCATGTTATTTGGATATACCATATACGCACCTTCACTTTAAGAGGGAAGTTTCAGGAAAAAAATGTAATTTTAAATAAAGAACTGTGAAGCAAAATAAGGGTCAGTGCCCATCAATGCAGCCTAATCAGTGCCCATCTGCAGCCTTACCATTGCCATGAATGCAGCCTCACCATTGCCATGAATGCAGCCTCACCATTGCCATGAATGCAACCTCACCTTTGCCATGAATGCAAACTCACCATTGCCATGAATGCAGACTCACCATTGCCATGAATGCAGCCTCACCATTGCAATCAATGGAGCCTCACCATTGCCATGAGTTTAGCCTCTAAATGCAGCCTCACCATTGCCATTAATGCAGCCTTACCATTGTCATTAATGCAGCCTTTGAATGCCGCCTCACCATTGCCATCATGGAGCCTTATCGATGCCCATCTGCAGCCTCAGAGGGGACAGGGAGGGGTGGTGGGATGAGCGCCGGCAGATTACATACAGGAGAATCTCCTGTTTACACAGCAGCCTCTTTAATACAAAGTCCCGCCTCCTATGATAGACAGAACAGTCGTCCAATGGCAGCCCAGTAGACGGGACTTCCTATTACAGATGCCGCTGAGTAATCAGGAGATTCTCCTGTATGTAAACGGACGTGGTCGTCCCGCCCCCTCCCTGTCCCCTCCGAGGCGGCGCAGATAAACACAGTATATATCCAAATTACCAGGGGGGCCACATTAAACTGAAACGCGAGCTGCAATTGGCCCGGGGGCCGGACTTTGGATATGACTGCATTAAATCTTACAAAATGAGTATCACCCCACATTTATTAAATGCCACCAAATGCCTTATGATAAGATAGTGGCTGAAAGGTATGTGTTTACAACCTGACATAAATATGACATATTTTTTCCACATTAAAGACACATTCACCCTCCTCCACTGTTGAAATGGCATATGATTGGAAGCAAAATTTATAGAGAGCATCCGGTTTAGTTTTGTACCTTCCACTGCTACACCCCCATAAGCATTATGGGGTAGATATTCGTTTTCTATCTATCACTGAATACCATATAATTGTCGTTTGTTTTTTTTTACTCTCATTATATATTTTTCTACAGTTGTTGGAGAACCATCAACTGTCCTCATTCTATCACAGTACCATATAATTGTCTTTTGTTTCTTTTTACTACACCATTTTTTATTTATTTTTTACTCTCATTATATATTTCTCTACAGCTGATGGAGAACCATCATTGATTCCATCAACTGCAATCACAATTTTAGATATCCTGCTATCTTGGTATGTAGCAAGGAAGAAGGGATATGTAAGGTGTCACTAAAGCCAAAACCTTTCTTTCATTTTTGGATAGAGCAAGGGAGGGTTATAAACCCTGTCAGTTTTTTTTGCCATCTTTGTCCCACTGGGGAGATTTCCCTTCCCTTCCTGTCCCACAGCAAAAACAGGGAATGAGATAAAAATCCCTCCAAAGTGAGGGAGTCCCGAGGTGTTACCAGAACTAGCGTCCCCGTTTTGAAGATTTCCTCTCTATTACTGTTCTGATGCCAAACCAAAATGTGGGATTTGATTTTGCTTTCACTGTCAGTGGTAGGAGTAAACAGGACAAACAGAGAGGGTAAATCTCCCTAACGAAGGCACAGAAAGCAATAAAACCTGACAGGGGTTCTAATCCCTTTCCACTCTATTCAAAACTAAAAAAAGATTTTGCCTTTAGTGACTGTGTGTTTGAATCTATCAACACTTCAAAGCTTTTATGAAGTAGATGCATATATAGATGAGCTGCATATGTAAAGAAACATTGATGGCCTCATGTTAATGTCAAAGTGGAGTTCCAGGCTTTTTATGTTTATTAAAAGTCAGCAGCTACAAAAAGTGTAGTTGCTGACTTTTAATAAACAGACACTTACCTGTTCCGCGGTCCAGCGATGCGGCTGAACGGAGCATCGCTCCTCTCCCCCTCCTCTCTGCCGGTGCCTCCATTGCCACTCTGGGCACCCCGCCATGACAGCTTTAGGCTTCACGGCCCAGCACACATGGCGCATGCGCGGGTCGCACTGCGCTCCCGGAGTGGACAGGCTATCTCCTGGGACCTGTCATGTGTCCCAGGAGATCGCCTAGAGGGAGGGGCCGCCTAAGGAGAAAGGAGGAGTCGCCTTGGCGATCCCTGGGTGGAAGGAGGAAGTGGGACAGGAAGTCCCTCTCCTAACGAAGCCCCCACCCCCCCCCCAAAAAAATTACATGCCAAATGTGGCATGTAAGGGGGCGAGGAGTGCTTAAAGCGAAAGTTCCATTTTTGAGTGGAACTCCGCTTTAACCTCTGTACTCTCTGTTAAAAAAACAATCTAACAGATTCGATTTTTAAAAACGCCACATTTGTTACATGTTATACAGCCTGACTGCATAAAAAGTTAAAAAAAAAAGTGGGGCTTCAATTGGGATTTAATATAAAACACAATATTAATAAAAAATATAATGTACGAGGGGTCGTCAAAAAGTTTCTGCACTTTTATATATATTTAATAGTTAAAAAGTGCAGACACTTTTTGAGGAACCTGTGTATAATAAATTTATAAATATTATAGCATTAATACTTGACATTAGCTAACTTGAGTATAAATGTGCTAGCCTTAGTATGGGGAGAAGCTGTTTTGATTGCAAATGGAACTGCTCCAATATGACAAGGGCTCTTTGATCTAAACTATTTTACATTATTTGCCTCCAAATAATAACTGTCCAGCTCTTGCATGATAGTATCAGTATAGTAGTAGTGTATCCGTCCTTCCCTTTGCATTCCACACTTCTAGTCAACCAATCATTAGCGAAAGCTATACTCCATGTGACTTCTGGCAGAAGAATTGCAGTTAGGGTAAAGCGAAACCAGGGAAAAAAGCAGCTACTAGGATCTGTGCAACATACTTTTTCTTAGTGGAAGGCAAAAACAGTACCAGCTAATTTCTCACTCTGATAGTATTAGTCAATGCTGCTGTTTTATAGAAGATATGTAAAATAGTTAAAACTATTTTAGTTAGATTTATAAAACATGTAGGAAACATCGGAATATTTTAAAATTATGCAAAGCTGCACGTGGCAGGAATATAAGAAGTTATGTTATTCTTAAAGCAATGAGGAAAACAATGTGACTGATTTATAGCCGTTTAGGTGTGCTGTTTATTTTTTTTTCAATACAGCACAAATTATCAGGGAATTTTACATTCTGCATAAACAAGCTTAAACAAACATCTAGAAATTTGAAAATAGAAGAAAAAGATTTCTGTGAAATGAAGATGACAACATGCAAGATGCAAAATAAGGTAAGTGAAACTTTGGCTCCTTTAGTTAGAGATTGTTCTGTATCTCTACTGTGTAGATATCTTCCCCAATTAACACATCCTGTCTAGCAGCAATTTCAATACCTTTCTCTTTTGACCCGGCTACTACAGAAGTGGTTACCAAACTTCTCTCAGACACTCACCTAACCACCTATCTCCTGGACCCTGTTCCTTCACAACTACCACTGTCACCCTCTTTCTCTATCCTACGCTCTCTCACTCACATTTTAAATGTCTTCCTCTCTACTGGCACCTTCTCCTTAGCCTGCACAGATCACCTCTATACTCAAAAAGCCCTCACTGGACCCCACCAGCCTGAACAGTTTAAGACCAACCCCCTCGCTCCCATTTACTTCTAGACTTTTAAAATGCTTAGTCTAAGGCCCCTTTCACACGGACGGACCGTCTATCCGTTTTTCTTCCATCCGTCGACGGACGACAATGCATTCCTATGGGCAGACGGATGAACATCCGTCACCATCAGTTAACATCCGCTTCCGTTTTTATCCGTTTTTTTAAAACGTACAAGGATACGTTCAGATCCGTCAAAACGGATATTAACTGACGTTGACGGACATCGTCCGTCAACGTCCGATCCGTTAAGATCCGTTAACATCCGTTTTGTGTTTATCTGTGAACTCAACCTCTTAAAGGCACAGGCACACATATAAACGGAACAAAACGGATGAAAAAACGGATGAAAAAACGGACGTAAACGTGTGCATTTACGGATGTAAGCGGACAAAAAAACGGATGAAAACGGACATTAACGGAACGGATGACGGATGAAAACGGATGAGACAACGGATAAGAACTGATACGTTTTTGACGTGCCTAAACTGACTGCGTCCGTGTGAAAGGGGCCTAAGACCATCTGAATTCCTACTTCATGGAAAACAAACGTCCTGACCTCCTACAGTCTGGTTTTCCCTCACAGCAAACTGCCCTACTAAAACTCACTAATGACTTACTAACTGCTAAAACCAATGGCCCTTACTCCATATTCTTACTACTAGACCCTTCTGTGGCCTTTGATATTGCTGACCACTGGCTTTTTATCAAAAATCTCCACTTGCTTGCCATCCAAGACTCTGTTCTTTCCTGGTTCCATAGGCTTCCGCAGATAGGAGCAAGGGGGGGGGGGGCAAGTGCCCCCCCTGGAATCAGGGATTGGATCAGGAGTGATGACCCCCATCACCCCTCTCTGTCACCCCCTCTCTCTCTCTCTCTCACCCCTCCCTTTTTCACCCCCCTCTGTCTCTGTCACACTCCTCTCTCTCTGTCACCCCTTCTGTCTCTTTCTGTCACCCCCTCTCTCTCACCCCCTTTCTCTCAGTTACCCCCTTTGTCTCTTTCTGTCACCCCCCCGTCTCTGTCTGTCACCCACCACATGTATGCAGTTTCTGACAGTCTCTTGTGCCATGTCCGCAGTCTCTTGAGCCATGTATGCAGTTTCTGTCAGTCTCTTGTGCCATGTATGCAGTCTCTGTACATCTCTTGTGCCATGTCCGCAGTCTCTTACAGTCTCTTGGACCATGTCCGCAGTCTCTGACAGTCTCTTGGACCATGTCCGCAGTCTCTGACAGTCTCTTGGACCATGTCCACAGTCTCTGACAGTCTCTTGTGCCATGTCTGCAGTCTCTGACCATCACCTGTACTACGTCTGCAGTCTCTGACCGTGATAATGTGATAATGACATTGTTGAAATGGTCAGAGCATGGGTGACCTTAAAATGATGCCCCCCCCTGAAAAAAGTTCTGCGGACGCCCATGCCTGGTTCTCCTATCAATCACAACATTCCTTTAACCGCTTCAATACCCGCCCATAGTCATATGACGCCCACAAGGTGGATCTACCATCCTGGGTGGGCGTCATATGACGTCCTCGGATTCCCGGCCGCCTGGGGGGCACGCGCGCGGCATCGCTCGGGACCCGGTGCGAGTGCCCGGCGGCCGCGATGTCCGCCGGGCACCCGCGATTGCCCGTTAAAACAACGGGACCGGGCGGGACCGTGGAGCTGTGTGTGTTAACACACAGCTCCACGTCCTGTCAGCGGGGAGGAGACCGATCATGTGATCCCAGTACGGAGGAACACATGATCGGTCTCCTCCCCTTAAGTTCCCTCCCCCTACAGTTAGAATCACTCCTATAGGGACACACATTAACCCCTCCAGCGCCCTCTAGTGTTAACCCCTTCCCTGCCAGTCACATTTACACAGTAATCATTGCAATTTTATAGCAACGATCGCTGTGTAAATGTGAACGGTTCCAAAAAAGTGTCAAAAGTGTCCGAAGTGTCCGCCGCAATGTCGCAGTCACGAAAAAAAAATCGCAGATCGCCGCCATTACTAGTAAAAAAAAAAAAAAAAAAAATTCAATAAATCTATCCCCTATTTTGTAGACGCTATAACTTTTGCGCAAACCGATCAATATACGCTTATTGCGTTTTTTTTTACCAAAAATATGTAGAAGAATACGTATCGGCCTAAACTGAGGAAAAAAATAGTTTTTTTTTAAAAAAAATGGGATATTTATTATAGCAAAAAGTAAAAAATATTGTGTTTTTTTTCAAAATTGTCGCTCTTCTTTTGTTTATAGCGCAAAAAATAAAAACCGCAGGGGCGATCAAATACCACCAAAAGAAAGCTCTATTTGTGGGAAAAAAAGGACGTCAATTTTGTTTGGGTGTAACGTCGCACGACCGCGCAATTGTTAGTTAAAGCGACGCAGTGCCGAATCGCAAAAAGTGCTCTGGTAAGGAAGGGTGTTTAAAAGCCCTGTATTGAAGTGGTTAATGTTACCTACAACTCTGTCTCCTCTCCACTTCCTCTTTCTGTAGGGGTCCCCAAGGTTTTGTCCTTGGACTCCTTCTCTTCTGCCTCCTCTCTGGGTCACTAAATAACCTCCCATGGCTTCCCTAACCACCTCTTTGCTGATGACACCCAAATCTATCTCTGTACCCCTCAACTCACTCCTTTAACCACTTTCAGACAGGACCATTTTGCTGGCTTAAGACCAGACCACTTTTTGCGATTTGGCACTGCGTCAACTGACAATTGAGCTGTCGTGCGACATGGCTCCCAAACAAAATTGACGTCATTTTTTTTTTTATTTTTTTTTTGGTATTTTATTTTTTTTTTTTTTTTTTTTTTTTTTTTTTTTTTTTTTTTTTTTTTTTTTTTTAGTTTTTTTTCCCCACAAATAGAGCTTTCTTTTAGTGGTATTTGATCGCCCCTGCGTTTTTTATTTTTTGCGCTATAAACAAAAAAATTGCGACAATTTAGAAAAAAACACATTCTTTTTTACTTTTTGCTATAATAAATATCCCCCAAAAAATATACAAAAACATATTTTCCCTCAGTTTAGGCCGATACGTATTCTTCTACATATTTTTGGTAAAAAAAATCGCAATAAGCGATTATTGATTGGTTTGCGCAGAAGTTATAGCGTGTACAAAATAGGGGATAGTTTTATAGCATTTTTATTAATAATTTTTTTTTTTTTACTAGTAATGGCAGCGATCAGAGATTTTTATTGTGACTGCGACATTATGGCGGACACATCGGACATTTTTGAAACATTTTTGGGACCATTGTCATTTATACAGCAATCAGTGCTATTTAAATGCACTCCTGTGTAAATGACACTGGCAGTGAAGGGGTTAACCACTAGGTGGCAGTGTAGGGGTTAAGTGTTCCTAGGGGCGTGTTACTAACTGTGGGGGGCATAGCTGTGATTTATTGAACACTGATCTCTGCTCCAATCACAGGGACCAGAGATCAGTGTCACTAGTTGCTAGGCAGAACGGGGAGATGCTGTTTACTTCCGCATCTCCCCGTTTAGCCTTCCCGTGAGATGATCGCGGGTATCCCCGCGGCGATCAAGTCCGCGGGACCCTCGACCGGACTCACGGGGGCCCGACCGGCGTGCGCCAACGGTGGCTCGCACGCAATGGCGCGGCGGCAATCTTAAAGGGGACGTACCTATACGCCCTTTTGCCTGCCCGTGCCATTCTGCCCACGTACATCGTCATGCGCCGGTCGGGAAGTGGTTAATCTCCTCTCGCAATACTAACTTACCAACTGACATATCAGCATGGATGTCACACCACTTCCTCAAACGAAATCTTTCTAAAACCGACCTCATAATATTCCCCATTGCTCATGCCCTTCTCCCTCACTTTTCCATCAATACTACAACCATCTGTCCCTCCCCTCCCGCCAGGATACTATGTGCAATTCTAGACCAGTGATGGCGAACCTTGGCACCCCAGATGTTTTGGAACTACATTTCCCATGATCAGCGCAGCCATCAGAGATTATGGGGCCCCTTACACAGCTTAAGGACTGGGCCCCCCCGGGCCTGACCACCAACATTCCCCAGGGTCCACCCATTTGCCATCCCACCAAATCCGCTGTGAATGGAGAGGAATACAATTTACAGCCTACTAATACTTAGATGTGGTGGCTGCATTTGTTTTCTTTTTTTTGGCTTTTTATTTTCTGTTTTCCCCTGGTGATCTGGTCAGTTACACACCTCTTATATTAGAGTGCCCCCACTCTGGATGAAGGAGCAACAGAGACACCTTTGGACAGCAGATATACTAGCCGTTTTAGGTACATCAAACAAATTGTAGCCATACTCCAGCTCAGTGTTAAATGGTTTGTCTCAACCCTCTAACTGCTACATCTTCAAGACAGCTCGTTCTTTTGAAAAAAAAAAAAAAAAAACACAGACTTACTAGCAGGATCACCATGTGAAAATAAAAGAAAGAAAACCTAAAAAGAAAACCTAAAACAGAAAAAGAATGAGGCCATCACATCTAAAAATTGGAAAGCTGCAATAAAATAAATCTGTTATACTATTATAGGTCATATCTTTAGGTAGATGATGAGAAGGAAGTGTATAATAAATAGACTGGGGTAAAGCTATTTCCAGTGCTGGCAGAGAGAGAGAGAGAGGTTTGGGAGAGGGAGAGAGAGAGAGGGTAGGGAGAGAGAGAGAGAGAGGGGGGGGGGGCGGGGAGAGAGAGAAGGGGATGGGGAGAGAGAGAGGGGGGTGGGTAGAGAGAGAGGGGGGCAGGGGGAGAGATAGAGGGGGAGAGAGAGAGAGGGGGGCAGGGGGAGAGAGAGGGGGGGCAGGGGGAGAGAGAGGGGGGCAGGGGGAGAGAAAGAGAGTGGGCAGAAAGAGAGAGGGGGCAGGGGAGAGAAAGAGAGGGGGCAGGGGGAGAGAGGAGGGGGCAGGTGGAGAGAGAGGGGGGCAGGGGGAGAGAGAGGGGGCAGGTGGAGAGAGAGAGGGGGCAGGGAGAGAGAGAGGGGGCAGGTGGAGAGAGGAGGGGGGAGAGAGAGGGGGCAGGGGAAAAGAGGAGGGGGAGAGAGGGGGGCAGGTGGAGGGGGGCAGGGGGAGAGAAAGAGAGGGGGCAGGGGGAGAGAAAGAGAGGGGGCAGGGGGAGAGAGAGGGGGCAGGTGGAGAGAGGAGGGGGGCATGTGAAGAGAGGGGGAGGAGAGAGAGAGAGGGGGGCAGGTGGAGAGAGGTAAGAGAGAGGAGAGAGAGAGAGAGGAGAGAGAGAGAAAGAGGTCAGGGTCTGGTCACAATGCTCACTCGGTTAGATGGTCTCCGGGGGCTCTCATTCAGCAGCTTCTCTCAAATGGGCAGTCGGCTTGTTTAACCACTTCAGCACTGGGCCATTTTACACCCTTCCTTACCAGAGCACTTTTTGCGATTCGGCACTGCGTCGCTTTAACTAACAATTGCGCGGTCGTGCGACGTTACACCCAAACAAAATTGACGTCCTTTTTTTTTCCCACAAATAGAGCTTTGCGCCACTGCGGTTTTTATTTTTTGCACTATAAACAAAAGAAGAGCGACAATTTTGAAAAAAAAACACAATATTTTTTACTTTTTGCTATAATAAATATCCCATTTTTAAAAAAAAAAAATATTTTTTTACTCTGTTTAGGCCGATACGTATTCTTCTACATATTTTTGGTAAAAAAAAATCGCAATAAGCGTATATTGATCGGTTTGCGCAAAAGTTATAGCGTCTACAAAATAGGGGATAGATTTATTGCATTTTTTTTTTTATACTAGTAATGGCGGCGATCTGCGATTTTTTTTTCGTGACTGCGACATTGCGGCGGACACTTCGGACACTTTTGACACATTTTTGGAACCATTCACATTTACACAGCGATCGTTGCTATAAAATTGCATTGATTACTGTGTAAATGTGACTGGCAGGGAAGGGGTTAACACTAGGGGGCGCTGCAGGGGTTAATGTGTTCCCTATAGGAGTGATTCTAACTGTGGGGGGAGGGGACTCACAAGGGGAGGAGACCGATCATGTGTTCCTCCGCACTGGGATCACATGATCGGTCTCCTCTCCGCTGACAGGACGTGGAGCTGTGTGTTTACACACACAGCCCACGGTCCCGCACGGTCCCGTTGTTTTAACAGGCACTCGCACCGGGTCCCAAGCGACGTCGCGGGCGCGCTCGCACCCCCCAGGTGGCCAGGAATGGGAGGACGTCATATGACGCCCACCCAGGATGGGAGATCCACCTTGTGGGCGTCATATGACAAGACGCGGGTAGGGAAGTGGTTAATCTTCCCACCCCCACATCCCCTTCACAGACTCAGCAGCACACAGGCAGGGAGAAGGGATGTGTGTAAGGGAGCTCAGGCATGCTGGAGGGGACGGAGCAGCGTAGGGATCCTCTCCTTCCAGGACAGCTGCATCTCTCGAGCCGCCTGTCACCGCACGCTGAGACCAAGGATGGACAGGAGGACGGAGCGGTCATCAACTGAGGGGGAGGAGAGGAGCAGGCGAATGTAACCAATGGTGTTCCGGAGGGGGCTTGGCACTAATTTATGCACCCCTCGAGTGCTCCAGCTAGTGTCAGGAGCCAGTGCAGCCAGTGGCGGCTCCAGGGACTTGTGTAGGGGGCAGAAAAGAACAAAGAGGAGGTGCCAACTTGGGGCCCGGGCTACCAGAGAGATCGGGCCCCTCAAGATGCCAGGGCCCCTTACATCTGTATGGGCTGTACCCCCCTGATGGCGGCCCTGCCCATGATGCTCACCTACACTGCAGAGTGCATGAGCATCATGGAAAATGTAGTTCCAAAACATCTGGGGTGCCACGGTTCGCCATAACTGCTCTAGAGTCCGACCTGTCCTTTCAGCCCCAAATCAAATCACTGTCAAAAGCCTGTAAGCCCAATAACATCTCTAAAATATTCCCCTTTTTAACCAATGAAACCACCAAGCTACTCATTCATTGTCCCT
Organism: Lithobates sylvaticus; assembly: GCA_028564925.1. NCBI lineage: Eukaryota > Metazoa > Chordata > Amphibia > Anura > Ranidae > Lithobates > Lithobates sylvaticus. The sequence goes on along the minus strand of CM053034.1, from coordinate 98,305,458 downwards.
TGTTATCTCTCGCCTTGATTATTGCAACTCCCTTTTCATTGGCCTACCTCTCCATAGGCTATCCCCACTTCAGTCTATCATGAATGCTGCTGCCAGACTCATCTACATTACCAACTGCTCGTGGTCCACCATCCCTCAATGCCAATCCCTCCACTGGATTCCAACTGCCCAACTAATTAAATTCAAAATATTAATAACATATCAAGCCATTCACAAATCTGCCCCAAGCTACATCACCAATCTTATCTCAAAATATCACCAAAACCGTCCACTCGGCTCCTTCAACACCTCCTACTCTCTAGCTCCCTATTCTCATCCTCCCATGCTCACCTCCATGACATCGCCAGAGCCTCTCCCATCCTCTGGAACTTTCTACCTTAATATGTCTGACTTTGTCCTACTCTGTCCGCTCTTATGAGCAGGGCCCTCCTAACCCTCTTGCACTGTACTGTATTGTAACTGTACTGTCTCTGTTTATATTGTAACGTACGGTGCATATTGTTGACGCTATATAAGTACTGACAAGCATCACTGATGGGCACTGATTGGCATCAGCACATTCTTAAAGGCCAACTTTAGCTTTATACATGAGCCATGTCGAGTGTGGTTCAGGAATGAGTCCGCACAAGTGCCCCCATAGCAATTTGCCAGGGGAAGGAGCCAGAAGCGTTGACAGGGGACCTAAAAAGAGGAAGATTGGGGCTGCTCTGTGCAATACTATTGCACAGAGAAGGTAAGTATTACATGTTTGTTATTTAAAAAAAAAATGTAATTGCAGGTTTACAATCAATTTTAAAAAGTTGATATAAATTGGCCAGTGGCAAAACAATTTCATAGTATAGTTCGTGAGCATAATTTCTTAAAATACCACACTACATTGTCGTAATAGTTAATATGTCTTAAATGAACTGTCAGAACAGAGGGCACTCTGCAAGTAGGTGTTTGACGGAAATTGGCTAGCATCAGGACAGTACCCGAGCACTTGAATGGACAGCAAATAGTAAAACCTCTTCTTTAACGCACCCACTGCCAACTGCACCGTTGTGGTCTGCAGCATTTGCCTGCAGAATGTAAGCCGTGAAGAAAGTAGCAGCTACTTACTATTCAGGTACCACCAGGGGTCAAGTCCTGGGGAAAAAAGTGTGGGAACTCCCACCCAAGATCCACTCGCCCACCAAAAAAAATTAAAAATAATACGCTCATATGCACGAACGCTTCAAAAGTGTTATTTTTCATCCAATTTTCATATTGTGTGTATGAAGCTTAACTGTTCATAACTAAATAAAGTACATAAAAGAAAAACAATCCTCAATAAACATAAATACGGTAATTCTCTGAATAATCAGCATTCATTCAATTGTGCTTCCATGCAAATGTGAACATCATGTTCTGATCTTTATTGGGGAATTTTATTTTGTATATAGAGTGTTTATGTGGTGAGTTTACACTTTTCATTGAACAGAGTTTGAATAACACAGGGTTAAACGGAAAGGTCATAAATGAACTGCACATTATCTGGACAGAATGCTTGGGGAGATAGTGATGTGTTCCTGCTTAGGATATGTATGTTAGCTTGGGGGGCTGCAAACTCTGCAGGGCTCCAACACACACTTGCTGCTATTACAACCCTTCACATATTTCCACATAAACTTCCCTCCTGGCATTAAACTTTGCAAGGTATTGTGCTCAGCTTACCACCCCAAACTGATGTTCCTCCCTCAGCTCACCTCTCTCCCTGCATGTCCTGTGAGCATGCAGGGAGAGAGGTGAGCATGGGTTCTCTCATCATATGGCACTGAAGATAGAGGAGGGGGGATTCAGCGGGACACACAGAGCAAGTATGCAGGAGACTGGGGGGGGGGGGGGGGGGGGATGAGGAGACAGTAAATCAGGAGGGGCCGGCGGGGAGGAGCGCATCACGAGAGGTCTGACTAAATATAATCTCTTAGCAGGAGGGACCTGATCTACCTGTCAGCTAGCTGTGATTGACAGGTAGGTCGAAGCGGAAGCTGTCATGGGGCCCCCTACTGGCAATGCCTGAATGGTCAGGTGTGCGGCACTTACTATTGAGAGCTGTGTAGGCAGCTGCTGGTGTAGCACCTGCCACACAGCTTGCATACTTCAAAGTCTTGCAGGACAAGGCTGTTAACGGGAACTGAGTTCCTGTTGTGGAAAAAGTACAGGAACTACGGTCCCATGCGTTCCCGCAGGACTTGAGCCCTGGGTACCACATTCATCAGGAAACACAGACAGCAGAAGGCCTGCACTCTTTCTTATTCCTCACTTTCTGCATCTCCACTCCTTGTCCCCCTATAATACTCTCCCTACTGCATCCACTGCAACGTCTGCGGCCTCTAGTGACAGGGAGGCAAATCTCCAAAGGGGTTTCAGAGACTTAGGATATACCACATTAGGCAGGGAAGAGAGTCATTGGGCCACACTGAGAACAGAAAAGTGAAGACTTGAACCTCTGCAAATTTCTTGGAAGGTAACAATGCAGTCAACTAAACCCAGTTTCTCATTGGCCTCATCGGAACCAGCAGTCCCCCCAAGCACCCCAGAACATATGCAAAGTTCTAGGCTAAATGCTGCAATCATTACCAGCATCTCCAGGCCTATTCTGGTGCTCTGGCACTAAAGGTACTCCACCATATTTTTAGGCTGCCCATCCTTACACAATGCAAGGGGAGCACATGCAGCAGCAAATGCAGAGTATAAATTCTACAACTGGGAGAATGGCAAGCAGCGAAATCACTAAATCCTACTCATAGGCTGGCCACCCTAAAATCTTCCTTCAAGGGCTACAAATATATCAAAGAAGTTGCCGGGGGAGGCTTTGGGGAGACCTTTTTTTTACCCTGCTAGTGGTGAATCGTGAAGGGGATACTGAAGGGATAAAGCTTTTCTCGTCTTACTTCTCCCAAGCTGCCACTTTCCTGCAAGTGCTGCTAATGAACCCTTTTCCTTCTTCTCAAGGGCACATATTAACCATTCTTTGGGGGAACTGCTAAAATTTCCTCCTTTTCGTCAAGGGCGCTTAGCTGCTGATTTTGTTTCAGGACTGCTAATGCACATCTTTCCTCCTCTTCCTCACGGGCACATAGCAGCCTTTTTTTTACTGCTAATATGCTCTTTTACTCCACCTCCTGAAGGGTGCAGAGCAGCTACTTCCCTTCTGTGCTGCCCCTTTGCCCTTTTCCTTCTTCTCCCCTTCAGCTAATCATAGCTGAGCCAACTGGCTATAAGGAGAGGAAATGAGATGGTAGGTGGAAAAGGGTGGAATATAGTCAACAATTGAAAGAATACTGATACAGGTCTGAAAGGCTAATAAACTGTGAAATGATTTGTAACAAGTAATCTGACTCCAGGGAAATGTCAACAGACACAAATAGATAATGTGACAGCCGAAGGTGTGATAGGGTAGTATAGATGTAGTACCTGTATGTAGTGGCTGGAGACAGGAATAATCCAGTCTTGCTATTCTACATAACTCTTCCTGTGGTTGGGTAAAAGTCCAGTACTGGGGGGTTTCCACAGCTTAGTGTTTCAAACTATTTGGAGGAAACTGGCTTCCCTGTGGCGGGTCAACACAGGTGTCTGTCATAGATCTGCACATGTGTGATTTTGTCTGTCAGCATCTGTGGGCTCTCTTTTATCAACTGGTTTTAGAAATCAGTGGTTCCCTTCCTCAGGATAAACATTTTATTATTTACATATTTACATTTAAAATACTTTTATTTAATTTTTTTTTCACATTGTTTAATTTTTTTTTTTCCTTGAAAGATTGTCACTGTATTGACCCTTTCCCGGCTTATTCGCTTGTCAACAAAAATTGTCATCCTGCTTGTTCATAGCCAAAAGGACGATTACCCAGGCCTGGAAGAAACCTACAGTCCCCCTTCCATGAAGTGAGATACCGTTTGATGGCAATGATGCTTAACCACTTCAATACCACCCATTGTCATATGACGTCCGCAGATGGGATCTCCCATCCCGGACGGGCTTTACATGACGTCCTGGGCTTCCCGGCTGTCTTGGGGGCACGTGCGCACCCCAGCCGCGTCACTCGGGACCCGATGCGCGTGTCCCGCGGCCACAATGTCTGCCGGGCACCCGCGATTGCCGTTAACCAAGCAGGACCGTGGATCCACGTCCTGTCAGAGGAGAGGAGACCGATCATGTGATCCTAGTACAGAGGAACACCGATCGGTCTCCTCCCCTTGTGAGTCCCCTCCCCCTACAGTTAGAATCACTCCCTAGGACACACAGTTAACCCTTTGATCACCCCCTAGTGTTAACCCCTTCCCTGCCAGTGACATTTGTACAGTAATCAATCCATTTTTATAGCATGGATCGCTGTATAAATGCCAATGGTCCCAAAATGGTGTCAAAAGTGTCCGATGTGTCGCAGTCACGATAAAAATCGCTGATCGCCGCCATTACTAGTAAAAAAAATAATAATAATAAAAATGCCATAAAACTATCCCCTATTTTGTAGACGCTATAACTTTTGCGCAAAGCAATAAATATACGTTATTGTGATTTTTTTTACCACAAATATATAGAAGAATACATATACATATATATTTTTTTCTTTTTAATTTGTGATATTTATTATAGCAAAAAGTAAAGAATATTGTGTTTTTTTTCAAACTTATTGCTCTTCTTTTGTTTATAGCGCAAAATAAAAAATAATTTGGGTACAGCGTTGCATGACCATGCAATTGTCATTCAAAGTGCGACAGCGCTGAAAACTGAAAATTGGCTTGGGCAGGAAGTGGGTGAAAATGCCCTATATTGAAGTGGTTAATAAACAAATGTTCAGTATTCTTAACTGCTTCCCGCTGGCTGTATTGTAAAATGACGGGCAGGCAGAAGCACTCTCGTTCTGGGTCTTCTTACTCTCGACGCGCTTGCGTGACGATCAGTGATGCCAATCAGTCCCTATCAGTGATGCCAATCAGTGCCCATCAGTGCTGCCTATCAGTGCCCATCAGTGCCGCCAATCAGTGCCGCCTATCCATGCGACCTATCAGTGCGCATCAGTGCCGCCTATTAGTGCCGCATATCAGTCCCCATCAGTGCTACATATTAGTGCCCGTCAGTGCAGCCTCATCAGCGCACTTTAGTGAAGGAGAAAAACTACTTATTTACAAAATTTTATAACAGAAACGAATAAAAACTTTTTTTTTTTTTAATTTAAATTTTTTTTCATTTGTTTAGCAAAAAATAAAAAACCCAGTGGTGATACCACCAAAAGAAAGTTCTATCTGTCTCAAAAAAATTATACAACTTTTGTTTGGGTACAGCGTTGCATGACCGCGCAATGGTCATTCAAAGTGCGACAGCGCTGAAAACTGGCCTGGGCAGGAAGGGGGTAAAATTGCCCAGTAGGCAAGTGGTTAAAGACACACATGCTAAGTTCCTAAAAATTTGGGAACTATGGTTGACGTATGCCTTCCCTGACCTCCCCCTGACAAGCGTTGGTCAGCGTTGGTCAGCTCTAACTCTAAATCTAAGCAATCGCCCCCCCTCCTGAGCCGTACCAGGCCGCGTGCCCTCAACATGGGGGGTGCCCTGGGGAAAGGGGGGCCGTGCGGCCCCCCCACCCCAAAGCACCTTGTCCCCATGTTGATGAGGACAAGGGCCTCTTCCCGACGTTGGTTGTCGGGGTCTGCGGGCGGGGGGGTTATCGGAATCCGGGAGCCCCCTTTAATAAGGGGGCCCCCAGATCCCGGCCCCCCACCCTATGTGAATGAGTATGGGGTACGATGTACCCCTACCCATTCACCTAAGGTGTAAAGTGTAAATAAAAAAAACACACAATTTTTTCAAAATATTTTATTGCACTGCTCCGGGGGTCTTCTTCCGTCTTGGGGGGTCTTCTCGCCGGACTCCTCCGCTATTTACCTAGCTCTTTTACCAAGCAGAGGAGCCCAGCTACCTCCTTCGTCGTCGCCGCCGTCGTCCGGGGGTCTCGATCCGCCTTCGGGGGTCTTCGGGGGTCTTCCGGGGTCTCTTCTGTTCTTGCCGCTGTCGTCGCTTTCTGCGCCACCGCCGACGACTTCTTCTTCTTCCTCTTCTTCTTCTTCTTCTTCTTCCGATGTTGACTCGTCGCTCTCTCTGGCGGGAATGCCAGAGCCGCGCTGTGCTGGGACTTATATAGGGACAAGGGGGCAGGGTCACATGCTCATGTCACATGGTGACCCCGCCCCCTATGACGTCACAGTCCCGGAGGATGCTGGGACTGTGAAATCATAGGGGCGGGGTCACCATGTGACATGAGCATGTGACCCTGCCCCCTTGTCCCTATATAAGTCCCAGCACAGCGCGGCTCTGGCATTCCGGCCAGAGAGAGCGACGAGTCAACATCGGAAGAAGAAGAAGAAGAAGAGGAAGAAGAAGAAGAAGAAGGCGGCGGAGGCGCAGAAAGCGACGACAGCGGCAAGAACAGAAGAGACCCCGGAAGACCCCCGAAGGCAGATCGAGACCCCCAGACGACGGCGGCGACGACGAAGAAGGTAGCTGGGCTCCTCTGCTCGGTAAAAGAGCTAGGTAAATAGCGAAGGAGTCCGGCGAGAAGACCCCCCAAGGCGGAAGAAGACCCCTGGAGCAGTGCAATAAAATATTTTGAAAAAATTGTGTGTTTTTTTTTATTTACACTTTACACCCTAGGTGAATGGGTAGGGGTACATCGTACCCCATACTCATTCACATAGGGTGGGGGGCCGGGATCTGGGGGCCCCTTATTAAAGGGGGCTCCCGGATTCCGATAAGCCCCCCGCCCGCAGACCCCGACAACCAACGGCCAGGGTTGTCGGGAAGAGGCTCTTGTCCTCATCAACATGGGGACAAGGTGCTTTGGGGTGGGGGGGCCGCACGGCCCCCCTTTCCCCAGGGCACCCCCCATGTTGAGGGCACGCGGCCTGGTACGGCTCAGGAGGGGGGGGGGGGCGCTTGCTCGTCCCCACCCTTCTCCTGGCCTGCCAGGCTGCGTGCTCGAAAAGGGTCTGAGATGGATTTGTGGGGGACCCCCACGTCGTTTTTTCGGCGTGGGGATTCCCTTTTAATCCATACCAGGTGACAGGGCTAGCGCGGCGGCATTCACTTCCTTCGCTAGCTCCGTCACACGAGCTGCCACCGGCGTCAGCGGTAAAGCGGCGATATTTTAGTGGTGGTATTCGGCCGCTAGCGGGGCGGTTTTAACCCCCCGCTAGCGGCTGAGAAGGGGTTAAATCCGCCCGCAAAATGCCGCCTTTGGTTTGCCGGCGGTATCACAGCGCTGCCCCATTGATTTCAATGGGGAGCAGCGGTGGAGGAGCAGTGAGTTCACCGCTCCTTCACCGCTCCAAAGAAGCTGCTGGCAGGACTTTTTCTGATGCCCAGCCAGTGCACCGCTCCAGTGTGAAAACCCGAGGGCTTTCACACTGGAGTGCATGCAGCAGCTGTTTTAGGGCGTTTTGCAGGCGCTATTTTTAACGCTATAGCGACTGCAAAACGCCCTCAGTGTGAAAGGAGTCTAAGAGGTTAATTTATACTGTGAAACAGTGAAGGAGTCAGACATGAAGCTATATGAAGGATGGAAGGGAGATATAAATCTTTTATATTAAAGTAGTAAAAGCTGAGACTTTTTTTTCATGGATATAAACATTTTAAGTATAATGCACAATACTGGTAAACTATTACTTTAAAGAGGAAGTTAACCCATACCAAAAAATAAAATAAAAATAAACCCTGCAAGGCAAAGGCATAATGAGCTAGCATGGTTTATTTTTATTTTATTAGCAGCGGCGTACCCTGCGCGCCGCTGTCTATGGCGCATGCGCCATAGACAGCGGTGCCTGTCTTTTTGCTAATATCTCCTAAACGTGTAGGTTTAGGAGATATTTCTTGGACCTACAGGTAAGCCTTAATCTAGGCTTACCTGTAGGTCAAAGTGGTCTATAAGGGTAATGCCTTCTATTACCTCCAGTCTGGCAGCCTCCACCTTCTCTGGGTTCAGATGCTGATCTTCCCGGCCCAGATCCTCCTCTTCTGGGGTCCCCCCACTGATGCTTCTGGCTCCTCCTGCCTTCAGAGTGCCCCAATAGCAAGCTGCAAAGTATAGTATAGAGTGCCCCTATAGCAAGGTAAAAAAAACTTCTGACTTTAGAACCACTCACTTCCTGCCCAGGAAATCATGTCCCGTTAGGCATTGTTCCTCACACATTCACATTCACAAGTTCTCAGGCACTTACTGACATGTATGGATGGTCTACTGAGCTGTATGAGTGCTGCACTGTGTCTTCTGAAATGTATGGATGGTGTACTGAGCAGTATGTGCGCTGCACTGTATTTCCTGATATGTAAACAAATAATGCATTCTGTATGCAGGCAGATTAATCGGCTGGTCGATTAATCGATTATGAAAATAGTTGAAAACTATTTTCATAATTGATTAGTTGTTGATTAATCGATTAGTTGTTTCGGCCCTAGTCTCTACTCTTCCTTTCTCTCCCTTACCTTGCTCTTGCCTTCCTTTCTTGTCTTTGCTCTCTGTTCCTTTTCTCTTGATGGGTTCCTAAGCCCTCTTTAGTTGTTTATTGGTGCACAGGATTACAGTACTTAGAATGGGGATACCGGCATACATGTTCTGGCTAATGTTGCAAACTATGAACACATACAGTATCTCACAAAAGTGAGTACACCCCTCACATTTTTGTAAATATTTTCTTATATCTTTTTACACTAAAGAAATTACACTTTGCTACAATGTAAAGCTTGTATAACGGTGTAAATTAGCTGTCCCCTAAAAATATCTCAACACACAGCCATTAATGTCTAAACCGCTGGCCACAAACGTGAGTAGACCCCTAAGTGAAAATGTCCAAATTGGGTCCAAAATGTCAATATTTTGTGTGGCCACTATTATTTTCCAGCACTGCCTTAACCCTCTGGGGCATGGAGTTCACTAGAGCTTCACAGGTTGCCACTGGAGTCCTCTTCCACTCCTCCATGACGACATCATGGAGCTGGTGAATGTTAGAGACCTTGCGCCCCTCCACCTTCCGTTTTGAGGATGCCCCACAGATGCTTTATAGGGTTTAGGCCTGGAGAACATGCTTGGCCAGTCCATCACCGTTACCCTGTGCTTCTTTAGCAAGTTAGCGGTTGTCTTGGAGGTGTGTTTGGGGTCGTTATGTTGGAATACTTCCCTGCGGCCCAGTCTCCGAAGGGAGGGGATCATGCTCTGCTTCAGTATGTCACAGAACATGTTGGCATTTTGGTTCCCTCAAAGAACTGTAGCTCCCCAGTGCTGGCAGCACTCATGCATCCCCAGACCATGACACTCCGACCACCATGCTTGACTGTAGGCAAGACATACTTGTCTTAGTACTCCTAACCTGGTCGCTGCCACACACGCGTGACACCATCTGAACCCAATAAGTTTATCTTGCTCTCATCAGACCACAGGACATGATTCCAGTAATCCATGTCCTTTAGTCTGCTCGACTTCAGCAAACTGTTTGCGGGCTTTCTTGTGCATCATCTTTAGATGAGGCTTCCTTCTGGCACAACAGCCTTGCAGACCAATTTGATGCAGTGTACGGCGTATTGTCTGAGCACTGACAGGCTGATCCCATCACCCCTTCAACCTCTGCAGCATTTCTGGCAACACTCATGCGTCTATTTTCCAAAGACAGCCTCTGTATATGACGCTGAGCATGTGCACTCAACTTTTTTGGTTGACCATGGCAAGGCCTGTTCTGAGTGGAACCTGTCTTGTTAAACCGTTGTATGGTCTTGGCCACGGTGCTGCAGCTCAGTTTCAGGGTCTTGGCAATCTTCTTATAGCCTAGGCCACCTCTATGTAGGGAAATCATTCTTTTTTTCAGATCCTGACAGAGATCTTTGCCATGAGGTGCCATGTTGAACTTCCAGTGACCAGTATGAGAGAGTGAGAGTGATAACACCAAATTTAACACACCTGCTCCCCATTCACACCTGAGACCTTGTTAAACTAACGAGTCACATGACACCAGGGAGGGAAAATGGCTAATTGCGCCCAATTTGGACATTTTGACTTAGGGGTGTACTCACTTTTGTTGCAAGCGGTTTTGACATTAATGGCTGTGTGTTCAGTTATTTTGAGTGTTGTCACATGAAAAGATATATTAAAATATTTACAAAAATGTGAGGGGTGTACTCACTTTTGTGAGATACTGTATATGTTACATTTAGGTTTACTGTGATCGTTTGAGAAGGAGGCCCTCCCTCCTTCGTTTATGCTGTGTGTTTTTGTGTTCCTCATGTCGGCAGTCATAGCCCTTGCATGGGCGGACTAGGTGTGGTTTCAATGATATACCTACAATAAAAATGATTGAACCAGAAAGATTGTCACTGCCCTCGTGAAGAAAATAGGGACAGTAATGGCAATCCAAACTGGGTACTTCCTTTTAAAAAGGAAGTCCTAAACACCACCTTCTACCGATGCAAAAATAATATATGCCACCTGTCGCTTTTACAATGTAGGGGGAAGGGCAGGCAGCAACAAATAGATGGGGAATCATACCGGTAGGGGAAGGGGCAGGCAGCAGCAAAAGGTTAAAAAGTAGAATCCTAGGACCACAGGCTTCCTGCCCTTCCTCAAATCTTACTTTCCAGTGATGAAAAAAAGAATAGAGGCAGTTTAGATTATGCCAAAAACAACACCTGGAAGTTGTGTTTTGTTTGTGGCTGGTATATACTATTATTTTAAACATTTTATTATTACCATATTTACAAATTTATTGTTGTATTTCCTTGTAAGGCTGCCCCTGCAATGGTGACATAAACACAGGCAGCAAAGGTAATGCAAATATGTTACTATTTTTATAAAAGCTTATCTTTATAAAAGTTATCTGCAACCTGGGGGCTGCCTTGCAGCACAACATCCACACCTCCAGTGGCTCTGGTGAAGACCATTTGGCTCCTTAGATCCTGCGACTCTGACACCCCCCGTTTGCATGCGGTCACACTGATTACGTTTTTTGGCCCCTTGTCTATCAAACAGTATCTTCCCAGCAAGCGTGCCAGATACGGGGTCAAGATGTATAAGCTCTGTGACAGGGCCACAGGCTATACATATAGTTTTATGGTTTATGAGGGTAGAGATAGTCATGTGGAGCCAGAGAACTGCCCAGACTACATAGGGAACACTGGTAATATTGTGTGGGACATGGCGTCACCCTTATTCAGAAAGGGGTACTACTTGTACGTTTACAACAATTATTACACAAGTGTGCCACTTTTTAGTCACCTTTTTGATTGTGGAATTGGCGCATGTGGCACCGTGCGATCTAATCGACAGGGCTTCCCCCAACGGCTTGTAGAGTCCCGACTTAGATGGGGGAGAGAGCCTGCTTGAAATGTAATAGTTTGTGGAGGGATTCATGGAATGTTTTCGTTCTGTCCTCCATTCACGCAGATACGACTGTCCAAATTCCGACGGCGACTGGTGTTGTGGAGAAACCCCTCTGTGTCCACGAATACAACCTTAACATGGGAGGGGTGGACCTCAATGACCAGTTGTTGGCGTTGTACCTAATTGCCCGTAAGGCCAGACACTGGTATAAAAAAAGGGTCTGTATATTTATTCTATACAAGTGCACAATAGAAAAATTTGTTTAGTTTAGTTTCGTTTCTGTTTGTTTCCGTTGATTCGTAACGATTCGTAATTTCGTAAGTCGTCGTTGTTCGTATTCGGACTCATTCGTATTTTCGTAAGAGTTATTTTTTCGTTGATTCGTTTTTCCGTTAGTCTAATTTTCGTTTATTCGAAATTCGTATTTTGGTATTTTCGTTATATTTCGTATTCGGACGCATTCGTATTTTCGGAACAGCTATATTCTCGTTGATTTAAAAAGATTCGTATTTCCGTTAATCTAATTTTCGTTGATTCGAAATTCGTATTTTTGTAGATTTAGTTACATTCGTAAGATTGATTTATTCGTACTTTCGTAACATTGTTTTCGTAGATTCGTAATCGGAGCATAATTCATAATTTTATGTAATCTGTATGCTATTTAAATGTTTAAGAAACAAAGAATTTCTCTCTCACAAGTCAGAACTTAACTAAAAAATCCACCAAAACAGTGCCTCCGACCCAACCACACCCTATCTGGACTCTGGATGGAATATTTCAGAATCAGAACTAATATTCGTTCTTTCGCATTCTCGATCAGCAGAATTTTTGTTATTTCGTATTTTCGTTGTTTTGATTTCCTTTTTCCGAATATTCGTAATTTCAATTTTTTTCGTTCATTTTGATTTTCGTTATTTTTGAATCTTTGTTCGGTATTTTCGTTGTTTCTGTTTTCGTTTTTCGGATTTTCATTCTTTCGTAGTTTCGTTGTTTCTAATTTAATTATTTCGTATTTTCGTTGTTTTTCATATTCGTTCTTTTAGATAGTTCGTTACTCGTTAGAATTTTTAGTAAACCATTCGTTCATTCGTACGATAACGAATGAACGAATATAACGAATTTGAACGGAAAACGAATTCATAACTAAACGAATTGCACGTGTCTAATTTATTCCAATTGGCTCTGCTGAATGCTTTTGTGCTATACAAATCTTCAGGACGAACTGGATCCTTCCTAAAATTCCTGGAAAAGATCGTCACAGCCCTTCTGTTTCCAGACGGTGCTATGGCCCACCTTCCCAACACAAATGCAGTGAGCCGGCTGCATGAGAGGCATTTTCTGTATGTCCTCCCTGGTATTCTCTCTATTGTTACTGTATTTTAGAACTGTAATGTTTTATTTTTACTATGTTTTATTGTATTTGCTTTGCAGGTATGGTATATCTTACTGTTATACTGTAATATTACTTTGTTTTATTGTTATCTTACTGTTATACTGTAACGTTACTTTGTTTTATTGTTAACCATCATTTGCTTAGCAGGTACACCATTCAGCTGCAGCACAGGTTTATTTATTCTGACAGCAACAGCATTTGCTCCCACGATACGTAAAGCCATGACTCCAGCACTGTAGGAGGTGATTTCACCACCACAGTTAAAAAAAAAAGCATATATGCTGAAGCATGGGGACAGGGGTGGAAGAGCGAATTGCTCCTAACATTAGGGGTGGATTGCCGCCATGCTTTGGCATATATTTTTTAGGCACAGATTGCGTTACAAAATGTTTTATTTTTACTATATTTTATTGTATTTGCTTTGCAGATATGGTATGTCTTACTGTTATACTGTAATGTTGCCTTGTTTTATTGTTAACCATCATTTGCTTAGCAGGTATGCCATTCAGCTGCAGCACTGATTTATTTATCTTGATAGCAACAGCGTTTGCTCTCACGATATGTAAATCAGCGACTCCAGCACTCTAGGAGGTGATTTCACAACCACAGTTAAAAAAAAAATGGTGCATGTATGCCCATCATTAGAAGTGGGTGGATGAAGGGCGGCATTCTAATGGTAGGCATACCCACCGATCAATCTTTTCTTTTTCATGCAGCCCACAGGCTGCATGAAAAAAAGAACAGTACAATATATGCCCATCAAGGACCAGCAAGCACTGGTATGTTGCTGGACTTTAAGTGATTATACCAGAATGATGCCTGCAGGTTTAGGTATCATCTTGGTAACATTCACCACGAAGGTCAGATCGAGGGGCAGTAATTTTAGCAGTAGACCTCCTCTGTAAATCTAAAGTGGTGGTATGGGAGGCACCCGCCGTAATGACCGTCCTCTCAGGTGACTGCTCTTTTATAACTTAGGACGGGGCCACACGGTGATGTCGCCGGGTGACCCGCCCCCCTCTGACGCGCTGGGACATCTCTATGGCTTCACATAGCGCCAGGGGGGTGGGGCCACCCGGTTATGTATCAGGACTTGTAAAGAACTTGTCCCCAAGCCGTGTCATGTAATTTTTAAAATTTTCACACTTTTTTTTTTGTGAAATGGTAGGGGTACATTTGTACCCTGTTACCATTTCACACAGGGGGTGAGGCTGGGATATGGAGGTCCCCTTGTTAAAGGGGGCTTCCAGATTCCGATAAGCCCCCGAGGCCGCAGACTCCCACAACCACCGGGCAAGGGTTTTGGGGATGAAGCCCTTGTCCCCATCAACATGGGGAAACGGTGCTTTGGCTACCCCAAAGCACCCTCCCCATGTTAAGGGCATGTGGCCTGGTACAGTTCAGGTAGGGCGCTCTCTTGTCCCATCTCTTTTCCAGCGGCCTGCCAGGTTGCATGCTCGGATAATGGTCTGGTATGGATTTTTTTTTTAAATACCTGAAGGGTCTGATATTTAATTTTGGCGCGGGTTCCCCTTAATATCCATACCAGACCTAAAGAAGGGCCTGGTATGGAATTTGGGGGGACCCCCATGCAATTTTTTTTTTTAATTTTGGTTCTGGTCTCCCCTTAATATTCTTACCAGACCCAAAGGGCCTGGTAATGGACTGTGGGGGAATCCCATGCCATTTTTTTCAATTACTTTTATGTGTGTTTCCGGGACCGACAATTCATTATAGCCATGAGTACTTTTAAATGACTTTTTTTCCTTTAGAAATGTAATTTTGTGCAGGGACTGTTGTAAACACAGGAAAAATGCGCCACTTTACAGGCATACTATAGACACCCCCCAGCTACGAAATTTAAAGGAATATTTTTTTACTTTTATTGTTTCACTTTAAGCATTATTAAAATCACTGCTCCCGAAAAAACGGCAACCCAGGTCCCCAAACACTTTTTATGACAATACCATGCATATATGCCTTTAAAATTAGCACTTTTGATTTCTCCCATAGACTGTTAAAGGGTGTTCTGTGGCTTTCGAATTTGCTGCGAACACCCCAAATTGTTTGCTATTCGGCGAACAGGCGATCACCCGATGTTCGAGTCGAATTTACGTTCGACTGGAACATCGGGCTCATCCCTAATTATCAGATTAGATTTAAAGTGGTTTTAAATACTTGCTTACAGGGCACTTAAGCCTCCCTCCTGCCCACACCGATTTCCAGCTTTCAGTGCTCTCACATTTTGAATGACAATTATACATTTTTTGTCCTTTTTCTTCATACAAATAGAGCTTTCTTTTGGTGGTATTTGATCACCCCTGGGGGTTTTTTTTGCGCGATAAATGAAAAAAGACAGAACATTTTGAAAAAGAACACATTTTTCTTTGTTTCTGTGATAAGCAAGTTAGTTATTTTTCTTTATACATTTTGGCCAGAATTTATACTGCTACATATCTTTGGTAAAAATAACCCAAATTAGTGGATATTATTTGGTCTGTGTAAAAGTTAGAGAGTCTACAAGCTATGGTGCAAATCATAAAAAAATGATCACACCTGATGTACTGGCGGCCTAGCTCATTTCTTGAGACCCTAACAAGCCAGAAAAGTACAAATGCCCCACAAATGACCGCTTTTTGGAAAGCAGACATTCCAAAGTATTTAGTAAGAGGCATGGTGAGTTTTTTTGAAGTTGTCATTTTTTCCCACAATTCTTTGCAAAATTAAGATTGTTTATTGTTTTGTTTGCTTTTTTCACAAAATTGTCATTGTAATAGGTTATTTCTCTCACACGACATGTGCGTACCACAAATGACAACCCAAAATGCATTCTGCTACTCCTCCTGAGTATGGCGATACCACATGTGTGGGACTTTTTCACAGCCTAGCCACATAGAGAGGCCCAACATTTAAGTAGCACCTTCAGGCATTCTAGGAGCATACATTACACATCTCTTTGGACATTATTGTTGTTGGTGGTGATGATACTGCACAGGTGTGTGCTGATCAGTGATGTAAGTAACTGAGTTAAAATAAACTGAGTTACCTAACTCAGTTACTTTAGAGGGTAACGAGTAATCTAACTGATTACTTTTCCCCTCATGGTAACTCAGTTCCCATTACTTTGGCTTAGTTACCCCAATTACATCTACCGCCACTAGATGGCAGTAGTGTAATTCCGGCGTCCTGCCGAAAAAGTTCCCCCCGCCGGATAAGGACCCTCTGTACTACGCAGGCGAGTGGGCTTGCACAGTACGAAGCACTACGAAGCTTCCGAAAATTGACGAACCTAAACAGCTCTGAGTGAACTCACCGCGCAGGTGCAGTTAACATGTAATTGTACGAGGCGATGCCGCGCGCTCCCGATGCTTGTGCTACTCTGCAAGGGGCGTCTATCGTGTAAGTAAGGGGCGGCTCTAGTATTACTGTAACCAAGGGGCGCATTTATTATTTTTGTTATATATTGAGCTCTGCCCATTAATTTAACATTCACCCTCTTCTGTAGCCATCCGCCCCTTACACAATATAATAATAGACCCGCCACTTGCTTACACGCTATAACAGATCTGCCCCTTGGTTAGAGTAATAATAGAGCAGCCCCTTGGTTACACGATATATAACAATAATAATAAATGTGCCCCTTGGTTACAGTAATACTAGACCTGCCCCTTAGTTACACGTATAGAATATTTTTAAAAAAAGTCAGTTACTTTGCTGCGTAACTAATTACTTTTCCAATGTAGTAACTGAGTTACTAACGCAATTACTTTTTGGGAGAAGTAATTTGTAACTTAACTAATTACTTTTTTAAAGTAAGATGACCAACACTGGTGCTGATAAGCCTGCACTGATGGGCACTGATGAGCCTGCACAGATGTGTGCTGATAAGCCTGCACTGATGAGGCGGTACTCATGAGCCTGCACAGATGTAAGGGTTTACAACCATTTTAACTGTGAATTACAGCTCTAGAATTATTGCTATCACTCCTTCTCTTGGCGACACCTCACATATGTGGTGCAATCACTGTTATGTACATGTAAGATGGTTAGAAAACCAAGTTTTCAACCATAAAGTTCTTAATAAGACTGTTCCACCTTCCACTCGATCCCCACTATCTTTTCCAAAGAGTTTTTAGTTGTTTTTTACACTTGTAAGTGGTTGGATTAGGCAGTGGCGAACCTAGACATTTCTTCCCCCGGGGCAAAGATTCAGTTCAGTGGAAGGTATCAGGAGGGCAGTGGATGGCATCAGCAGGGCAGTGGCTGGCATCAGCAGGGCATTTAAAACTGGACTTCTGGCTGGAGACAAGCTTACCCTCACAGTGGGTCCCTATCACATTGCAAGGTTAACTGCTAGTTTTGACTAGGGAATGATGAATAAGGTAAATTACTTACCTTATTCCTGGCTCCCTCACCAGCCTGCTCTCTCTTCCACTGTCCGATGCTCCTAGGTAAGGATGGGCCCGGTGCTCGATTCGAGCACCGGGCGTTGGCTCGGCGAGCCCCGAACTATTTTGGCCGCTCGCACCACGTTCGTGTGATGCGCGCGGCCCCGCAATGCATTGCGGCCGGCGCGGCCGACGCAGTGCATAGCTGGCTGATGAGTGGCCAAGCATGCACTGTGACCCCGCATGCTTGGCCAATCACAGCCCCGGAAACTCGAAGAGCCATAATTGGCTACAGGCAGGACACCTGTAGCCAATTACAGCTCAGGGGTGTTAGCCCCCCCCTGCAGGCAGGCCAGAGCTCCTATATTTTGTTACCAGAAGCACCTCATAGGACTTGTAGTGTGTTAGGCAGGCAGAGCTCCTATCAAGGGTCCTACTATTTAGTTTCCAGTAGCACCTATAGGACTTGTAGTGTGTTCGTGGCAGGCAGGCAGAGCTCCTATATTTTGTTACCAGAGGCACCTATAGGAATTGCACCACCTCCTGTTCCTGGTCAGCAGCAGAGCTATCTATCTTGTTCCCAGAGGCACCTACAGGACTTGAAGTGTTAGTCCCATTACACACACAGAGCTATATTTTGTTCCAGAAGCACCTATAGGACTTGAAGTGTGTTAGTCCCATTTACACACACAGAGCTATATTTTGTTCCCAGAAGCACCTATAGGACTTGAAGTGTGTTAGTCCCATCACACACACAGAGCTATATTTTGTTCCCAGAAGCACCTATAGGCACTTGAAGTGTGTTAGTCCATTACACACACAGAGCTATATTTTCTTCCCAGAAGCACCTATAGGACTTGAAGTGTGTTAGTCCCATCACACACACAGAGCTATATTTTGTTCCCAGAAGCACCTATAGGACTTGAAGTGTGTTAGTCCCATTACACACACAGAGCTATATTTGTTCCCAGAAGCACCTATAGGACTTGAAGTGTGTTAGTCCCATCACACACACAGAGCTATATTTTGTTCCCAGAAGCACCTATAGGACTTGAAGTGTGTTAGTCCCATCACACACACAGAGCTATATTTTCTTCCCAGAAGCACCTATAGGACTTGAAGTGTGTTAGTCCCATCACACACACAGAGCTATATTTTGTTCCAGAAGCACCTATAGGACTTGAAGTGTGTTAGTCCCATAACACACACAGAGCTATATTTTCTTCCCAGAAGCACCTATAGGACTTGAAGTGTGTTAGTCCCATCACACACACAGAGCTATATTTTCTACCCAGAAGCACCTATAGGACTTGAAGTGTGTTAGTCCCATTACACACACAGAGCTATATTTTCTTCCCAGAAGCACCTATAGGACTTGAAGTGTGTTAGTCCCATCACACACACAGAGCTATATTTTCTTCCCAGAAGCACCTATAGGACTTGAAGTGTGTTAGTCCCATTACACACACAGAGCTATATTTTCTTCCCAGAAGCACCTATAGGACTTGAAGTGTGTTAGTCCCATCACACACACAGAGCTATATTTGTGTTCCAGAAGCACCTATAGGACTTGAAGTGTGTTAGTCCCATTACACACACAGAGCTATATTTTGTTCCCAGAAGCACCTATAGGACTTGAAGTGTGTTAGTCCCATTACACACACAGAGCTATATTTTCTTCCCAGAAGCACCTATAGGACTTGAAGTGTGTTAGTCCCATTACACACACAGAGCTATATTTTGTTCCCAGAAGCACCTATAGGACTTGAAGTGTGTTATGAGCTCCTATATATTCTTCTCAGCAGCACCCACAGGACTTCTAGTGTGTTAGTGGCATCACACAGAGCTCCTCTATTTTCTTTGCAGAAGCACCCACAAGGACTTCTAGTGTGTTAGTGGCATCACACAGAGCTCCTCTATTTTTCTTTGCATAAGCACCCACAGGACTTCTAGTGTGGTTAGTGGCATCACACAGAGCTCCTCTATTTTCTTTGCATAAGCACCCACAGGACTTCTAGTGTGTTAGTGGCATCACACAGAGCTCCTCTATTTTCTTTGCATAAGCACCCACAGGACTTCTAGTGTGTTAGTGGCATCACACAGAGCTCCTCTATTTTCTTGCAGAAGCAACCATAGGACTTCTAGTGTGTTAGTGGCATCACACATGAGCTCCTATATATTCTTCTCAGCAGCACCCACAGGACTTCTAGTGTGTTAGTGGCATCACACAGAGCTCCTCTATTTTCTTCTTGCATCTTTTCCAAAGTTAAGTGGTTGGATTAGGCAGTGGCGAACCTAGACATTTTTCTTCCCCCGGGGCAAAGATTCAGTTCAGTGGAAGGTATCAGGAGGGCAGTGGATGGCATCAGTAGGGCAGTGGCTGGCATCAGCAGGGCATTTAAAACTGGACTTCTGGCTGGAGACAAGCTTACCCCGTCCACCACCACCGCCAAAGGCACAGTGGGTCCCTATCACATTGCAAGGTTAACTGCTAGTTTTGACTAGGGAATGATGAAATTACAAATCTTGATCTAATAACTCACAGCAGGGCCCATTCCTGCGCCCACCAAGAGTAACTGTGAGAGCTTACAGTCTTGTGGCAAAACCGTCCACCACCACCACCACCACCACCCCCAATTTTTCTGCCCTGTTCAACAGGTGCATGCAATTACAAATCTTGATCTATTAACTCACAGCAGGGCCCATTCCTGTGCCCACCAGTCTTGTAAATTAGAGTATATACGCCAGGCCCCTACTTACCTTATTTATCCCAATCCTTGTTTCAATGGCTCCCTCACCAGCCTGCTCTCACTTTTTTTTTTTTCACTTTATGCATCATTAAAATGACTGCTCCGAAAAAACGTTAGTTTTTAAAAGTTCTTTTTGCATTCCACTGTCCGATGCTCCTAGGATGTGTTCGGGCCTTTGGCATCCTGCATTGTACAGGATGACCTTAGACAACAAAGAGAAGTGGCTTTGGAGAACCAGACATGATGCAGAGGAAATCTTCAGGAACCAGGAAAAGCATTTCATCTTAGTACCATCTTATTCAGACAAACTGAGCAGTTAACCACCTGATTACTTTGCACTTAAACCCCCCTCGTGACCAGACCAATTTTCAGCTTTTGGCGCTGACACACTTTGAATGACAATTGCGCGGTCATACAACACTGTACCCAAATGAAATTTTTATCATTTTTTTCCCACAAATAGATCTTTCTTTTGGTGGTCTTTAATCACAGCTGGGGTTTTTATTTTTTGCTAAACAAACAAAAAAAGATGGAAAAAAAAAAAAAAAAATCATGTCACTGGTGGGGACAGATAAGTCGGTACTGATGGGGACAGCAAAGATGGCACTGATGGGCACGGATGGGTGGCACGGATGGGTGGCACGGATGGGTGGCACGGATGGGTAGATGGATGGGTGGCACCGATGGGCACTGATGGATGACACTGATGGGCACTGATGGGTGGCACTGATGGGCACTGATGGGTGGCACTGATGGGCACTGATGGGCACTGGTAGGTGACACAGATGAGCTGATCACAGAGCGCGCCGCGCGCGCCCTTCAGGGGGCGTGCAGGCAGCTTGTGGCTGGGACGACGTCAATAGACGTAGTCCCAGCACATCAGATCCGCGACGTAGCCGTCATTCGGCTATAGCGCGGATCTCAGGTAGTTAAAGTGATACAAAGTCTCGTTTTATTATGTTATACTTACCTGCCCTGTGCAGTGGATTTGCACAGAGCAGCCCAAATTCTCCTCTTCTTGGGTCCCTCTTCCGTGCTCTTGGCCCCTTCCTCCTGTTGTGCACCCACAGCAAGCAGCTTGCTATGGGGGCACCTGAGCTGAGCCACAGCTTCCTGTGTCCATTCAGACATGGAGCCATGGGTCGGCCCGCCCCGTTTCTCTCCTCATTGGCTGACTGACTTTGACAGCAGTGCGAGCCAATGGCGCCGCACTGCTGTTTCAGGCAATGAGGAGGGGAGTCCCAGGCAGCTGAGACACTCCTACCTAGACTACCTAAAAAGCAGTGCATGTTCACGGAATCTAAGAAGATGAAAGAAGTAAATTCCAGCTTGCTATAGACACTGTTTAAAACCTAAACCAAACAATTCATTTAGTAAAAAACTATTTTTTTTTGTTGTGCCCCCTAATTTAAGCGATATAGGGATGAAGGATTTCAAAGGTCAATGAAACAATAACTCTATAACAATGTCTTACTATAATAATTTGACTTTCAGTGGAAAACTGGACAATGTTTTCCTTATTTTATTAAGTCTAGTTTAAAAGAAAGTATTGTTAGTACTCAACCCTTACTTTTTTTCTTTACAGAATCCATCTCTAGGGTTTAAAAAAAAAACCACAACACTCAATAGCGTTAGCCCCCTCCTGCCACCCCCCCTTACTAGCTAGAAATCAGAACCTTTATGCCCCATAGCAAGTCTGCTGCACTAAACAAGCTGTGAGTACCATCTACTGTAACCATTTGGTGTATATAGACTTGACCCTTTCCTCATATAGGAGTCGTATAATCCCTGAGGCTCGGTTCACACCTAAATCAGCCTTGGATCGCACAGCAACCCTGCCCGCCCCTGTTCTCCATTTCAGGAATGAATCAGGGCAAAATCTTTGCCTGAATTCGGCCCTGAAACTTAGGCAAAGACGCACAGCATTTCTGTGCAGTTCTGAACCTTACACAGCAGAATGGAACAAACCAATCTGGCGCTGTTGCAGGGCTTATTTTAATACAGGAAACAAGCTAACAGGAGGGTATGGAGCACACTAGGCAATGACTCATCAGCATGCTGCTAAACTGTCCAAACGTTTGCTAAAGTGGATTTTGGAGGGGACGCCTGGACTAGCAGACCGGCAAAACAGTTATCTTTTTGGAAGTAGACAGCTCCAATTTAGATATTTCAGTTATGTGTTAGACTAGTTGCCTGGAGTTCAGCTTTAAATAATAGGTAACATTTATAAGTAGGCACCATCGGACAGTTTCCATCGGATTGTCCGACGGACAAAATCCTATCTCCTGCTGGATAGATTTTTTGACAACAAAGTCCGATCACACCAAATCCGATCGTGTGTAGCGAATTCCGACGGACAAAGTGCTACGCATGCTCAGATCACATTACAAGACCAAAGCTATTGGCTACTAGCCTCTACGTAGTCCCGTCGTAGGCAACAAACGTCACCACGTTCAGAATGATCGGATTTTCCGACAACTTTGTCCGACCGTGTGTACGCAAAACCAACATCGGACAAAGTATGACAGACATGATCCGACGGACCTGGTCCTCGGATAATCCATGTGTATGGGGCTTTAGGGGTCGTTCACATCAGGAAGTGTGTCCCAGAAGATGCTTTTTGCTTGTTCCCCCACGCATCGCAATTTTTAATGGGCTGCCCAATTTGCGTGAAACACGCAAAGAAGGTGAAGGCAAGATTTTGAAAATTACGATGCACGAAAAAAACGCATGATGAATTAGAGGTGTGCATCTTCACTGGTCTCACGATTTGATTTGATTACGATTATCCTGTCAACGATTCAATTCGATTCAATTCCATGATGCATCACGATTACTGCCCATGTGCCATTTTTTTTATTTTATCTATTCTTAAAAAAAAAAAAAAGACAACACTCTCTGCATGTAGCAAAGTCTAAACACAGCAGACAACTTAAAGAGGAGCTCCAGGCTCCCCCAAAATGCTAAAGGAGATGGTCAGAGACTGCAGACATGGTACAAGAGATGGTCAGAGACTGCAGACATGGTACAAGAGATGGTCAGAGACTGCAAACATGATACAAGAGATGGATAGAGACTGCAGACATGATACAAGAGAAGGACAGAGACTGCAGACAATGTCCCCATAAAGGCCCCCCAAACGACAATGTATGCCATTTCATTAATTGTAGTTTATGTATGTCTTATTGTCTTGGTGGTTGATTCACATCAAAACTTCATTAATACTTTTTTTTTTGTATGATTTATGGTTTTGCTCATCACTTGCAATGCATGGCTCAGGTCTTCTGCAGAAGCCTGTGTGACAGTGAGCCGAGGAGGAGGACTGTCTGGAGACCAGGAATCGGGGACACTTGCTCCACATGTCTCCTCTCCTGTAGCAGCCAGCTCAACACACAGTGACGTCGGCCGGCTGGGGATGGCGTCAGCAGGAGGCAGGAAAAGAGGGAGCGGCTAGCACCCTCAACTTAATTTGGCTCCGTTTGCAGAGGCAGGGCACAGCGTTTTCTGGCTGCTTTCGTGGCTAACGCCCACGGCTCATTTTGGCTCAGTTCGGCAGGGCACAGCACGGATGACGTCATTTAAAAATCTATTATTTTGGTCGCAGCATCAATGCCGAATCGCGATGCATCAATGCTGCAATTAAATTTAACACCCCTATAGTGAATGCACACACATTAGCTAGCTATTTGGGGGTGCCCGAATAAACTGCAAAAGGCAGCACATTTTTGTGTGATTTTGCACGTGTTGCAAGCCTTAATGGCCTGATGAAGTTTGTAAATCCTTCTCCCTACTAGCACAAATCCACCCCCCCATAAATCCCCTTTCCTAGCACAAATCGCCCCCCACTAATCCATTCTCCTAGCACAAATTCCCCCAAATGCCCTCCCCTAGCACACATACTCCCCAATCTCGACTCCTAGCATACCCCCCCCCCCCCCCCAATCACCTCTTCTAGAACAACCCCCCAGCCCAATAGCCTCTCCTAGCACAAATTGCCTCTTCTAGCACAAATCCCCCAAATCCATTCTCCTAGCACAAATCTCCCCCTCAAATCCCCTCTTCTATCACAAATCCCCCCAAACCTCCTCTCTTAGCACAATGCCAACCCCCCCCCCCCCCCCAAATCCCCTGTTCTTGCACACTACCCCACAAATCCCCTCTCTTAGCAAACACCCCCCCCCCCAACCCCCTCTCCTAGCAAAAATCCCCACCCCAGCACAAAATATATTCCTCCTCCCCTCTCCAAATGCCCCCTTCTAACATAAAAGCTCCCACCCCTCTTATCACTTCAGGAGGAGTGAGAAAGAGCAGTGAGAAGTTGTGAGCTGTGTCCACCCACCTAACAATTTGGGGAGGCTGTAATCACATCATATACTGTCTGATCTTTGCGGGCTTTGCATATTTGCCAACTGCTTTAGTTTGCTGCTTTGCAAACCTGCTTTGCAGTTGATGTGTCTCTTTGATGCCTTCAATCATTCATTTGGCTTTATCTTTTTCCGGTCAGAGTCAAACAGCATATTAGATTTCCCCAGGAGTCTAAGGTAGTGTTTCTCACTCCAGTATAGAAAGAGAGAGCACAGCCCGCAACTCCTCCTCTCGGCTCTTTTCCCCTCTGCCGGTATCCAGACTACATGCTTTATTGCTGACAGTAGTATAGATACTGGCAGAGAGGACGATAGAACTGGGAGGAGGAGCTGCGGGCTGTACTCTCTCTCTGTATACTGGAATTAGCACATGCCAGATTTTTGTCCTTTTGCTGCGGCTCCCCTGGGGCCTCTTTGAGGTACCCTGGTCGGGAAACGCTCTCTGCTGTAAACCCCTCCGGATTCTTGCTGCAATTTCTTCTCTACACAAACACCAGGAAACACTACAATAGATTTCTCTTTTATGTGAGTATAGACTAACTTCTGTGTCAGGGATAGGTGACTACAATGTTTTACCTGTATGAAACTATTTATAGAGAAAACCATTCTAAGAAGGCCTGTGAAAAATAAATGTTACATACAACAGCTAATTTTTGTTAACGTGTATTATTTCATCAGGACTTGACAGCAGAAATTGGCAAATTAAAAAAGAGAGAGAAAAATCGAGAAGCAGCCTACAAGAGTCGACAAAAACACACACAGCATGCTGACAATCTTCACCAGGTACAAGACAGCTACAGCAATTAGCTAGTAACCTAATCTTCTCTGGTTAACAAACATATCTTCACAACCAAGTCATTTATAACATGCTAATGCTGGAAAATGTAATGCAAATGGAGCTATCATTACCATGTCAGTCTCTTATGATTATTAAAAGTTATTTCTCCCAAAGAACTAACATGAGGATTCAAGTCACCTATCCAGTGGCTTTGTATATCTCCCAATTAAAGTTGAGTTTTGTTTTTTTACTGGAATGAAGTCAAACTACATTAACAAAAATAAGTGTGGGCATTCATTAACCCTACCCACATCATAACAGTGCAGTACAACATGAAAAGATGCCCACATTTGTTATTGTAATGAAGAACCGCAATCATATTTCCAAAGAGAGATAAGAAATCATGGAATGTTTCAAGAGAAAAGCACCCACTAAACTGAAATGCCAATTGTCCTGTACCTGCAGTGCTAACAGTTTGTGACAACACTCGGGTTCTGTACGGGCAATAAACAACAGTGCAAATTCTTGATTAGCTGGGTTTAAAACTGGGGGCATATGTATCCTAATCTAGTTACTGTAATAGCTTCATAAAGATAATACTAGAATTTACTTGCATTTTTTTTACATGCTTGTTACTGGTGTCCATGGCTTAGAAACAATAAAAATAAAGGCACACTTTTCTGAAAGTTGTTGCCAATGACATTCTATACAACTCTGCACAATGGGGTTGATTTACCAATGAGTATTGTGCAAGGTAAATTTTCACTTTGCAAATTCAATTTTCACTTATCTCAAGCCTGTCAGCAGGTCGCCCTCTACAAACTCAGCAGTGCCTAAAAATGGAGAGCAACTGAGCATGTGCACAGCAGGGTGACACAGTGTATTACTGAATTTTAAATAGTAAAGGGACTTATTTTTAATGTTTTACCATACCTGCAAAAGGGGCCAGCCTGAAGTGATCTAGCAGGACTTATTTTTCTGACTAAAGTTCCACTTTAAGGAATGAGGTGAAGGTATAACCGGTTTTCTTTCTTTTCCATTGTGGGACAAAAGAAGTCCTACACTATCCGGACATCCATAAGGAGTCCAACTGGTGGATGGGCAACATAGCAGGCTAAAGCGGAGTATAAATGAACAAAGTCAACACTAGAAGAAAACTGTGTATGGGCAGCTATTATCAAGGCTAATAAACATAAACCTTGAAACTCAAAAACACTATCACTAATAATTAAAAAAAGTCCTTCAGAATTATATCTCTGTGAAGTTCTTCACAACCATCAGAATGGCATCTGCCAGAGTCGTATATACCGCTAATCACCAAACAAAATAAAATTCACCACAAGTAATGGCTGCCAAATTATAAGAAGCAAAAGGGATGAAAGGATGGACTTACCTTTGAATTAGAGAAGGACACCTGGGTGGAGCAAAAAGACACCATTCTTCGAGAAGAGGTAATAACCGCAGTAGTAGGCTTAGGCTGTTTTTGGTGGGGTAAAAGTACCTTCTCCCAGTAACTTCCTTAATAAATTTATCTAAGGATCCACCAACCAGGCATACGCTATCAACGGGCATGCATAAAAGACACCTTTTCCAAGCAGGCTTAGCAGACCAAACCCTTAACCACAAAATTCTGTTCGTATACACAGAGAGCAGTGTCATCCTTGTGACCTGGAAAAGTACATTTTCTAAGGCATCAAAACAAAATAGCAGCAGCAAAGGCATAAGCTTGAATTTGTCCAGCAGGACAGGACATCAAAGACAGGATTGTGTTCTCTATTCCTTTTCCCAGTCCAGTTAGCAACAGTCTGACAGATGGACATAGTTGCAATGGGCAGTTGTAAGGCAGGACCAGCGAAAGCAAAGGTTGCCTTCATAGGGTTTCAAAGTGTTAAAAGAATCCTTAAAGGAGGGAACATTCTCAACAAGAATAGTAAAATGCTTGCTGAGAACAGAAATGGCAAGATACACTAACAGACCATTTTTTCATAAATTATTTTTCCATAGGATACAAGGATGTTTGGAGGAATAAATACCTTTTCAGGATTTGGACAATCCTCGTGCAAGACAGTTACTTTGCAGAGCCCATAGGAACTTGTTTAGACTGAGCAAATTACTGTACTGGCAGGCAAAAGCTAGTACATACAGTCTTATCTTGTGCCTCATAAAATGCCGGAGGTGAAAATTTCCCTACAGGATCCTCCTCTGTGTCCACCTCACCTTCCTCAATATCCTCCTTGAAAAGGTTAGGAGGTTCAGGGTCACAATCCTAAATATATTCAGCTGGTGGAGGGCTGAAGAGTGTTTTTGGGCCTAAAGGTTCTAGAAGGGCAGAGAGCTTTCTAAAGATATCATATGTTGCACACCTGAGAAGAAGCTAGAAGGAGTAAGGAAGAGTAAGGAAGTGGTGTCAGTATTGGACCATGCTCTGGTGCAGGGGAACAGCTATCGCCCTGAGTGTATCACTGGTTTTCCCCAGTGCCATGTGAGGCATAAATGCTATTAGCCCCTTTTTTCTCAGCTCTTCTGCATCTTGTCTCCACCATTGCTAAATGAGGGGATCCCTGTGGGGTACTCATAGTTGGTAAGGTAATATAAAGACGCCGGTCCATCCATTTCAACCTGTGTGGGTGTGTGTTTGTGCTCATGTAAAAAATCATATCCCGTATCCCTGTATAATGTGCTTGCTAAGATGCCCATCTAGGAGTTCTTTGAAACTATCAATACTTTCCGCTCACACCACCGATTGTGGAAGTGAGTTTCACATCCTTATCGCCCTGATAGTAAAAAAAAAAAAAAAAAACCTACGCAGTTTAAGGTTAAACCAGCCAAAGTACATCACCATGGCATAGTAATGTGTCATGCCATTTTTCTGTGTTTGAAGCATAGCACAGACCATGTATGCAAAGACTTACTGATGTTAAAAAATACTCCAGACATTAGTTATTTACATACATCAGCCTTGCCTTCAATAACTGGAACAGCAGTCACCAATTTTAAAAATCTGAAGAAGAAATGTGCAGCGCTGAATAAGGTGAAAATAACCTGTATAGCTACAGTGCAATCTGGTGAATGAACCAAACACTAAAAAGTGTCTTAAATAAATACTGTGTTCATATAAAAACAGTGTAAAACATATTAAATCACATAAACATACACATAATCTGAAAACAGATAACTAAGTGTCAAAAAATGTCCAATACAGTGGTGTGAAAAAGTGTTTGCCCCCTTCCTCATTTCCTGTTCCTTTGCATGTTTGTCACACTTAAGTGTTTCGGAACATCAAACCAATTTAAACAATAGTCAAGGACAACACAAGTAAACACAAAATGCAATTTGTAAATGAAGGTGTTTATTATTAAAGGTGAAAAAAAATCCAAACCATCATGGCCCTGTGTGAAAAAGTGATTGCCCCCTAAACCTAATAACTGGTTGGGCCACCCTTAGCAGCAACAACTGCAACTAAGCGTTTGCGATAACGTGCAATGAGGCTTTTACAGCGCCCTGGAGGAATTTTGGCCCACTCATCTTTGCAGAATTGTCCTAATTCAGTTACATTAGAGGGTTTTCGAGCATGAACGGCCTTTTTAAGGTCATACCACAACATCTCAATAGGATTCAGGTCAGGACTTTGGCTAGGCCACTCCAAAGTCTTCATTTTGTTTTTCTTCAGCCATTCGGTGGTGGACTTGCTGGTGTGTTTAGGATCATTGTCCTGCTGCAGAACCCAAGTTCGTTTCAGCTTGAGTACACGAACAGATGGTCGGACATTCTCCTTCAGGATCTCTTGGTAGACAGCAGAATTCATAGTTCCTTTTATCACGGCAAGTCTTCCAGGTCCTGAAGCAGCAAAACAGCCCCAGACCATCACACTACCACCACCATATTTTACTGTTGGTATAATGTTCTTTTTCTGAAATGCAGTGTTCCTTCTACGCCAGATATACTTGACACACACCTTCCAAAGAGTTCCACTTTTGTCTCATCGGTCCACAGAATGTTGTCCCAAAAGTCTTGGGGATCATCAAGATGTGTTGTGGAGAAATTGAGACGAGCTTTGATGTTCTTTTTGCTCAGCAGTGGTTTTCTCCTTGGAACTCTGCCATGCAGGCCATTTTTGCCCAGTCTTTTCCTGATGGTGGAGGCATGAACGCTGACCTTAACTGAGGCAAGTGAGGCCTGCAGTTCCTTGGACGTTGTTGTGGGGTCTTTTGTGACCTCTTGGATGAGTCGTCGCTGCGCTCTTGGGGTAATTTTGGGCGGCCGGCTACTCCTGGGAAGGTTCACCACTGTTCCATGTCTTCGCCATTTGTGGATAATGGCTCTCACTGTGGTTTGCTGGATTCCCAAAGCTTTGGAAATGGCTTTATAACCCTTTCCAGACTGATAGATCACAATTACTTTCTTTCTCAATTGTTCCTGAATTTCTTTGGGTCTCGGCATGATGTGTAGCTTTTAAGGATCTTCTGGTGGACCTTACTGTGTCAAGCAGCTCCTATTTAAGTGATGCCTTGATTGTGAACAGGTGTGGCAATAATCAGGCCTGGGTGTGGCTAGAGAAATTGAACTCAGGTGTGGACAACCACAGTTATAGTATGTTTTAACAAGGGGGCAATCACTTTTTCACACAGGGCCATGATGGTTTGGATTTTTTTTCACCTTTAATAATAAACACCTTCATTTACAAATTGCATTTTGTGTTTACTTGTGTTGTCCTTGACTATTGTTTAAATTGGTTTGATGTTCCGAAACACTTAAGTGTGACAAACATGCAAAGGAACAGGAAATGAGGAAGGGGGCAAACACTTTTTCACACCACTGTATATCCATATAGTGAAATGAAAATGTTCTTCTGGGTGATCCAGAGAAAAAGAGGATGATATGAGTCCCAAGTGCCAGCAGCAAAAATCACATAAGTGAAAGAATCCACCATCAATTTTGAAGAGGCTTACCGGAACCTGTGGTTGGTTTGCGCAAAATTGATAGTGTCTACAAAATAGGGGATATGTTTATGGCATTTTTATTATATATATATATATATTTTTTTTTTTTTTACTAGTAATGGCAGTGATCAGCGATTTTTAGCGGGGCTGCGACATTGCGGCAGACAGATTGGACACTTTGGACACTTTTTTAGGCGCATTGACATTTATACAGCAATCAGTGCTATAAAAACGCACTGATTAGTGTGTAAATGTCACTGGCAGGGAAGGGGTTAACACTAGGGGGCGATCAAGGTGTTAAATGTGTTCCCTGGGAGGTGCTTCTAACTGTTGGGGGGATGTGACTAACTGGAGGAGGAGAGAGATCACTGTTCCTGATCACTAGGTACAGCAAATCTCTCTCTCCTCCCCTGTCAGAACGAGGATCTGTCTGTTTACATTGAGAGATCCCCATTCTGGCTCTCTGTGGAGTGATCGCGGGTGACCGGCGGACATCGCGCTTGCCGGCTCTGGTGTCGCATGCCTCCCACAGCTCTTAAAGTGGGCAATGTACACTTACGGCAGTTTCCGCAGCCGTGCCTACCTGCTGCCGTATAACGATGGCGGCTGGTCAGCAACAGGTAAGGACCCAGGGATCATCTGCTACTGTGGCCAGGAAAGCAGCGTGGAAGCGTCCCATATTGGTATGTTTACACCCCTCTGCTTGTTTGACTCATTGGGCGTACGCCTTATTGAGTCCTCAGTTTTCGTTAGGCCACTTCAAAATTGGTGGTGGATTCTTTCACTTATGTGATTTTTGCTGCTGGCATTTGGGACTTATACCCCCCTCTTTTTCTCTGGATCACCCAGAACATTTGCATTTCACTATATGGATTTATTGGACATTTTTTCGCACTTAGTTATCTATTTTCAGATCATGTTAATGTTATGTGATTTAAAATGTTTTACGCTTTTTTTATATGAACACAGTATTTATTTAAGACACTTTTTAGTGTTTGGTACATTCACCAGATTGCACTGTAGCTATACAGGTTATTTTCACCTTATTCAACGCTAGACATTTCTTCTTCATTCTTACACAATTTTGTCTCTTACTGTGCTGGTTGCTTTTATATGTATTTAGGGACTCACGCGGGATCAACTTTTCTCTTTACATCCAATTTTAAAAACCTGTCAAGTCAAAATGACAATAACTTTATATACAGTAGAATTGTTTTAGCAATTCTATTCTTGCATATAATGTACTGTAGAATGCACTGAATGCAACGTTTCAACAAAACATTTTCCTACCTAATGGGATTGCGATAAAATTTCACATATCTGGCGCCAACTAGAAAACTTTGCTTCAGCTATTTCTGACACACATATTAATCTTTCCCTATCTAACTGCTTATTATTTACAGCTATTCCTGGCATTTTCATACCACACATGAGACTTATCCATACGATGAGCGTAGCGATTCACTGGTTAATTGCTTTTCCTTGGAAGTCATCTTTATTCCCAATCAATCAATTGAAAGTAAGATTGAATTCAATCTGTCTCACGGAAAGAATTTTTCATACATTATATAACACTACACATTTCTACAACAAAAAACGTCATCCATGGTTCAAACACGCTGAAATTCTCTTTTAACCCCTAAATAACTGAACTTATATTTTGGTAATATTTATGGAAGAATTTAAATACTAATTTATCATAATGATAATATATTTTCAAATATTAAAACTTAATGTACCATATTCAAATGTATTTCATTTAATTTATCTTTATTTTATCAGTGTCCCCTTCTTTTTTACAACCAATACTTGTGTATTCAGGCTAACAGAATACAGGGGGTCCCCGGATTACGAACCCGTTAGGGACTGTCCTCCTGTTTGTAATTCGGAAATGTTCGTAAATCGGCCGCGCATGCGCAGAACAACAATTACGGACATTTCCGATGTTCCGTCGAATGCCGTTCTGCGCATACGGACATTTTCAATGTTTTTCGGCATTTTCCGAGGCTCCGTCTGGCCAAGCATGCGCAGAAAGGCCAATGTCCACGCAAAATGGCAAAGGGTCACCGTAACCCCCAGTTCGTAAGTAGGAGATGTTCGTAATTCGGGACTTCGTACGTCGTGGACCCCCTGTAATTTTAAAAAAAATTATGTTATTACATGTATACCAGTGGCAATTTATGAGGGCATTAGCTGGTTACATAGTTACATAGTTAGTCAGGTTGAAAAAAGACACAAGTCCATCCAGTTCAACCATAAAAAAATTAAATAAAAAATATTGTACAATCCAATATACCCAATTCTATACCCACAGTTTTTGTTACAGCAGGGGAAAAAATTCCTTCCTGATCCCCCAAAGGGCAATCCCTGGATCAACTTTACCTATAAATGTTAGTACCCCGTTATAATATGTGCATTTAGGAAAGTATCCAGACCTTTCTTAAAGCAATCTACTGAGCTAGTGTCACATACCTGGTGGTGAGAGCCCAAATTGCAGAGGAGGGCCTCCCTTGCGGCTCCCACTCCTGGCTCCCTGGTAGGGTGACTGGAGACCCAGGAGTGAGGAGGAGCACGGGTGCCTGGCAGTATCAACAGACCGGTGGAGCGACCCAAGGTCAACTCAGCGGACAAGGTAAGTAGGTAGGCCGGATCAGTACAGTAGACTGGGTCAGAAGACAGGCCGGATCAGCAAGGCAGACTGGATCAGCATAGGCAGACTGGATCAGCAAGGCAGACTGGATTAGCAAAGCAGACTGGACAGAAGAGCAGACTGGATCAGCATAGGCAGACTGGATCAGCATAGGCAAACTGGATCAGCCAGGCAGACTGGATCAGCGAGGCAGACTTTATCAGCAAAGCAGACTGGACAGCAGAGCAGACTGGATCAGCATAGGCAGACTGGATCAGTAAAGCAGACCGGATCTCAGAGCAAACTGGATCAGCACAGGCAGACTGGATCAGCAAAGCAGACTGGACAGCAGAGCAGACTGGATCAGTCTAGGCAGACTGGATCAGCAAAGCAGACAGGATCTCAGAGCAGACTGGATCAGCACAGGTAAACTGGATCAGCAAAGCAGATGGGATCTCAGAGCAGACTGGATCAGCACAGGTAAACTGGATAGCAAAGCAGACAGGATCTCAGAGCAGACTGGATCAGCACAGGTAAACTGGATCAGCAAGGCAGACAGGATCTCAGAGCAGACTGGATCAGCACCGGCAAACGGGATCAGCACAGCAGACAGGGTCTCAGAGCAGACTGGATCAGCACAGGTAAACTGGATCAGCAAACAGACATGATCTCTGAGCAGACTGGATCAGCACAGGTAAACTGGATCGTCAGAACAGGCCGGGTCGGGTATCAGGCTGGCAGCAAGGTACAGATGGGTTAGGCAGGAGGATGGTCACAAGCAAGCCGTGGTCGGGTACAGGCAGACAGATAGATGGTCACAGGTAAGCCGGGTCAAACACAGGTCAGAGGTATCAGGATCAGGTTATAGTCACCACAACGCTGTAGAGCAGACGGGGACCGTCTGCTCTGGCTGGATTTAAATAGCCTACCTGGCGCCAACAGGGGCGCGCGCTTGTCTACCTGCGCGCGCGCCTGTGCGCGGCCGTGCATGCGCGCCCGCGTGCATGCGCATGCGCAGTGGTACCCGCGGGCCGGGAAGCCCAGGGTTCAGATTTCTGGCAGGATCTTCATGACATTGCCCCCCTCCTAGGGGCAGCCTCCGGATGCCCCTTTGGGCAAATTTCTCAGGATGGGCTCTCTTGAAGGATTGAACTAGACTCTTAGCGTGGATATTGCACTCGGGCTCCCAAGAATTTTCTTCAGGACTATAGCCCTTCCATTTTATCAAAAACTGGTTCTGATTCCTTCTTCTCCTGAAATTCAGGATGTCCTCCACTTCGAACTCCTCTTCGCCATCTATTAACACTGGATCGGGGGGTACAGTTCTCCTGTTGAGAATGGGGTTGGGAGTGTATGGTTTCAGCAGGGAAACGTGAAACACTGGATGGACCCTGAGAGAGTCTTTGAGTTCCAGCTCATAGGCCACTTCGTTGATTTTTCGCTTAACTGGGAAGGGCCCTAAGAACTTGGGGCCCAGTTTCTTTGAGGGACATGCCATCTTCAAGTTCAATGTAGAGAGCCACACTAAATCGCCCGGTGCCAACACCAGCTCCCCTCGCCTCTTCCTGTCAAAGACTGTCTTGTTGTGTTCCTGAGTCCGGGCCATGGTGTCCTGAAGAAGTTGGTTATTGGAAGCAAAAAAGTTAATTTTTTCCTGGACCGCTGGCATGGTACATTCAGGGAGGGAGTTGGGCAGGAATGAAGGGTGGAAGCCGTAGTTGGCGAAGAAGGGCGTCTGTTGGGTGGCAGAGTGGATGGCATTGTTATATGCAAACTCGGCAAGCAGGGAGATCCAATCATCCTGGGCGAAAGAGGAGAAGCATCGTAAATATTGCTCCAGGGTCTGGTTCGTCCTCTCAGTTTGCCCATTGGACTGGGGATGATAGGCGGACGAGAAGGACAGTACAATATTAAGGGCTTTACAGAGGGATTTCCAGAACCGAGAGGTGAACTGCACCCCTTGGTTCGAAACTATGTTGACCGGTACCCCGTGGAGCCTGATAACCTCTCTGATAAACACCTGTGCGGTTTCCAGGGCAGAGGGGGTACCCTTCATGGGAATAAAGTGTGCCATCTTTGACAGGCGGTCGACTACCACAAAGATCGTGGTGTGATCCTTTGCTGGGGGCAGTTCAACGATGAAGTCGATAGACAACATCCTCCAGGGCCGGTCTGGGACAGGTAGGGGCTTGAGTAGGCCCCAGGCCTTGGTTCTGTAACTTTTGCTCCGTATACATACGGTGCATGTGTCTACAAACTTCCTGCAGTCCTCCCGCAATTGAGGCCACCAGAAGGTACGCTGTACCAATTCATTGCTCTTGGTGACACCGAAGTGTCCGTCAAGTTTGTGGTCGTGGCACAATTCCAGGACGGTTACCCGTAGATCCTCGGGGATGAAAATTTTGTCTTCATGCCATAGTAGTCCATCTCTGGCTTGCAACCCGGGAGTGGGTATTAGGAGGGGGGCAATGTCATGAAGATCCTGCCAGAAATCTGAACCCTGGGCGCGCATGCACGGCCGCGCACAGGCGCGCGCGCAGGTAGACAATACCCACTGAGCTGAGAAAGTAAGTCTTCCTGAAGCAGAAGGAAATTTCCAGGGGCGAGGATCGTATCCGGAGGGGAGTCGTCCTGGGATTTGTGAAACATCCGTGACAGAGCGTCCGGTTTGGCATTTTTGGAGCCCGGACGATAGGTCACGTGGAAGGTAAAACGAGAGAAAAATAATGCCCAACTGGCTTGTCTGGGCTTCAACCTCTTGGCGGTTTTCAGGTACTCTAGATTTTTGTGATCCGTGAATATCAGGATTGGGTGAGCAGCTCCCTCCAGCAGGTAGCGCCATTCCTCTAGGGCAGTTTTTATCGCTAGCAGTTCACAGTCTCTAACGTCGTAGTTCTTCTCAGCCGTAGATAGTTTGCGCGAGAAGAAGGCTACGGGATGGATCAGGGCTTTGGCTCCCTGTCTCCGGGATAGGATTGCCCCCACGGCTATTTCGGACGCGTCCACCTCCAGGACGAAGGGTAAGGAAGAATCCGGATGCCTCAGGATAGGAGCGGAGGTAAAGAGTCCTTTGAGGGCCTCAAAGGCCCCTTGGGCCTCAGGGGACCAGTGGAAGTGGATACCCTGTTTAGTAAGCCGTGTGATGGGCGCCACTATGGCCGAGAACCCCCTGATGAATTTGCGCTAAAAATTGGCGAAGCCAATAAATCGCTGGATTCCCTTCTTATCCGCGGGGGTCGGCCAATCCAGTATCGCTGCTATCTTCTGGGGGTCCATCCTGATGCCCTTGCTGGAGATGATCAGGCCCAGGAATGGTATGCTCTCCACCTCGAATAGGTATTTGTCAGCCTTGGCATAGAGGCCGTGTTGCCGAAGGCGGCCTAGTACGTCCTTGACATGCCCACGATGTAATTCTAGGGAGGAAGAGAAAATTTGTATTTTATCAAGATAGACAACGGCAAACAAATCTAGAAAGTCCCGAAGCACGTCATTTATAAAATACTGGAAGGTAGCAGGGGCATTACAGAGCCCAAAGGGCATCACAAAGTACTCGAAGTGCCCGAATCGAGTTCAGAAGGCCGTCTTCCATTCATCCCCATCCTTGATGCGGACCAGGTTGTATGCCCCACGGAGGTTTAGTTTGGAGAAGATGGAGGCGGTGCCTAGCCTCTGGAACAGCTCTGGGACCAGGGGAAGAGGGTAGCGATTCTTTATTGTAATGTTATTTCGTTCATGATAGTCCACGCAGGGTCTGAGGGAGTGGTCCTTTTTTTCACAAAGAATATCCCTGCACCTGCTGGGGATGTGGAAGGGCGGATAAACCCCTTTTCAGATTCTCGTCAATATATTCTTTAAGTTTTCCCTGTTCCACCTCTGTTAAAGGAAACACCCTACCAAATGGAATCTTGGCCCCGGGGAGCAGCTCAATGGGGCAGTCATAAGACCTATGGGACGGCAGCACATCTGCCCCTTGCTTGCTGAAGATGTCAAGGAATGCATGATAGGCCTCCGGAATGGCCTGGCGTAGCTCAATGGGGCAGTCATAAGACCTATGGGACGGCAGCACATCTGCCCCTTGCTTGCTGAAGATGTCAAGGAATGCATGATAGGCCTCCGGAATGGCCTGGCGTAGACTGGTCTCTGTATCCAGGCACAATAAGGCAGGAGTCTTCGGAGGGACAGAGGAGCCGCAGACAGAGAGGAGAGGAGATTATGTCCAAGCGCAGTAGCTCCTGGTGTGACCCCGAGATAACTGTGGGTAGCGGGGCGGTCTCCTGGGTCACAGGGCCTGACTTAATGGTGGACCCGACGGCCAAATGGACGGAGAGCCCATGGGTCCTTGGCAGGAGAGGGACCCGGTGCTGGGCAGCAAAGGAGGAGTCCATACAAGCCCCAGAGTCAATAATGGCGGATGTCCACAGAGTCTTTCCTGGAAGCTGGAAGGAAACAGAGAGGGCAAGATGAGATGAGACCCTGGTCACCGGATCAATGTAGCTTGACAGCACGGATGTGCACTTACAGAGCTTGGCCGGGCAGTTTCTGACATAATGGCCAGGTTCTCCACAGTAGAGGCACAGGTTGTTGCCACGGCGTTGTTGACGTTCTGCTGGGGTAAGAGAGGGTCGTAGGAGCCCCAGCTGCATGGGCTCGGGTGTAACGGAGGTGGGTACAGGCCGGGAGACGGAAGCAGGGCGGAAATGGCTCGGGGCCCTAGGGAGCATCCAGGTTGGCCGGGAAAAGCCTGTGGTTCGCTCTGCCCTATGTTCCCGTAGGCGCTGATCGATTTAGATGGCCAAGTCTATCAAAGCGTTCATTGTTTGGGGTACTCCTACCCTGGCAAGCTCGTCCTTTAGAGCATCCGGAAGTCCCATGCGGAACTGGTGACGAAGGGCAGCGTCATTCCAGTCCGTGTCTGCGCCCCATCGCCTGAACTCGGTTACATAGTCCTTCACCGCTCTTCGTCCCTGTTGGAGGGAGCGTAAGGCGGCTTCTGCGGTTACTGAGAGCTGGGGGTCCTCATATTATTGCGCCATGGCGTCAAAGAAGGTGGTGAGATTGGTTAGCGCTGCGTCCTTTTGTTCCAATAAACGGTGGGCCCAAATCTGGGGGTCCGCGGTAAGCAGGGATACCACGAAGCCCACCTTAGTGGCCTCTAAGGAGAAAGTCCATGGCTGGAGGGCGAAGTGAAGTTCACATGAGTTGCGGAAGGTCCTGAAGCTGCTGCGGGCACCCGAAAACTTCTCTGGAGTGGGGACCTTTGGTTCTGGCGGGAGCATCACCA
The DNA here is from genome assembly GCA_028564925.1 of Lithobates sylvaticus. Classification (NCBI taxonomy): domain Eukaryota; kingdom Metazoa; phylum Chordata; class Amphibia; order Anura; family Ranidae; genus Lithobates; species Lithobates sylvaticus. The sequence goes on along the minus strand of CM053034.1, from coordinate 98,267,552 downwards.
ACATTGGGGCTGGTGCTACCCCTATCGGGGGTGTCACTGGGTAGGAAGTCCCTGAGGCGCTGGCAGGGCTGGACAGGACCAGTACCCGTTCTTCCAGCCGGGTATAACCCTGTTGGAGATTCTTCACCGCCTCGGTCAGACCTGCCAGGTGTTGACACAGCTCCTCCATGGCGGAGGCTCCCTGCTCGGGCTCAGACATGGCTGTCTGCTACTGTCATGTACCTGGTGGTGAGCTAGTGTCACGTACCTGGTGGTGAGAGCCCGAATTGCAGAGGAGGGCCTCCCTTGCGGCTCCCACTCCTGGCTCCCTGGTAGGGTGACAGGAGACCCAGGAGTGAGGAGGAGCACGGGTGCCTGGCAGGATCAACAGACCGGTGGAGCGACCCAAGGTCAACTCAGTGGACAAGGTAAGTAGGTAGGCCGGATCAGTACAGTAGACTGGGTCAGAAGACAGGCCGGATCAGCAAGGCAGACTGGATCAGCATAGGCAGACTGGATCAGCAAGGCAGACTGGATCAGCAAAGCAGACTGGACAGCAGAGCAGACTGGATCAGCATAGGCAGACTGGATCAGCAAGGCAGACTGGATCAGCGAGGCAGACTGGATCAGCAAAGCAGACTGGATCAGCAAAGCAGACTGGACAGCAGAGCAGACTGGATCAGCATAGGCAGACTGGATCAGTAAAGCAGACTGGATCTCAGAGCAAACTGGATCAGCACAGACAGACTGGATCAGCAAAGCAGACTGGACAGCAGAGCAGACTGGATCAGCGTAGGCAGACTGGATCAGCAAAGCAGACAGGATCTCAAAGCAGACTAGATCAGCACAGGTAAACTGGATCAGCAAAGCAGACGGGATCTCAGAGCAGACTGGATCAGCACAGGTAAACTGGATCAGCAAAGCAGACAGGATCTCAGAGCAGACTGGATCAGCACAGGTAAACTGTATCAGCAAAGCAGACAGGATCTCAGAGCAGACTGGATCATCACAGGTAAACTGGATCAGCAAGGCAGACAGGATCTCAGAGCAGACTGGATCAGCACCGGCAAACGGGATAAGCACAGCAGACAGGGTCTCAGAGCAGACTGGATAAGCACAGGTAAACTGGATCAGCAAACAGACAGGATCTCTGAGCAGACTGGATCAGCACAGGTAAACTGGATCGTCAGAACAGGCCGGGTCGGGTATCAGGCTGACAGCAAGGTACAGATGGGTTAGGCAGGAGGATGGTCACAAGCAAGCCAGGGTCGGGTACAGGCACACAGATGGATGGTCACAGGTAAGCCGGGTCAAACAAAGGTCAGAGGTATCAGGATCAGGTTATAGTCACCACAACGCTGTAGAGCAGACAGCGGGGACCGTCTGCTCTGGCTGGATTTAAATAGCCTACCTGGCGCCAACAGGGGCGCGGGATTGTCTACCTGCGTGTGCGCCCGTGCACGCGCGTCCGCGTGCATGTGTAGTGGCGCCCGCGGGCCGGGAAGTCCAGGGTTCAGATTTCTGGCAGGATCTTCATGACAGCTAGCCAGAACCAGCTCTGGAGGGAGTCTATTCCACATTTTCACAGCTCTTACTGTGTGCGCCCGTGCACGCGCGCCCGCGCGCATGTGCAGTGGCGCCCGTGGGCCGGGAAGCCCAGGGTTCAGATTTCTGGCAGGATCTTCATGACAGCTAGCCAGAACCAGCTCTGGAGGGAGTCTATTCCACATTTTCACAGCTCTTACTGTGAAGAAACCTTTCCGTATTTGTAGATGAAATCTCTTTTTCTCTAGACGTAAAGAGTGCCCCCTTGTCCTCTGTGTTGACCGTAAAGTGAATAACTCAACACCAAGTTCACTATATGGACCCCTTATATATTTGAACATGTTGATCATATCCCCCTTAATCTCCTCTTCTCAAGAGTGAATAAATTTAGTTCCTCTAATCTTTCCTTATAGCTGAGTTCCTCCATGCCTCTTATCAGTTTGGTTGCCCTTCTCTGCACTTTCTCCAGTACCCCGATATCCTTTTTGAGAACTGGTGCCCAAAACTGAACTGCATATTCCAGATGAGGTCTTACTAATGATTTGTACAGGGGGCAAATTATATCTCTCTCTCTGGAGTCCATGCCTCTCTTAATACAAGAAAGGACTTTGCTCCCTTTGGAAACCGCAGCTTGGAATTGCATGCTATTATTGAGCTTATGATCCACCAAAACCCCCAGATCCTTCTCCACTACGGATTCCCCCAGTTGTACTCCCCCTAGCATGTATGATGCATGCATATTCTTAGCCCCCAAGTGCATAACTTTACATTTATCAACATTAAACCTCAACTGCCACATAGTCGCCCAATTAGACAGTGCCATGGGCGTCCGCAGATAGAGGCAAGGGGGGTCAAGTGCCCCCCCCTGGAATCGGGGCCGCTGTCAGCTAGGAGCTCTGGAACTTTTTTTTTTTTTTTTTAAAGAACAGCTGAGCGAGAAGCACGGCTGTGCAGTGAACAGGAGGAGGGGCTGGCTGAGGAAATGTGTAGCAGGGAGGGTCGGAGGAGCAAATAACCATCATGCAGCAGACAGTGTAACCCCCCCCCTGCAGCCCGCCACATTTAAATGTACAGAGGTGCTGGATCGGGGATGAATGGGGGCGTCGGGAGGGAGATACACAGTACCTGAAGCCGAGGAGATAGAGGATGGTATGACCACAGCAAAACTAATCCTGCAGCACACAGAGTAATGTCATATGTAATGCTGGCAGGCCGCTGTCATCCAGAAATCTTTGCCTTGTCAGTGTGCAGGTTACTGATCAGCCTCCCCTCCCTCTTGTCTGGCTCTGTACTCTCTTTTTTTAGCTTCCTAACCTGCTGATAAGATCTCTGGGAGACGCTGCAGCCGGCTGGCATTCTGTGTCCAGTGAGGGGTCACACGTTTGGCTGTTAACCATTTCAGCTCAGCTATTAAGCCAGAGCTCTGTGTGCTGCAGTTTGATGTTTTTTGGATGATTTATTGCTGATTCAGGCTAGAAGCTTCACAGACTCATTAACTGTTTACTTTTCTCCACTAATCCTGACCAGGTCACTGTAAGACCATTTGAATTTTGGAAAGTGGATGTGTTGCTGTCTTCTGGCACTTGGTTGTACTTTAAAAGGAGGATTACTAACTTAATCTTGAAGAGCTGCTTTAAGTAGAGTAGCGCAGCCCTACTATACACTTTTACACTGAGTTCAGCCATACATCCATTCTCTGACCCTCTCCTGTATCATGTCTGCAGTCTCTGCCCATCTCCTGTAGTATGTCTGCAGTCTCTGACCCTCTCCTGTATTATGTCTGCAGTCTCTGACCCTCTCCTGTATCATGTCTGCAGTCTCTGACCCTCTCCTGTATCATGTCTGCAGTCTCTGACCCTCTCCTGTATCATGTCTGCAGTCTCTGACCCTCTCCTGTATTATGTCTGCAGTCTCTGACCCTCTCCTGTATCATGTCTGCAGTCTCTGACCCCTCTCCTGTATCATGTCTGCAGTCTCTGACCCTCTCCTGTATTATGTCTGCACTCTCTGACCCTCTCCTGTATTATGTCTGCACTCTCTGACCCTCTCCTGTATTATGTCTGCACTCTCTGACCCTCTCCTGTATTATGTCTGCACTCTCTGACCCTCTCCTGTAGTATGTCTGCACTCTCTGACCCTCTCCTGTAGTATGTCTGCAGTCTCTGACCCTCTCCTGTATCATGTCTGCAGTCTCTGACCCTCTCCTGTATCATGTCTGCAGTCTCTGACCCTCTCCTGTATCATGTCTGCAGTCTCTGACCCTCTCCTGTATCATGTCTGCAGTCTCTGACCCTCTCCTGTATCATGTCTGCAGTCTCTGACCCTCTCCTGTATCATGTCTGCAGTCTCTGACCCTCTCCTGTATCATGTCTGCAGTCTCTGACCCTCTCCTGTATCATGTCTGCAGTCTCTGACCCTCTCCTGTATTATGTCTGCAGTCTCTGACCCTCTCCTGTATCATGTCTGCAGTCTCTGACCCTCTCCTGTATCATGTCTGCAGTCTCTGACCCTCTCCTGTATCATGTCTGCAGTCTCTGACCCTCTCCTGTATTATGTCTGCAGTCTCTGACCCTCTCCTGTATCATGTCTGCAGTCTCTGACCCCTCTCCTGTATCATGTCTGCAGTCTCTGACCCTCTCCTGTATTATGTCTGCACTCTCTGACCCTCTCCTGTATTATGTCTGCACTCTCTGACCCTCTCCTGTATTATGTCTGCACTCTCTGACCCTCTCCTGTATTATGTCTGCACTCTCTGACCCTCTCCTGTATTATGTCTGCACTCTCTGACCCTCTCCTGTAGTATGTCTGCACTCTCTGACCCTCTCCTGTAGTATGTCTGCACTCTCTGACCCTCTCCTGTAGTATGTCTGCACTCTCTGACCCTCTCCTGTATCATGTCTGCAGTCTCTGACCCTCTCCTGTATCATGTCTGCAGTCTCTGACCCTCTCCTGTATCATGTCTGCAGTCTCTGACCCTCTCCTGTATCATGTCTGCAGTCTCTGACCCTCTCCTGTATCATGTCTGCAGTCTCTGACCCTCTCCTGTATCATGTCTGCAGTCTCTGACCCTCTCCTGTATCATGTCTGCAGTCTCTGACCCTCTCCTGTATCATGTCTGCAGTCTCTGACCCTCTCCTGTATCATGTCTGCAGTCTCTGACCCTCTCCTGTATCATGTCTGCACTCTCTGACCCTCTCCTGTATTATGTCTGCACTCTCTGACCCTCTCCTGTATTATGTCTGCACTCTCTGACCCTCTCCTGTATTATGTCTGCACTCTTTGACCCTCTCCTGTATTATGTCTGCACTCTCTGACCCTCTCCTGTATTATGTCTGCACTCTCTGACCCTCCCCTGTATTATGTCTGCACTCTCTGACCCTCCCCTGTATTATGTCTGCACTCTCTGACCCTCTCCTGTATTATGTCTGCACTCTCTGACCCTCTCCTGTATTATGTCTGCACTCTCTGACCCTCTCCTGTAGTATGTCTGCAGTCTCTGACCCTCTCCTGTAGTATGTCTGCAGTCTCTGACCCTCTCCTGTAGTATGTCTGCAGTCTCTGACCCTCTCCTGTAGTATGTCTGCAGTCTCTGACCCTCTCCTGTAGTATGTCTGCAGTCTCTGACCCTTTCCTGTAGTATGTCTGCAGTCTCTGACCCTCTCCTGTAGTATGTCTGCAGTCTCTGACCCTCTCCTGTAGTATGTCTGCAGTCTCTGACCCTCTCCTGTAGTATGTCTGCAGTCTCTGACCCTCTCCTGTAGCATGTCTGCAGTCTCTGACCGTCTCTTGTAATGTGTCTTGCACATATACAAAAATTACATTTAAATCCTGCAAGGCTATTTAAAAAACACCTGAATATATTCAAAAAATATGGGGATTTGGTCACACTATATGGCAGCCCACTTACTGCGTCAAAGTACCCCTTAATTAGTGGGTCCTACACTGGTAAAAGAATGAAAGATCCTGCGTCTCAACCATTGGAGATGCATTCCTCTTTTATCATCTTTATGCTATTGTGCCCATATAACTGCTATTGAGGCACACCAGCATCTATATGGGCACAAAAGCAGCTATATGGGCACAACAGCATAAAGATGCTATTGTGTCCATACAGATTTTAAAATCTCCACTGTCTTAAGCCAATGCTGCACCATGCAGGTGTATTTTTTATTTATTTTTTGTAATTGATTGATTGCCTAATTGTATGTTTATTTATACCTTTACTTGCTGTGGTCGCTCGCAGCATATTTTGCATGGTTTTGCATGTGGCTCAGATCACCACAGCAAAACCAGGTACACTCTCTACCCCAAAAAGTGCCAAATGTGGCAGTGGAAGGGGGGAGGGTGCAAACAAGTGGTGCTTCCCCTTTTGGGTGGAGCTCTGCTTTAACACTGCCACAAGCCACCAATAGGGAGGGTAGATTGAAAGTAGATTTCCAGCTTGCGCTAGCCTTAAAAACTGCCCCCCGTCCCCTTACCCCTAACACCTATGCAGACTAACCTATTTTCAGACTGTTCCAATCTGGTCATGTTATCTCACCTGTGTGATCCAGCAGCGTATGCAGGGGAGAGGAGGGAGCACCAATAACAACTGTGACATGGGAACCTATGGGTGACATCACCTCATCAGGCATAATCAGCCGTCGCCAAGCGCTTTCTCCCCTGCAGCCGCTGTTGACTGACACAGGTAAGATCACACGACCAGACCTTAAAATGATGCCCCCCCTGAAAAAAGTTCTGCGGACGCCCATGGACAGTGCATTGAGGTTGGCTTGTAAATTGGAGACATCCTGTAAGGATGTTATTCCACTGCATAGCTTGGTGTCTGCTGCAAAGACAGAAATGTTACTTTTGATCCCAGACCCTATATCATTTATAAATATATTAAAAAGTAAGGGTCCCACCACTGATAACCTTAGACCATTCAGAGTAAGAATCATTGACCACTACTCTCTAAATTCTGTCATTTAGCTAGTTTTCTATCCATTTACAAACGGATATTTCCAAGACCTGTAGACTTTACCTTACACATGAGCCGTGTGTGCGGAACTGTATCAAACGCTTTTGCAAAATCCAAGTATACCACGTCCACCACCACGCCTCTGTCCAAGGTTTTACTTACCTCTTAATAAAAATAAATCAGGTTTTTCTGACAACTTCTGTCTTTCATGAATCCACGCTGTCTGTTGCTTATGTAGTGCCGGGCTCCTAACGAGCATGCGCTATGTGTTTTGTACATTTAATGTTCCTAAAACCACAGTTGGGTTTTAGGGTTAATTATACCAAATTATGGTTTCAGTTCCAGTCTAGCTGGATAGCACTGGGTTCTGCTTGGCCACAGGTGTCGCTGTCACCTCTGGAAAGTGTAGATCACAGTTTGCCTAGGCGCATTGAGTGCCAATCTCTCTCGGAACCAGCCCAGTGGGAGTATCGTCTTGCTGTGATTTCTGGGAGAGGGTACTTAAGGTACTGACATCACATGTTTCTGGGTTCCAGTCCAGAAGCCATCTTCTGTCTGTTTGGTCCTGGTCCTCCTGACCAGCCCCCGTGGCCCTCCTGGCCTGGGGTGCGGATCCATGCAATTCCGACACTCGGGGCTGGATAGCCCAAGGCGAAGCACTTGAAGGGACAGGCCCGAATGGATGTCAGGGCCGAGTTATCCAAAAGTGGTCCGTGCCATCTCAGTTAGGAAAGGCCCAGCAACTGGAGAAGCAACCAGGGGAGGACTCTTCGAGAGGAAGCCATGCGCTAAGGCTGGCTTTCAAGAAGAAGCCTGGAGGCTCAGTTGAAGGACACTAAATGGATCTACACTCATACGGTATCACCGGAGCGGCTGCAAGATACTGGTACCGTATGATAGCTCTCTAAATTTATCCAGTCCCTCAGTTACAACCAAGTCTGTGGCAGAGACTTTATTCTCAAGTGTTCTACAACCAAGTCTGTGGCAGAGACTTTATTCTCAAGTGTTCTACAACCAAGTCTGTGGCAGAGACTTTATTCTATCTAACACTTCTCTGGCTGCTAGGCCTAGTGTGAGGAGGTCTATCTGGGTTGTGATAATCCAGTTGTGAGACAGTTGCTCTCTGGATATCTATGAGAAAGTGAGAGACTTTCTAGTTAAGCAGTTCCAAAGGTACCTGAACTTCCACCCTAACCCTCTATCCTACTTTTAAGAGACTGTTTTATATTTTTCCAATAAATAACCATAAAAAGGAAGATAAAGTGTCAGTTTCTACAATTTTCTGGGCCATCTACCATGGGAACCCCTAGACGGAGCAGAGGTGAAGAAGGTAACGGTAAGCCCAAATCGAACCAGCAGCTCCTTCGGGGGTTAGTGCTACACTTAAAATGTTTTTTTCCAGCAAGAACTCGTCTATGTGGTCTTTTATTAATTTCCCCAGTATCTTCCCAACTATAGAAGTTAAACTAACTGGTCTATAGTTACTTGGTAAAGACTTTGTTTAAATACAAATTTATCATACTGATAATATATTTTCAAATATTAAAACTTAATGTACCATATTCAAATGTATTTTATAAATTTTTTTTTTTTTTATCAGTGTCCCCTTCTTTTTTACAACTAATACTTGTGTATTCAGGCTAACAGAATAATTATTAAAAAAATGATGTTATTACATGTATACCTGTGGCAATTTATCAGGGCAATAGCTGGTGTTCTGGTGTTGGCGCATCAAGCATCACGGCTACATGATTGGTATGGTGTCAGAATGTACATTGTAATATAAATGAAATAGTTCAACTCACAATAATGCAGAATCAGTGGGAGCCCCAAGTGTGTCACTTACCACGCTGCCTGCCACCAGATGAGGAATACCACTTGCCACGCTGCCTGCCACCAGATGAGGAATGCCACTTGCCACGCTGCCTGTCACCAGATGAGGAATGCCACTTGCCACGTCACCTGCCAGTGCCACCAGATGTAGATTGTCACTGCATTGCTGGTACTGGTCATTCTTGAGTGAGGGCAGGAGAGCGGTGATGCGGGGTGGGCGGTGAGATATGATGTCATCTCTCTGCTCCCCACCGCACCTCCAAAATTCTGCACACTGTGAGGGCGGAAGAGCAATGATGCTAGGCGGGCAGAGAGAGATGATGTCCTCTCTGCTCGCCGGCCCGCTTCTCTCATCCGCCCGCCCGCTTCTCTCATCTGCCCGCCAGCCTGCCTCTCTGATCCACGGGCTCTCTCACCCGCCCGCTCGCCTTGCAATCTTGCAATTTCATGCCGCCCGCTATGGCCCGGCTGCAGAGACGCTATGGCCCGGTAGTGGTCCGCGGCTCGGTGGTTGGAGACCCCTGATGTATACAATAGTTTATCTAAACAATTCTTTTTATATGTAATATACTCTCGTACCACCAATTTTTCCTCTAAATAAAAAAGTTTGTAAACAAAAAAAAATAAAAAATTTCCTACCTGAAATAAAGTTTTGTACAATTCAGAAGCAGCCACTAGAGGCCCTCATAACACTATAAAAACAGCCCCACCACCAACAAACTATACTTCAGCGCATAGCCTCCTATTTTGTGGCAAAACATTGTTAAAATATTTCCTATCTATATGAAAGTTGTGAGATTCAATAGGCCTGAATGACTAATGGCTCAGTTAAACTGCCGCAAGCTAAAAGCTTCATTTTATTTTTTACATTTTCAGCAACAGTTATTCTGCGGTGAGATGCCTTTTTCAGTGCATTTCACTATTTACTTTAGTTATTTTTTTAACTTTATTTGAAGCACACAAAGTGACACTTTATTCATGTCTCCACAAAGCAATATGGGGCACTGTGCTGCTGTGCAGTGACATGCATGACCACCTGTGCACTGTGGTAAAATTCTACATGTCTTCCATTTACTGCAGCTCACTGAATAAAAGAAGAAATTACCGCACATTGATTGAAATCCAAAATGTTGTTTACTGATCACCAAGATGACATCAAAGTACATTTAATCATTTGATAATGATTAAGCACAACTGTACTGTGTGAAACGCGTCTACAAGACTTGTGTGTTTGTGTCCTTTGATGTCATCCTGGTGATCAATAAACAACATTTTGGATTCCAATTGATGTGCAGCCATTTCTTCTTTTACCCATATACCCACAGCCGGTGCTAGCACTTGATTGGATATTCCTATCAGACACTAATCAATCCACCTGGAGCGGTGAGTCCTTCATTACTGCAGCTCACTGCACTGCACCTCTGGTTGCATTACAGTGGGAACAGAGCACATAGAAAACTATTTTATATGTGCACTTGCAGTTGTTACCACAGCAATAATAATCTGATAAAGACTCTGACCCTTCTCCGTCCAAAACAAATAAGAAAACTGTCAGTAGCTAGCCTTTAGGTGAAAAAGCCATAGTCCATTTTGGATTAAAGGTATCACAGTGCACATGCAGCATGCACCTAAGTGAAGACTTTTGCCATGGCAAGTGCATATACACAATTTCATGTACAACTTTTTGGAGATTTCATCTCCAAATACGGAAAGGTTTCTTCACAGTAAGAGCTGTGAAAATGTGGAATAGACTCCCTCCAGAGGTGGTTCTGGCTAACTCAGTAGATTGCTTTAAGAAAGGCCTGGATACTTTCCTAAATGTACATAATATAACTGGGTACTAACATTTATAGGTAAAGTTGATCCAGGGAAAATCCGATTGCCTCTAGGGGGATTAGGAAGTGATTTTTTTCCCCTGCTGTAGCAGATTGGAGCATGCTCTTTTGTTTTTTTTTTTTTTTGCCTTCCTCTGGATCAACTGTGGGTATAGAATGGGGTATATTGGATTGTACGATATTTTTTATTTTTATTTATTATTTCTTTTTTTTATGCTTGAACTGGATGGACTTGTGTCTTTTTTCGGCCTAGCTAACTATGTACTATGTAACTATGTAACTATCTAACTATCTAACTATGTAACTATGTAACTTGTGAATATGTATTGTTGTGATAAACACCTACTGTACTTGTACTACCTTTTTTGTTCAGACATACAGATTTTAGGAACTATCACTTTAAATTGTATATGCATTTTGTGAGCAATCATAGTGCTTAGAAATTGTATGTGCTTGATAAGTATCTTTAATCATGTGACTGTAAAGTCAAAGCTCACTGGACTGAAAACAATTATGTAGAGATGGAGTGTATGCATATGTGTATGTGAGTGTGTATATATATATATATATATATTTTGCCATATCTTTTTTAAACTAGCTACGACTAAGGCTATTGCCGAAACGCGTCAGTTTATTGTCACACTTAACAATAAACGACACTTCAAGGATTGCAGTTCTGCCGGCTCTTCCTACTACTGTTGCATTGGAGGGTGTTGGTACACATCGAGCCTCGGCACCTGTGAGTGGACCTGGTGTATGGATTGAGTTGTCCTTGCAGAGAGTGCTGTTACCTTTCTTCCTTTCCACGCACCATTTGTGCCAATCAAATGCAGCCACTTGTGCCAATCATATGCAGCCGCTTGTGCCATCATATGCAGCCATTTGTGCCTGTCAAATGCAGCCACTTGTGCCAATAAAATGCAGCCACTTCATATGCAGTAATTTGTGCCCATCATATGCAGCCACTTGTGCCCATCCTATGGAGTCACTTGTGCTTATCATATGCAGCCACTTGTGCCAATCTAATGCAGTCACTTGTGCCCGTCATATGCAGCCACTTGTGCCCGTCCACTGTGCCCATCATATGCAACCACTGTGCCTGTCATATGCAGCCACTTGTGCCCCGTCCACTGTGCCCATCATATGCAGCCACTGTGCCCATCATATGCAGCCACTGTGCCCTTCATATGCAGCCACTTGTACCAATCAAATGCAACCACTTCATATGCAGCCATTTGTGCCTATCATATGCAGCCACTTGTGCCCATCATATGCAGCCATTTGTGCCCGTCAAATGCAGCCATTTGTGCCAATCATATGCAGCCGCTTGTGCCCATCATATGCAGCCATTTGTGCCCGTCAAATGCAGCCACTTGTGCCAATCAAATGCAGCCACTTCATATGCAGCCGCTTGTGCCCATCATATGCAGCCACTTGTGCCTATCATATGCAGCCACTTGTGCCCGTCATTTGCAGCCACTTGTGCCCGTCCACTGTGCCCATCATATGCAGCCACTGCGCCTGTCATATGCAGCCACTGTGCCCTTCATATGCAGCCACTTGTGCCTGTCCACTGTGCCAATCCTATGCAGCCGCTTGTGCCCATCATATGCAGCCACTTGTGCCAATCATATGCAGCCACTTGTGCCAATCAAATGCAGTCACTTGTGCCCGTCATATGCAGCCACTTGTGCCCGTCCACTGTGCCCATCATATGCAGCCACTGTGCCTGTCATATGCGGCCACTTGTGCCAATCAAATTCAGCCACTTGGGCCCCGTCCACTGTGCCAATCATATGCAGCCACTTGTGCCAATCATATGCAGCCACTTGTGCCCGTCATTTGCAGCCACTTGTGCCCATCCACTGTGCCCATCATATGCAGCCACTGCGCCTGTCATATGCAGCCACTGTGCCCTTCATATGCAGCCACTTGTGCCCGTCCACTGTGCCAATCATATGCAGCCCCTTGTGCCAATCATATGCAGCCACTTGTGCCAATCAAATGCAGTCACTTGTGCCCGTCATATGCAGCCACTTGTGCCCGTCCACTGTGCCCATCATATGCAGCCACTGTGCCTGTCATATGCGGCCACTTGTGCCAATCAAATTCAGCCACTTGTGCCCTGTCCACTGTGCCAATCATATGCAGCCACTGTGCCCATCATATGCAGCCACTATGCCCATCATATGCAGCCACTTGTGCCAATCAAATACAGCCACTTCATATGCAGCCATTTGTGCCCATCATATGCAGCTACTTGTGCCCATCATATGCAGCCATTTGTGCCCGTCAAATGCAGCCACTTGTACCAATCATATGCAGCCACTTGTGCCAATCATTTGCAGCCGCTTGTGCCCATCACATGCAGCCATTTGTGCCTGTCAAATGCAGCCACTTGTGCCAATCAAATGCAACCACTTCATATGCAGCCATTTATGCCCATCATATGCAGCCACTTGTGCCCATCATATGCAGCCACTTGTGCCCATCAAATGCAGCCACTTGTGCCAGTCATTTTCAGCCACTTGTGCCTGTCCACTGTGCCCATCATATGCAGCCACTGTGCCTGTCATATGCAGCCACTGTGCCCTTCATATGCAGCCACTTGTGCCAATCAAATGCAGCCACTTGTGCCAATCAAATGCAGCCACTTGTGCTCGTCCACTGTGCCCATCATATGCAGCCACTGTGTCCATCATATGCAGCCACTTGTGCCCGTCATATGCAGACACTTGTGCCCGTCCACTGTGCCCATCATATGCAGCTACTGTGCCCATCATATGCAGCTACTTGTGCCCGTAAAATGCAGCCAGGCGCCTTCCCCAGCTCGGCTGTCACTTCACTAAGCCCCCCCGCGCGGCCGGTCCGGTGGCACTTACCGAATCACGGGACTTCCTCCTCCTCTTCTGCAGCGACGGCTGCGGCTCCTGTGTCTGCTCGGCTCCTCAGGCTTCCTCCGCCGTGTCTCCTCTTCCACCAAAGCATTAGCCATCCAATAGGATCGCCTAATGCTTTGGCCAATTGGGAGACAGGTCTCACTGACCTACCTCCTGATTGGCAGGCAGTGGCTTCACTAGGGTTGGTGTCACCCGGTGCGAAAAAAAATGGTGTCGCCCCCCCCACCAACTGTAGTCCCCCCTCAGTACAGACCCCCCTCCACTAACTACAGACCCCCCTCCCGCAGTATAGATCCCCCTCCCTCAGTACAGACCCCCCCACTAAGTACAGACCACCCTCCATCAATATAAACCCCCCTCCCTCAGTACAGACACCCCTTCAGTGCAGACCCCTCCATCAGTACAGACACTCCCACCTCGGTGCAGACACCCCCCCTAGTTCAGACCCCCCTCAGTACAGATACCCCCCTCAGTGCAGACCCCCGCAGAATTACAGACACCCCCCTCAGTGCAGACCCCCCCCAGCAGTACAGACACCCCCCAGTGCAGACCCCCCTCAGTACAGACATCCCCCTCAGTGCAGACACCCCCCCCAGCAGTACAGACACCCCCCTTAGTGCAGACCCCCCTCAGTACAGACACCCCCCTTAGTGCAGACCCCCCTCAGTACAGACACCCCCCTTAGTGCAGACCCCCCTCAGTACAGACGCCCCCCTTAGTGCAGACCCCCCTCAGTACAGACACCCCCTTAGTGCAGACCCCCCTCAGTACAGACACCCCCCAGTGCAGACCCCCCATTTTACAGAAACACCCCCAGTGCAAATCCCCCCAGTACAGACACCCCTCCGTACAGACACCCCCCTTACAGACCTCAGATACACAGCGGTGTTTGTCCCTCGAGCTCCTCCTCCTCTGTGGATGTAAACAGAGAGGAGGGGAGGTGGATTCGTTCCGCTCCGCTGAGGGACACACACAGCTGTGGCGACGGTGAAACACAGGGCGGCGGGCGGTGTTAGCGGTGCCGCTACCCACGAGTGTCACCCCTTTGGCGGGTGTCACCGGGGTGCGGCCCGCACCCGGCTAACAACGCCACTGTTGGCAGGGAGGAACGTTAGTGTGAAAATAGCAAAAATTAATTCACTATGCCACACAACAGGGTGGGATCGGGACGCAGTGCCCACCCAATTTTGAAGCCTATTAGAGCCTCTGGCTCTAATCACATGCTTCAAAATACACACCCCGCCTATCCCCGCCATAGTGATTCATGTGTCCAGCGTCCTGAAAGGGGCCAGACACATGACTAGGGAGGGCGACAGAGGTGTCGGGGGTGGCGCCCTTGTGCCCACAATGCATGGGCCGCCACTGGTCTTTGATCTCTGTCAATTGCTGGGGGCTGGATCACCTCCGCTGCTTTTCCTCCAATCAGGGGCCAAAGAAGCTGAGTGCGAGTTTACCTGTAGCCCTCACACTAGAGACTTATACACCATCATCATGGCATCCCAGGGCGGTGGGTGCCGGGTCCCCCGAGGGCAAAGCGCATGTGTGACCCGCCTTGGGGTCACTGGTGGCTTAGGGAGAAGGAGAGGGCCCATGGGTGGAAGTGGGAGAAGGAGATTGCTCCTGGGTGGACATGGTAGAAGACTTGTTGACTACATGGCCACCCAGGGGCCTTCTCCTCCTCCAAACACCCAGGCATTCTCTCCTTCTCCACCGGCCACCCAGGGACTCTCTCCTTCTCCAGCCGCCCAGGGGCTCTCTCCTTCTCCACCGGCCACCCAGGGGCTCTCTCCTTGTCCTCCAGCCACCTAGGGGCACTCTCCTTCTCCAATGGCCACCCAGGGGCCCTCTCCTTCTCATCCAGCTGCCCAGGGGCTCCCTCCTTCTCCACCAGCCACCCAGGGGCTCTCCTTCTCCACTGGACACCCAGGGGCTCTCTTCTTCTCCACTGGACACCCAGGGGCTCTCTCCTTCTCCACTGGACACCCAGGGGCTCTCTTCTTCTCCCATGTCCACCAAGGGGCCCTCTCCTTCTCCAGCTGCCCAGGGGATCTCTCCTTCTCCACCAGCCACCCAGGGGCTCTCTCCTTCTCCACCGGACACCCAGGGGCTCTCTCCTTCTCCCACCGTCCTGGGACACCATGATGATGGTGTTCAAGTCTCCAGTGTGAGGGCTACAGGTAAACTCACACTCTGTTTCATTGGCCCCTGATTGGAGGAAAAGCAGCGGAGGTGATCCAGCCTCCAGCAATTGACAGAGATCAAACACCAGTGGCGGCCCGTGCATTTTGGGCGCACGGGCGCGCCCCCCTCGACACCTCTGCCGCCCTCCCTAGTCATGTGCCCGACCCCTTTCAGGACGCCGGACACATAAATTACTATGGCAGGGATAGGCGGGTGTGTATTTTGAAGCATGTGTTTAAAGCCAGAGGCTCTAACTGGCTTCAAAATTGGATGGGCTCAGGGAGCAGAGCACTGCGTCCCGATCCCACCCTATTGTGTGGCATAGCGAATTAATTTTTTTCTATTTTCACACTAACGTTCTTCCCTGACAATCATGAGGCAGGTCAGTGAGACCTGTCTCCCGATTGGCCAAAGCATTAGGTGATCCTATTGGATGGCTAACGCTTTGGCAGAAAAGGAGACACGGCGGAGGAAGCCTGAGGAGCCGAGCGGACACAGTAGCCACAGCCATTGCTACAGAAGAGGAGGAGGAAGCCCCGTGACTCTGTAAGTGCCACCGGACGGGCCGCACAAGGGGGGGGGGGGGTTAGTGAAGTGACAGCTGAGCTGGGGGATGGGCCTGGCTGCATTGGATGGGCAAAAGTGGCTGCATGTGATGGGCACAGTGGCTGCATATGATGGGCACAGTGGATGGGCACAAGTGACTGCATATGACGGGCACAAGTGGCTGCATATGATGGGCACATTGGCTGCATGGCTGCATATGATAGGCACAGTGGACGGTCACAAGTGGCTGCATATGACGGGCACAAGTGGCTGCATATGATGATCACAGTTGCTGCATATGATGGGCACAGTGGACAGGCACAAGTGGCTTCATATGACGGGCACAAGTGGCTGCATTTGATTGGCACAAGTGGCTGCATATGATGGGCACAGTGGCTGCATATGATGGGCACACACAGTGGCTGCATATGATGGGCACAAGTGGCTGCAGTTGATTGGCACAAGTGGCTGCATATGATGGGCACAGTGGCTGCATATGATAGGCACAGTAGACGGGCACAAGTGGCTGCATATGACGAGCACAAGTGGCTGCATTTGATTGGCACAAGTGGCTGCATATGATGGCCCCAATGGCTGCATATGATGGGTACAAGTGGCTGCATATCAAGTGGCTGCATTTGATTGGCACAAATGGCTGCATATGACGGGCACAAGTGGCTGCATATGATTGGCACAAGTGGCTGCATTTGACGGGCACAAATGGCTGCATATGAAGGGCACAAGTGGGTGCATTTGATTGGCACAAATGGTGCCCACAAGAAAAGTAGAAATCCGCCCATCACAATTTTTTTTATATTTTGCAGCACCGCCCCAAAGTGCCCATAAATCCGCCCACAAGAAATGTAAAAATACGCCCATCACAAAGTTATATTTTTTTGTAGCACTGGCCATGTAATTGACTAAACTAAACACGCTCCACAAGCATAAATCTGCCAATCACAAAGTATTTATTTTTTTGCAGCACTGGCCATCTAATTATGGCCAAAAGTGCCCATTAATTAATTAAATCTAAAAATCCTCCCATCACAAAGTTTTATTTTTTTGGTGCAGTGGCCAGCTAATTCTGCCCACAAAGTGTAGAAAACCACCCATCATGCACATGAACTCGCCACGGGAGCGCAGTGGGCACAATCTGAGAGAAAATAAAAAATCTATTGACTCTTTGCGCCTGCGCCGTCTCGCCGTAAGAACAGCTGATGTTAAAATCAACTGTTCTGCTGTTACGTACGGTGCATGCATTGCGCATGCGCAGTTCAGGCCAGGCACTATCCAATGGGGGGCACTTCTCGACAGAACACTGGCATGGGACCTGAGAAGAGGAGGATCCGTGCTGCTCTGTGCAAAAAACACTGCACAGAGCAGGTAGGCATAACCATGTTTGTTATTTTTAAACAAGAAAAAACAAGACTTTAAATTTCACAATTTCGTGAAGTGCAAATACGGGGAATGATCTTCTATTTATTCATATATTTACATATATAACAGTTGTTTGTCTAAGTAGTTTAATCGCAAGATTGCATATGTATGATATGTATGATTAAACACAGAGAGCAGGGGTTGGCTTAAATTTTACATTTTATATCTTAAAAGTTTTACTATTATGTCCCTGCAGGAATATGAGAGTCTAGAGAAAAGTAACAATGCACTACGTAAGGAGATTCAGAAACTACAACAAGAACAAGCATACTGGGCCAAAATCTTACAACAACATGAGGATACCTGCTTACTTCTTTCTCCTGATATCATTTTGGAACTCCAAAAGCCAGCACCTCTGGTTTCTCCCAAAGCAATAAACCAAATGCCTTTTGACTTTTAGATATAGTTTCATTATCATTGTGCTGCAAAATAAAAAACATACAATACAAAAAAAAAGAGAAGAAAAAACACAAAAAGAAAACAGAAATATATAACAATAAACCAAGGAAAAAGGGTGAGCTTGCAAAGATCTAAAACGGTCCAAATTCTGTACAGATTTAGAAGAAAGCAGGGATTCCCCATCATCAGGAAGTCAATAGCCTCTTTGTGTACAGATTACCAGGGGATGGTCAGTTGTCCACCTCTTGATGTTAACGGAGATTCATCGTATAGTACTGGAACAAGCTTGAAAGTTGTCTGCACTGCGATAGATTAAAAAGGGATTTTAGAGAAAGAAGTTCACCGTTGAAATAATTTATGTGAACGATTTTGTCTGAAAATGATTTGTAAACCTCTTTCGTCTCTTTTGTGATTTATACACCTCTGTCTCCCTGCATTATTATTTTGGAAACCTTGCTCCTTGTAAAAAGGTGAAGGTAAAATAAAATGAAAGTGATTGTAAAGGATGTTTTTTGTTTTTTTTTAAATAACAAACATGTTATACTTACCTCTACTGTGCAGCTTATTTTGCACATAGTGGCCCCGAATATCCTCTTCTGGGGTCCCACAGCGGCTCTCGCAGCTCCTCCCTGCATCAGATAACCCCCTAGGAGAAGCGCTCTCACAAGGGGGTTACCTTGCAGGCAAGCTGGGGGGCCAGTAAATGCCAGGTGTTTTTTCACTTTAATGCATAGGATGCATTAAGGTGAAAAAACACAAGGGTTTACAACCCCTTTACGATCCATAGCAAAGAATAAAGAACTAAATCTATATCATTATTAAAGCTGAGTTCTAGACAGATACAAAAAGACACACATTAATCCAGCTCAGTATTTATTATTACTTCATTTTATTTATTTTTTAGATGCAAGCAGTGTAAGTACCTGCAATTGACCTGGTATTAGCTTTTTACAGTTTCTGTACCGCAGGGCTGGAGTATGAGAGGAAAGAGCAGCACAAGGAGCCAATTAGTTAATATGCTGACATGAAGCATGCTGATAGGAAGAGAAAGCAAAGTGACAGAGAAATGAGCTCATCACCGTGCTTCTCCTTTCACTATCCATTCACTGACCTGGGCTAAGACGGATTGAATGATCCTGGGGAAAAGACTGGGGTCATTCAGCAGCAGAAAATAACTACTATGAGGGAAATCTTTGGATTAAAGCTGAATGCTTCAGCAAAATATGGTTTTGTTATATATTGCCATTTATTAGGGAATTTTTATTATATATTTTTATCCTGTTATTTCTGTCTGAATTCCGGGAAAATGCTCACTAAGGATTAATACCTATCTGTGCTAACACAGGGCTAACACAGGGGATGTCCGATTCTCAGGTCTAGTCTGTAGCTTCATAAGTAAATAAATATACCAGCAAGAAAGGGAAGGTGGACTAAGCAGAAGCTGAATATATTATATGTTAATGATTATATGGTATCAAGGTAGAAATTCTTAAGAGATTGCATTGTGGACAAAGATAGGTGTGGTGGGCTGGGGCTGGTATAAGAAAAGATGATAAGGGAAACATGCTAAAATATCATGGCATGAAACAACTTTTCACCAGTTATGGACGTAGTACACATGGCAAAAAAAACGTAATTGAAATATAAATGGTGTTTGAAGTATGTCATGTCCTTCTGCCCCACTGCCACTCCTCCCTCACACTAGCTGTCAATTCCCCACTGTCATATGATAGCAGGGAGTTGCTATGTAATTAAAAAAGCTGTAGACAAATTTAAGGCCCTTTGGCTCATTTGGATCGAATACTCGACCTCTGACTCCTTGAAAGCGAGGTTGGCACCACACAGCCAACCCAGACCTATCTCCCTACTCTGCCACGCGGGTTAGTTGCACCAAGGTCTGCCCAGGTTGTCTTTGGGAAATAGACATATGAGTGCTGCCAGCATTGCTGAAGAGGATGAAGGGATGGGGAGTCAGCCTGTCAGTGCTCAGACCATACGCCGCACACTGCATCAAGTTGGTCTGCATGGCTGTTGTCCCAGAAGGAAGCCTCTTCTAAAGATGATGCACAAGAAAGCATGCAAGCAGTTTGCTGAAGACAAGCAGACTAAGGACATAGATTACTGGAACCATGTCCTGTGGTCTGATGAGACCAAGATAAACTTACTGTATTTGGTTCAGATGGTGTCAAGCGCGTCTGGCAGGAACCAGGTGAGGAGTACAAAGACAAGTGTGTTTTGCCTATAGTTAAAAGGGGGTGGGAGTGTCATGGTCTGGGGCTGCATTAGTGCTGCCGGCACTGGGGAGCTAAAGTTCATTAAGGGAACCATGAATGCCAACATATATATATAACACTGCGCTAATCACAAGCAGTTAGACATTGCCCTGATGCATGGCTGCAGAGAACGGGCAATGTCTCACTGCCTGTGATTAGCGCAGCGCTGCGCCGACTTCCTGGCGGGCTCTGCACGTAGAGCATGCGAACACGCCGGAGCTCATCCCTACACAGCAGCGATTAAATACCACCAAAAGAAAGCTCTGTTTGTGTGAAGAAAATGATTAAAAACGAATTTGGGTACAGTGCTGCATGACCGCAAAAATTGTCATTCAAAGTGTGACAGCGCTGAAAGATGGCCTGGGCAGGAAGGGGTAAAAGTGCAATGTATTGAGGTGGTTAAACAAAAAAAGACTAGGGGGGTCAAGTGGTTAAAAAAATTAAAGGTTTACAATCACTTAAGATAAAAACAATAAGACCAGAACTGCTTATTATGAGCCCTCTGTGTGACCACCTTCGTCTCATCGTGAAAGCTCAATCACAGGTATGTCCTCCGTGTTACACTCCCCTCATTCTGAGGTGTTATCATAAAAGCCAATCAGGGTGCCTCAGCACTGTCACGTGTGTTCCCGCAGTGTCAGCAATCTGATTGGCGGGGGAGTATTCTGGTTACTGTACAGAGTAGACTGTGTGAAGCGCGGGAGCAGAGCTCTGTCACAAGAACCTGTGGTGAAGAGAGCACACATACAGCCACCTCGATTGGAGAGCTCGGTGTGTGTCCGTGCTACACCTGCCTGATAGCTAGCTGCAACTATGGCGGGATGCGATTGGTGGAGATAAGCTGGGCGGGAAGAATGTGTGAGGGAGGGAATAATGAGAGAGGTTTGCTGAGGATATTTATTACAGATCAGATAAATAAGCAATTGGCAGAGGTGATTCCTCAGGGTGATGATCATTCTATAGAGCTCAATCACTTCGGGCCTGATGAATATTGTTGATCTGTGTAGGCCAGTGCAGTTTAACCATTTGACCTCCGAAAGATTTACCCCTCTACCTGACCAGGCCATTTTTTGTGATATGGCACCACGTTACTTTAATTGACAAGTGCGCGGTCGCGTGACGCTGTACCAAAATAAAATAGATATATTTTCCCCACAAATAGAGCTTTCTTTTGGTGGTATTTGATCAGCTCGGCGCCTTTTATTTTTTGTGCTGTAGACAAAAAGACTGACAATTTTGAAAAAAAAAAAATATTTTTTACTTTCGACTATAAAACATATCCAATAAAAAAATTGAGAATCTAATTTCTTCATAAATTTAGGTCAGTATGCATTCTGCTACATATTTTTGGTAACAAAAATTCCAATAGGTGTATATTGATTGGTTTGCGCAAAAGTTATAGCATCTACAAACTTTGGGATATTTTTATTTATATTTTACTAGTAATGGCGGTGATCAGCGCCTTATAGAGGGACTGGAATGTTGCGGCGGACGTTGACACTTTTTGGGGACCAGTGACACTAATACAGTGATCGGTGCTAAAAATGTGCACTGTCACTGTACTAATGATACTGGCTGGGAAGGGGTTAACATCAGGGGCAATCAAAGGGTTAACTGTGTGCCTAACCAGTGTTTATGTGTACTGTGTGTGGTGCTTTTACTAGGGGAAGAGATGGATTTTATTCCCTGCTTCGCAGGAACACAAATTCCACCGTTTCCCTCCTGTCAGAACGTCAATCTGCCTTGTTTACATAGGTGGATTGCAGTTCTGTCTCTCTGGCTGACAGTTGGCAGGTGCTGGCGGACATGGAGTAACTGGTACCTGTCGGTTGGCTTCAGCTGCGTGTTATCACCCTTCAGGGTGAATGGCAAGACACCAATGCAATTGACGTTCATTACTGCACATTGCTGTAAGGTGCAATTCCATTGAGCACCAGTACCCCCTCGTCTCACCACTGACCACCGGTACCCTCTTGTCTCCCTGCTGAGCACCAGCCCCCCCTGTTCCCCCTCTGAGCACCAGCATTGCCCCCCTCTCCCCCCACTGAGCACAGTGTCCTCCACATATCCCCACTAAGCACCATTGCCCCCCCTACTGAGCACCAGCCCTATCTTTGTCTCCCCACTGAGCAGCAGTCTCCCCCTTGTTCCCCCACTGAGCACCAGTGCCCCCCCTCCCCCCCACTGAGCACCACTTCCCCTCTTGTTCTCTTACTGAGCACCAGTGCCCCCCTTGTCCCCCCACTAAGCACCGCTTCCCCCTTGTCTCCCCACTTAGCACCAGTGCACTCCTTGTCACCCCACTGAGCACCACTCCCCCCTTGTCTCCCCACTGTGCACCAGTGCCCCCCTGGTCTCCCCACTGAGAACCAGTGCCCCTCTTGTCACCCCACTGAGCACCACTCCCCCCTTGTCTCCCCACTGTGCACCAGTGCCCCCCTTGTCTCCCCACTGAGCACCACTCCCCCCTTGTCTCCCCACTGAGCACCAGTGCCCCCCTTGTCTCCCCACTGAGCACCAGTGCCCCCCTTGTCCCCCCACTAAAGTATATAAAAAACACAAACCAGTGTTGTTTGTCCCCCCACTAAGCACTGCTTCCCCCTTGTCTCCCCACTGAGCACCAGTGCACTCCTTGTCACCCCACTGAGCACCGCTCCCCCCTTGTCTCCCCACTTAGCACCAGTGCACTCCTTGTCACCCCACTGAGCACCAGTGCCCCCCTGGTCTCCCCACTGAGAACCAGTGCCCCTCTTGTCACCCCACTGAGCACAGCTCCCCCCTTGTCTCCCCACTTAGCACCAGTGCACTCCTTGTCACCCCACTGAGCACCGCTCCCCCTTGTCTCCCCACTAAAGTATATAAAAAAACACAAACCAGTGTTGTTTGTCCCCCCACTAAGCACTGCTTCCCCCTTGTCTCCCCACTGAGCACCAGTGCACTCCTTGTCACCCCACTGAGCACCGCTCCCCCCTTGTCTCCCCACTTAGCACCAGTGCACTCCTTGTCACCCCACTGAGCACCAGTGCCCCCTGGTCTCCCCACTGAGAACCAGTGCCCCTCTTGTCACCCCACTGAGCTCGACTCCCCCCTTGTCTCCCCACTGAGCACCAGTGCCCCCCTTGTCTCCCCACTGAGCACCACTCTCCCCTTGTCTCCCCACTGAGCACCAGTGCCCCCTTTGTCCCCCCACTAAAGTATATAAAAAACACAAACCAGTGTTGTTTGTCCCCCCACTAAGCACTGCTTCTCCCTTGTCTCCCCACTGAGCACCAGTGCACTCCTTGTCACCCCACTGAGCACCAGTGCCCCCTGGTCTCCCCACAGAGAATCAGTGCCCACCTTGTCACCCCACAGAGCACCAGTGCCCCCCTTGTAACCCCACGGAGCACCACTCCCCCCTTGTCTCCCCACTGAGCACCAGTGCCCCCCTTGCCACCCCACTGAGCACCACTCCCCCTTGTCTCCCCACTGAGCACCAGTGCCCCCCTTGTCTCCTCACTAAGCACCAGTCCCCTGCTGAGCACCGGTGCTCTCTGTCC